>QPKB01000004.1:50771183-50799091 GCA_003546025.1 Camphora micrantha | reverse complement strand
AGCTAGGGCACTTTCATCCACCTTAAAAGCTGTGTTCAGGATTTGGGCCATGGTTCATAGAGGTTTGATGCCCAGACGTTGACAATTTTCTAACGTTTATATTATGGTCAATATTGAAAAAAGCATAATCAAGAGTGTCGATAATAAGGAAAAACCTATATTGAAAGGATTTTCATATAATATAAGTTCAGATAGCATAGTGGAAATTGGAGTTTACAACGTACAAGAGAGAGACCATTCAGAAATAAAAACAGAGTAAGAGATTGAAGAGATCATGTTAAATGGTAAAGACAGAAGATCAAAGAAAGGAAATTAAAAGGTCCCTTTCGGCCTTTCCAGTTTTATGGAGTTCAATGTAGACATTGCTTCGAGAGGTACCCGTGTTGCTACTGGAGATGAGATGTTCTAAGGGATGAAAAGGGCCCAACTAAATTTGTGGAAAGGACTAAAATGAAGTAAAAGGCCAGTGATTTTTTTGGAGACTTTGTGATTCTGTGCGACGATCTATGAAGACCACTTATAAGAGACAGTGTTTCACAAAACATGGTTTCTTAGGTGAGTGGCAATAGCAACAAACTGTTGAGATTCAGCCAAATCTTTTATGAGACTAGTGCTCTTTTTTCCCATATAAATGACACCTTAAGGTTGAAAGGAAAACAAATGGGCTAGACATCTTTTTGGCTAAGGGTCTAACACAGAGCATTTCAAAGTAGGAGAAGCCTTAATTCTTGAGATCAAGTTGTATGTGATTTAATCTTTGGCATCTCCTCTTGTAATCTCTTTGTATATATTGTATATCTTGTCCAATGAAATGTATTTATTTATCAAGAAAAAATTCAATAACAATACTTAAAAAGAAAGAGTCAGTTTATTCTCCATCTCTTTCATCTCGGGCTCTCCCAAGTGTTTATATTTGCCTTTTGAAAGTAATGGAAACAAAAGTCACAACTGAACCTAATTTTTCTACTTTTTTCTTCTTTCTTACTTTCTTCCTGCCAGTTGGTTAAGATGTGCTGGGATTTTACCATTCTAGAAGAGATGGGAGTGTTCAAATAGAGATACACCATGCGATTCCCTTTGCATAGGAGAACAAGGTGGAGTGTGTTCAAATATATTGCCACTCAATGCTAATGCTGTAGCTACCAATGTGGGATGCCAAAAGAGAAATGAAAGCTCGAAAAGGAAAAAAAAAAGCTAGTCATTGCCCACCTTGGCAGTTGTGTATCCAGCAGCAAGAGCAAGGACAGGTTGCACTCCAATATAAAGTCCAGGGACATTAAATGTTTCAAACATAATTTCTCCAGTATATTCACGGTTTTCAGGAGGAGTGAGAGGACTCTCAGTCAAAAGGAAATAATGATCCTCAGGGTCACACCTCAAGTAATTGAATATGCACTGCTGCCAGAATCTCTCCATTGAATCCCAGTTATCCACCTGCAAAAGGCACTTAAATGTGATACATTTCAAAAATTGAGCATTTAGCACCTATGCAGAAGGATACTCCTTTTATATCAAGCATGCAGACACCACTCAACACTTCTATTAGGAAAATTACTTATGTCGCTTGTTCTGAAATTTAAATTAATAGCATTTATGTTAGGAAGAGCTCCTCTGATTGTTATAGTGTCTATAAATGATTTTGTCTATGTAAATACTTAATGATAGGGTGCCATTATACAGCTTATCAGCTCTATTTTATGTACATGTAAATATCTGAAATACTATGTGCATGTAAACGTCTGAAATACTTGCCAACACACTAATGGTTGAGTGTCCAATAGGTAAAAATATGAAATTTTTCATTAGAAGTGAAAAAATGTCTTTTTCCAGTCAAAAGCAATGAGTGTCCAAGAGTGCAATGTGGACCTAGACATCAGATTAGACGATCTATTTGGAAAGTTTAAGTGTCCATGCTGCAAGGGGACTCAGATATCTAATAAGGTGCAAACTGTTTTACCTGACCATGCTGAATAGGATAGCTAAGATTGTACACACTGCTTGAGCGACTCCTCGTCAGAGCCTCGTCTCCAATAAAGAAATCAAGATCAGCCATGACACCAGCATTATGCTGCGCTATCCAATTTCCCTTACCAGAACCCCTCGAATCTTTTGAAAAGGATTCATTAACAGCCACAACAGTCGGTATAATGAAGCATGGCTCAACATTGCCAGCAAATCCGATCTTGGTATACCTAAAAGTAACTTTTGATAGGTTAAAGTACTGCAAAGAAAGGATTATAACATTGTTCCGAGAGAGAAAACTATGTTAAAACAATTATCTACTGGGTGATAGAACCATCATCATCAATGTAGCTCTATGAGTCCTGCCTATTCCACTCAATAAAGCTAAAGACCATTATTCCTCTGTTTCTTTGTTTCTCAAAAGTGCCCGTTTTCTGCACATCATGAGACTATTTGGCAACAATAAAGAAAGCAATGCTAGTAAATAAATCAAGCCTCATGCATTTGGATGGTCTGCGTTTTACGTGTAAGTGACATTTGTTTTGTTCTTTGTCTTTACTGACTACAAATTGAGGTACAATGTAGGGCAACCAAGTTCTCAGAATCCAAACAAAGGCCAAAGTTGACACTCCAAAAGGCATTTGTAATATTCAACAATACATATCCCATACAAAGCATAATATTCTCTACAACAAATTAATTGTCAATTCTTCATTAAGGCTCTGTTTGTTTGCATTAAAATACAGAAGGTGGCTAAAAATGAAGATCTCCTACATCAACATCAAACCCATGTAATGAAATGCTGTTACTTCAGATCCAATGTGATTGAACCATGTGGTCTGAATCTGATAAAATCTGCATTATGGGGCCCACTTCTTATCAAGACAAAGCACAAAATCTAAACTACCCCACGCTAATTGCAAGTTGCCTGATCAGATCCATCACCAATGAAGAGAATTCATCCTCTTCATCCTACCATGAAAAAAAAAAAAATTACTACAATCCAACAGTGAATGCCACTCCTTTTCTTTAAGTGAATTCAGGTCAGTAGCAGTTCATGTGTTTCAATTTTGATCCAATGGTCCCACTTGTCAGCAAGTGGGCCCGGCACCTCAATCAATCAGAATTTACCATTCTGTCACTGACTCACTGTGTGCATATAATTATTCCCATTAGTTAGAAGCTCAACAAAAGAACCAATAGTCAATACAGAAACTTCCCAAAACAATCAAATACCAAAGCAAAAGAACCCAAAGAACAAAAACAGGCAACTAAAATCTGCATCATGTGACCCACTTCCATCAATTCACGCCGTTGGATCAATGCCATCCACCACACAAAAAAAGGACGATCATCATATGATTCAAACCGTGTGGGGCCCCACCCCTTTTCCGATCGGACCCACAAAAAGTCAAGCCGGACAGATTTCATTCCAAACAGTTTAGGAATTAGGAATAATTATAACCATTGATTTACACATGTTCATAATCCATCAACCCATGTGCATCACAGTGAAAGTTGGTGGGTTGGCAATTGGAATACACAAATGAGAGAAATGGGTCCCACAAAAGATTTCTACCAGAAGTATCTGGTAAAGTAAAATTGGAATCCGAAGATGAGTAAAAGCAAATCCTTTTGTTTTCTTCCGTAACAGGAAAAAGGGTAGTACCCGGTGCCATTGTCGATGACGACAGCAGGTCGATCAGCAGCCTCCATTGATTCGATCGGGGAGGAGAAGAGACTGAGAGAGAGGGAGAGAGAGATAGAGGTGGTATCAGAAGCGTCGACCTGGGTACTACTGTTACTATAAGAAAGCCTGTTCAGTCCCACTGCGCCACGTGGCAAATTTGCCACCTCAGCTATGGTCCCTTTTGAAATCAATAAAAAAAAAAAAAAGTCAGGGTCTTTCTTGCAAATAAAGAAAAAAATGGTTACCCACAAGGCCTACGTTATGCCAAGCAATCTCCGGCGCAGAGTCTCCAAAACCCAAGCAAACCTCCGAGCCCTCTATTCTCTGTTTTCTTTTCTTCGGCGGCTCCGACGACGAGTCCGCAATCAGGATCCTCTGCTTCTCCTCTCTTCCAAACGACCAACACCTTCGGATTACTCTCTATTCCCAATCAACCGAAACACTGAAGACTATATCTTCTCCTTCTATTTTCTCTGGTGCCGACAGAACAAGGCAAGTCCAGATTCTCTGTAACACAGAGCACTAAAGTCTAAAGCCCAGCCTCTTCTTCTCTTCTCCCAGAGTTCGGATCGTCCCTTCTCCGAGCCCACTTCGAGTTCGAGCACCAAACAGGATCGTCTCTGTGCAAGAACGGTGAGGAGAGGTATCTTCAATGTATTTTAAAAAAACACCCTTCTTGTTTTCTATTTTCCATTTCAGGTAAGTGGTTGAGATGAGGCTCATGAGAGTCATGCTGACATGGCTAATTTGCCACATGGCGAACTCCGAAGCGAAAGGGAAGACCCCAACGAACCCTTCAAATCTTCCCTCACCTTTACCATTTCTTTCCAATCTTTCATTTTTCAACATCTCCATTGTGATCAATGGGCCAACCCCCTCAAATCCGAAACCCTTATAATCATTGTCCCATCTTGCATTAGATTTATTCCTAATTTCACTTTTCACTTTTCTAATGTTGGAAAACTCAGTTGCTCTCGACTCATTTAATAAAAAAATGAGACCTGCTACTTGTCCCGGGTTCTGGACAGAACCCGGGACAAGTAGTATTTTCGTAAAAAAATAGACTTAGATAGAGTTAACGTGAGGACTTGATGAGTGATTTCTTTTTTTTTCAAATTTACGAAAATATTTAACAATAAATGCGACATTTACCAAAAAATACCCATTAAATAAGGTAACAACTACTGATGACTCTAAATTTTTATAATGAAAGTAAAGGACCTCCAGCCCAAAATATAATATTTCATTCCGTTTTTGCCATTAGTTAGTTGATGTCAACATAAACCTAAAAAAAACATTCTTCAACCCAAAATATGCAACAAGAGTAGAATAGAAGAAGGAGAGGAACGAAAACAACGACCTACCACTTTTCTCTCAATCACAGTGAGAGAGATTACTCGACGTCAACAAAATCCTAAAAAACGAAAAACCCATTCCTCACATTCATTGCTAGTGGTGAGAAAAGAAGGAGAAGAATGACCCACCCCATCGTCTTAATCAGAGATAAAAAAAAAGAGATCTTCTTGCAACCACGCCACATAATCATCAAAGAATTACAAATTTACGGCGATTAGTGAATGTGGGATGCATGGAGATCAAACACACAAGATTAGCAATTAGCATTCCTCTATGTCCCTACTTCTGACTACAACAGATTAAGTATTTATTTTAAAAAAAAATCTGTAGTAATTTTTCCCATAGAGACTTTATCAAAATTTAATAGATGAATCCATTAAAAGGTGTTCCAGATAAAAATAGGTTCCCAAATAAAGAAATTCAGAGAAGAAAATCGGTTTGCATGTAAAGACAAGATGAAGACAATATGAAAACCTGTAAAATCCATGAGTTTTGTTGCTATCTGAGCATCCACAACATCTACTGAAGTCATTTTAGTATAAAACAACCAGAACATATTCCATGCTCATTTCACAGAATAAAATCAACAATGAAACAACAAATACATTATAACTAATTGCAATGAGAGATATGATAAGGTCGTGACTGTTCTAACCATCAGGTGTGGGGCCCACCTAATCGTTGATCTCACCCTTTCACATCACATGCCCATCCCTAAACATGCACGGTCCCCAACTTCACTCACTCCAGCTGGAGTGATTTATATCATTGGATTTGGATCTACCCATCATTAACGATTTTGATCAAAGATGAGTGGACCCCACAGCTACCAAATGGGTGGCAAATACAGTCTCCTCGCAATCGCATGAGCCCAGGGGCGGATCAAGTGGGGGGGGGGTGGGGGGGTGGCTGCAGCCCACCCAAGCTTTCCGGGGGTGGCGAAGGCGGGGTGCTGCTGCAGCCCACCCAAGCTTTCAGCCAAAAAAAAAAAAAAAAAAAAAAACTAGTTTTTATAATTTTGGGGTCCGGTCTTCATAAGTCACAGCTCACAATTGACAACTCAAGTGACAAGTCTCAAAAGTCAAAACCCATTTCATATTCTCTTATTTCTCTGTCTCTGTCTCTAAGTCTCTCTGTTAGACTGTTACATCTCGGTTGCTCGGTTGCTGGCGAGTGGCGACTCTCTCCGGCGACTCGCTGATCATCCTCTTCGTTTTCTGTCCGTCCGTTCATCCTCTTCGTTCATCCTCTGTCCGTTCTTCCTCTTCGTTTTCTGGAGTTGATCATCCCTTAAAAATAGAAAAGCTGAAGTTACATCGACAATGAGCGATTAAACCAGGTTCCAATATAAGTGTGATTTTGTATAATTTTCCTCAGCATGCGTTAATGCATCTCAGCTCCTGTTCATCCTAGTGCTGTTCTTTTGCTAGATTTTAAACTGGTTAGCCACCCTGGGCGCCGCCCCCCCCCCCCCCCCCCCCCCCCCCCCCCGATCCGCCGGAGGCGAGAACGACGCTCTCCAGCGACTCTCTCTCTGCCTCCAGATCTCATGTACGAATTTGGGGTGTTTTTATTGCATGGGTTTGTTCATTTTCTGGTTTTTTGTTCAATTGTTCTTCTTTTATAGTTTTCTGAAATTATAGATGGGATAAGGCTCGAAAGATGGATGATGAATATGATGGTCTTATTGGAGATTTCCAAGTATTTCTCAAAATAGTGCTAGGATAGTTTTGAAAAAGAATGCTCTCAGGGCAATTACAATGGGTCATTCCTACCTGTCGCGACCCCAAACCGGGGGTCGTGAGGGAGGGGTGATTATATTTATTTTTATTTCTCCCAAGATCCGCGTGTGTGAGGATCCACAATCACATCACTCTCTGAACATTTCTGCGGAAGCTTTCGTGGCAATGCGACCCGGAGTCCGTGGACATCATCGGATTCCGCGTCGCATAGGGCCCTTTAGCATAAAGCTATCATTTTATAAATCATATCAGACTGGAATACACCCACATATAAATTACAGAGCTGACGGTAACAGGATATTACATTTCCATACATATTCAAGTTACAATTATCAATGTGTATTAATTACAATCCCAAGAAGGGCTAATAAAAGCCGGACAATACAACTAATATCCACTACCCAATTGTGACGTAACTCCGGTGTCAAGCACAATGTCTACAGGACATAGCCGACAAGACAACCTGCAACTCGTGGCTCCACAGCCAACCAAACTCTCAGCTCGGGGCGGGAATCTGAACCTGAGTACCAACATAGTGGGTCAAACACGACGGTTTGGCAAGAGAATGAAAAGATACCACAATATACAATAGATGAAATACCTTGAAAAGCATAGAAATCTGTTTAAACAAGAACTCTAATAAAACCGATAAATCATTTGCTGTAAAACAAGTAAACAAGATAAGACATATGAGGTAACCAAGGAATCGGGAATAACAAGGTGGCAACCACAAGAAGCTAAGTCCTCTATCACTAAAGCGATAGAGCAATAACTAGGCCCTGATCTCAGTCACTCGAGGTGAGGAGAAACAGGGGATCTCATATAGATACATATACATATACAATACTATGCATGACCACGGTAGCGAGCCGGGCATCGGGGACCACAGTAGCAATCTGCGGCATCGGGACAAGACCACGGTAATGACCGGGTAGCGGGATCCAAACTGCAGCTGGCGGGACAAGAGGGGGATCTCCAAGTCGGTTGATCAGACCAACAGGGTTATCCAAGCTTAGTGGTGCCGACTCATAGGTCAAATACAATCGAGACAATGCAAGCAAATCAAGTACGAGTACATAATCAAACGGGCAAGACGGGGGTGCTCAAGGGCACACTGACATATCATGTGGTGCAATGCACTTCAGGTCAAGTAACTGTTTCAAGTGTACAATAATACTTTCGGGAAAACCATTCATGTAATGCAAGGCTTGGAAATAGAGAAATATTATGAACTATGCTAAATCAGGAAAGACAATGATTTTAAGATCTATTTGAGTGAATAGGGGTCCCGTATGTCGATCATAGATATGAATTGGTACTCCTTGAGTTTGAAGACATTCCGGGCTCCTTATGCACTTTTACGCTTTTTCAAAACTTAAAATGAGCTTATGGTTATAACTAGATGTTATGATAAGGAAATCAAGACTATAAATGGTCCATCCTAAGTATGATGTTAATTCGGAGACATCGAGCAACCTACTCAGTCATCGAAAGGAATAGAATTCGCGATAACCAAGGAAAAAGTCTTGTATTTAGATATAAAGAAGATATCGCGTCATTCCGTCCCGTTCAAGATTGAAATGAAGTGAACATCGATGTCACCCAACCAACCGTGAGGAGCATCGGCTCAAGACGTCCTCACGCATGGTCAAATGAGTCCAAAGAGGGTAGCCAAGGTCCCACCTAAAACCAAGAAAAGAAAAAGAAAATATAACAATCTCAAATCCACTGAACTCAATCTGCACAGGGTCCGATCGATCGGCCAAAATACCCACACAGGGCCCGATCGATCGTCCCAAAAACCCTTACAGTTAAAGACAGTCCGATCGATCGGTCTGCACGTCCGATCGATCGGACCTGGGCGTACAGCAGTTCCGGGAACCTGATTTCTTTCTCTCCTTTTTCCTTTCCTTCCAACACAAAATTAACCAAGGGAAACTATGAACAAGATGACTTAATTACATGCTTCCAAGACATTAAATGAGGCTATCAAGATCATTTATAGCAACCATGGAAAATCAATAGAAGAAATCAATGAAAGCATAAAAACCCATAATTGCTACCAAACCATTTGAAATTTAAAAACATCCAACATTCACTTGCCTCAAGCCTTCAATTAGTGATAAAACCAGCTCTAATCACACTTGCAAGCCAAGAACAAGATCTCTACAAAAAACCCTCAAAACAAACCCTAAAATGGGTCAAAACAAGAAATAAGAAGAGAGAGAGCTTTCAAGAATGAAAATGGGGCTTCTCAAGGATCATAAGAACATGAATCTAGAAGATTAGGGAGAGATCTTACCAATAGGTTCTCCAAATGGACAAAGCAAGCTAAATGAAGACCTTGGAGAGAAGAGATTCCTCCACAAATGGTACCAATAGGAAGCTCTTGAGGTGGGGAAGAAGATGATGTAACCTCTTGAGATGATGGTGCAAGATTTGGTTGTGTTTGATGATGGCAAAGCAAGAAGAAGAAGAAGAGGGTGCAAGCAAAACCCTAGGCTCAGTTGTTGCTGGAAAATGGAGAAGGGGAAGAGAGAAATGGGTTCTCTTATAACCAATGAGAGTGGGCTCCACCACTTAAGAACCTAAAAAGGCTGAAATAGCGGTTTTCGGGACTTCGGATGAAATCGACGAAGAAGGAAGAAATGATCGTCGAAATATCTAGTTTCCAAAAAAAGTATATGTTTCACGGGTTTCGGGAATAACAATAATCCGGTACAGATTTGGTGTGAAAAGACTGTTTTGCCCTCAAAGCTAGAAAAGTCAAGTTTCGGGGTTCGGGACGGGAACGGGATCAACATGAAAGTTGAAGCTATCAGCAAAACAAGTAAATCGGGATGAAATACAAATCAAGAACAAAACGACTAAATCGGGAAAAATACAAATCAAGAACAAACAAGTAAATCGGGATAGAATACAAATCAAGAAAACCAAGATAAAATCCCAAGTACACGTCAAGTCATAAACAAGGGACCCCCAAAGGGCCCCACACTAAAACCAAGACACTCAAAATATCCCAAAGCTATAACAAAGCTATTTTAAACCCAACTCAACCAAAAAACCACAAAACACACTTAGAGCTAAACACAGCTCAAAGACACTAATCTGGGCCTCTCGGGTCGGGGTCTCACATCCTCCCCCCCTTAGAACATTTGGTCCTCCAAATGAACTAAACAAAACCAAAAACAAATGGGGATATAATCCCGCACAACGAAAACAAAATCTCAAACTGCTGCTCCCAACGGTCATCTCGAAAGCATCTGGACTAACTGGGTCATCTCCGCTGTAGAACTCTTCGGTCAACTACCAGCAGCTGTCATACATTCTCCCTCTGGCTCGAATCTGTTACTGCCCTGCCAATCTGACTGCTCAAGAATTCTGCCAACTCTGACTCCTCAAGAATCCTGCCAACTCTGACTCCTCCTAGGTTCCACCAAGTCTCTCACTCCTAGCCACCTTCAAACAGAAAATTTCTGGAACAATTCTCTCAACTTCATCATGACTGTCGAATCTAGGTCTCATATCAAATGCACCATCTTCAAAGTGAACTTCCTGTTAGCTCTAACTTGCGCATTACTCTCGATCTCTGCACCACAATTTGTCTTTGACGATAACATGCTTGTCCCTTCACTATTCTTCAGCACTAGAAGCTCTGTACTTACTATTGCAACTGTTCTGCCAAGTCTGTTTTCCCAAACAAATCCCAAAATAATTGACTTCCTACTCCGAGCATCTGCCAACTGAAAATTACCTCTGACATTGATAATCTGTCCTGCTCCTGCACAACTGCACTACCTCCAGTCAAACACGAGGGTGAGATGAGTCTGTAGTCAAGGTCTCTGCTTCGGTTGAAGATCTCAAACTGTCCAAACTCTAACTCAGCAACTAGCTCTTCTGACACCCATCAAAAGTTCTAACATCACTTCTAATCATCTGCCTGTCTTGTCTATCCATGTCGGTCCAAGTAAATGAAAGTTCTGGCTCATTCTGATGTATTGTAATTCCTTCAATGTCTTATCTGTTCAATCTTCTGCCTCTATCTCTGGTTCACCATCTTCAAGCCAAGCATATGTGCCATTCTTCTCTGAATCTTCCGACTAGCCTCGTCCACAGGTTATGGTTCTCCAGCCTGTATCTGCACAATGTCCAAATTGATATCTCAAAAGTCCTTAAAGTCTGCAAGATCTCCTCTATCATAAGGCCAGGTAACAATCCATTCTGCATACGGCTCTCTATATCGCAGCTGAAAACTTACTCCCCCATCATTATAACCACACACTGATGTACCCCTCTGAGTCGACTTCACCATCCTTCTAGAATCATTGAAAATCCTCTAACACTTACCTGACAAAAGCTCGTCCATACTCGAGAAGTTCCCAACTTCTAGCATCCACTTGAAGCTCTATCAACTGAAAATCACTTCAAACTTCCTGAAATCTGTCATTCTCTGGTTTCTGGAGTCTTTTGACTTAGGGAATGTTCCAAGTTTATCCAAAAATCCATACTTACTTGCCTGACGAATCCTCTGACGATACACGATCAACTGTAATTGGGTCTTGGTATGCTGCTAACATTCCTTGCTGACTAGCAACTGCTCAAAAATTCCTTTGCTAACTCTGTCTGTGACATCAAAAAGCTGCAAATTCTGCCAAAGTCCTTCGAGATCCACATGCTAAGTTTGTGGACTTAGATTCTCTGGCCCGAAAACAACGAAAAGGAGCTAAACATGGTGCGGAGACATTAAATTCTCCCCCACTAGAAAAGAATTTGGTCCCCCAAATTCTCTAACAAGAACAAAAGGAAAAGAGACAAGGAGAGTCTCCCCCACTAGAAAGAAAACAAACCCAAATCTGACAAAACGACATCGAGCAAAAATCCGGATCTCACTACGCGTCTTAAGGTTTGTAGAGTGTTTTATGTCCTAGAAACCTGCCCGCTCTGATACCAGTCTGTCGCGACCCCAAACCGGGGGTCGTGAGGGAGGGGTGATTATA
The DNA here is from genome assembly GCA_003546025.1 of Camphora micrantha. Taxonomy (NCBI): domain Eukaryota; kingdom Viridiplantae; phylum Streptophyta; class Magnoliopsida; order Laurales; family Lauraceae; genus Camphora; species Camphora micrantha. The sequence continues at coordinate 50,787,344 of QPKB01000004.1, read as the reverse complement.
TTTATTTTTATTTCTCCCAAGATCCGCGTGTGTGAGGATCCACAATCACATCACTCTCTGAATATTTCTGCGGAAGCTTTCGTGGCAATGCGACCCGGAGTCCGTGGACATCATCGGATTCCGCGTCGCATAGGGCCCTTTAGCATAAAGCTATCATTTTATAAATCATATCAGACTGGAATACACCCACATATAAATTACAGAGCTGACGGTAACAGGATATTACATTTCCATACATATTCAAGTTACAATTATCAATGTGTATTAATTACAATCCCAAGAAGGGCTAATAAAAGCCGGACAATACAACTAATATCCACTACCCATTTGTGACGTAACTCCGATGTCAAGCACAATGTCTACAGGACATAGCCGACAAGACAACCTGCAACTCGTGGCTCCACAGCCAACCAAACTCTCAGCTCGGGGCGGGAATCTGAACCTGAGTACCAACATAGTGGGTCAAACACGACGGTTTGGCAAGAGAATGAAAAGATACCACAATATACAATAGATGAAATACCTTGAAAAGCATAGAAATCTGTTTAAACAAGAACTCTAATAAAACCGATAAATCATTTGCTGTAAAACAAGTAAACAAGATAAGACATATGAGGTAACCAAGGAATCGGGAATAACAAGGTGGCAACCACAAGAAGCTAAGTCCTCTATCACTAAAGCGATAGAGCAATAACTAGGCCCTGATCTCAGTCACTCGAGGTGAGGAGAAACAGGGGATCTCATATAGATACATATACATATACAATACTATACATGACCACGGTAGCGAGCCGGGCATCGGGGACCACAGTAGCAATCTGCGGCATCGGGACAAGACCACGGTAATGACCGGGTAGCGGGATCCAAACTGCAGCTGGCGGGACAAGAGGGGGATCTCCAAGTCGGTTGATCAGACCAACAGGGTTATCCAAGCTTAGTGGTGCCGACTCATAGGTCAAATACAATCGAGACAATGCAAGCAAATCAAGTACGAATACATAATCAAATAGCAAGACGGGGGTGCTCAAGGGCACACTGACATATCATGTGGTGCAATGCACTTCAGGTCAAGTAACTGTTTCAAGTGTACAATAATACTTTCGGGAAAACCATTCATGTAATGCAAGGCTTGGAAATAGAGAAATATTGTGAACTATGCTAAATCAGGAAAGACAATGATTTTAAGATCTATTTGAGTGAATAGGGGTCCCGTATGTCGATCATAGATATGAATTGGTACTCCTTGAGTTTGAAGACATTCCGGGCTCCTTATGCACTTTTACGCTTTTCAAAACTTAAAATGAGCTTATGGTTATAACTAGATGTTATGATAAGGAAATCAAGACTATAAATGGTCCATCCTAAGTATGATGTTAATTCGGAGACATCGGGCAACCTACTCAGTCATCGAAAGGAATAGAATTCGCGATAACCAAGGAAAAAGTCTTGTATTTAGATATAAAGAAGATATCGCGTCATTCCGTCCCGTTCAAGATTGAAATGAAGTGAACATCGATGTCACCCAACCAACCGTGAGGAGCATCGGCTCAAGACGTCCTCACGCATGGTCAAATGAGTCCAAAGAGGGTAGCCAAGGTCCCACCTAAAACCAAGAAAAGAAAAAGAAAATATAACAATCTCAAATCCACTGAACTCAATCTGCACAGGGTCCGATCGATCGGCCAAAATACCCACACAGGGCCCGATCGATCGGCCCAAAAACCCTTACAGTTAAAGACAGTCCGATCGATCGGTCTGCATGTCCGATCGATCGGACCTGGGCGTACAGCAGTTCCGGGAACCTGATTTCTTTCTCCCCTTTTTCCTTTCCTTCCAACACATAATTAACCAAGGAAAACTATGAACAAGATGACCTAATTACATGCTTCCAAGACATTAAATGAGGCTATCAAGAGGTATAAAGATCATTTATAGCAACCATGGAAAATCAATAGAAGAAATCAATGAAAGCATAAAAACCCATAAATGCTACCACACCATTTGAAATTTAAAAACATCCAACATTCACTTGCCTCAAGCCTTCAATTAGTGATAAAACCAGCTCTAATCACACTTGCAAGCCAAGAACAAGATCTCTACAAAAACCCCCAAAACAAACCCTAAAATGGGTCAAAACAAGAAATAAGAAGAGAGAGCTTTCAAGAATGAAAATGGGGCTTCTCAAGGATCATAAGAACATGAATCTAGAAGATTAGGGAGAGATCTTACCAATAGGTTCTCCAAATGGACAAAGCAAGCTAAATGAAGACCTTGGAGAGAAGAGATTCCTCCACAAATGGTACCAATAGGAAGCTCTTGAGGTGGGGAAGAAGATGATGTAACCTCTTGAGATGATGGTGCAAGATTTGGTTGTGTTTGATGATGGCAAAGCAAGAAGAAGAAGAAAGGGTGCAAGGAAGAACCCTAGGCTCAGTTGTTGCTGGAAAAATGAAGAAGGGAATGAGAAATGGGTTCTCTTATAACATGTGAAATGGGCCCCACCACTTAAGAACCATGAAAGGCCAAAATGGTGGTTTTCGGGACTTCGGATGAAATCGACGAAGAAGGAAGAAATGATCGTCGAAATATCTAGTTTCTAAAAAGTCTATGTTTCACGGGTTTCGGGAATAACAATAATCCGGTACAGATTTGGTGTGAAAAGACTGTTTTGCCCTCAAAGCTAGAAAAGTCAAGTTTCGGGGTTCGGGACGGGAACGGGATCAACATGAAAGTTGAAGCTATCAGCAAAACAAGTAAATCGGGATGAAATACAAATCAAGAACAAAACGACTAAATCGGGAAAAATACAAATCAAGAACAAACAAGTAAATCGGGATAGAATACAAATCAAGAAAACCAAGATAAAATCCCAAGTACACGTCAAGTCATAAACAAGGGACCCCCAAAGGGCCCCATTAATACCCAAGGCACTCCAAATATCCCAAAGCTATAACAAAGCTATTTTAATCCCAACTCAACCAAAAATCCACAAAACACACTTAGAGCTAAACACAGCTCAAAGACACTAATCTGGGCCTCTCGGGTCGGGGTCTCACACTACCCACTACCCAGTACCCAATGTTTCACCTAACTCAGTGGTTCTGTGGTTGAGAAATTTTTTGTTCCCGAACCTCACGAAATTCTATAGAGCATGAACCCATAATCCTTCCATCCATATGGGTTCAGTACTAATTTATTAGCATCAATACGTCATACGAGTGACAGTCCCTGATACAAATGAAAATTGCAAACTCATAAAGAGACTCCAATCCAAAGAACAATGTCTTTTCCCTTGCAGTATTATTGTTACTTTTATGTCTCCCAGCTACATTTTGTTATACTCCAGAATGGTTCCACAGTTCCACTAAGATGGAATTGTGGCAGTGCTGCTCAATTTATGACCTTTTTGTACTAAATATGAAAGTGGGTCAACTATGCATTTGATCCAACAGGACTAATCGCTAGGCTCAAGTCGATCCCACCACAAGTTGGAATACAAGTTAATACCCCACAACAAGTAATGTATTATAAAAGGGTCACCTCTATTGAGCACAAGTGAGCACACTTTCTTGTGGGCTCCACTTGAAGATGGGACTTGGGGGCTCAAAAGCCCAAGCCACCACCCCAAGCCACAACAATGATGTTGCAGTTAAATCTTCATATAGCTAAATTATATTTTCTTTGAATCTACATATGAAGTTTATTTTAAAAAATGGGTTTATAAGGTGTTTTTAGCTCTAAGATTTATTAAAATAACCGGTCTTTTGTATTGTATATTAATGATTATTTACTATCTTAATCTTAGGTTATAATGTCGCATCATCAAGCGCCCAAAAAACCAATAACTCTTCTATCGTTCTATAAGAGAAAAGATGATAAATCCGAAAGTGGCAAAACTTCCACATCTATTCCTAATATTTCAAAACTTGATGAGGATGAGCGACGTCCTACCAAAGTTCAAGTTGCTGAAATTGAAGGAGTTAAACCTTCTTCTCGAGTCCAAAGAGTTGTAGTTGAACATTCTTCTAAAGCTCAAGAAGTTGCACCTATAGAAGTTGATGTCACTTATTCATTTGAATGTGATCCGGGTAAACGCATTGCTATATATGAATACCCGCTTAACAAACATAATGAAGTTCGGGTAGCTTATCTTAAAATGGGAACTTGTCGACCTACTCATGAGAAAGAAAAAGATTATCCGGTGACCATATTTGGAAAGCAAAGGTCGACGGTTCAACGCTAATTGGTACAAACTATTCCTTGGCTAGAATATTCACTCCACAAGGATAGAGTATATTGTTTTTTATTGCTTTCTCTTTGAAACAAATCCTCCGAAGCATCCGGTATTTACCATTGATGGGTTTCAGAATTGGAAGAAGGTTAACAATGGGAAGAAGTGTCCTTTTTTGAAACATGAAGGTGGTCTTTGTTCTCCACATAGGTCGGCGACAATGTATTGTGAGAATCTAATGAATCCTTCTCGACATATAGATAGTGTTTTCAATACACATTCTAAAGAAGCAATTGCAAATAATCGGTTGCTTCTCCGAAATGTTTTTCAATGTATTCGGATGCTTGCACTACAAGGGTTTCCTTTTAGAGGACATGATGGATCGAAGAAATCAAAGAATTGTGGAAACTTCATTGCAATGTTCGAGTTTTCAAAAATGTTGAACAAGAAAGTTGCCAAAATAGTAGGTGATTGTCCAGGAAATGCCAAGTATACCTCACATGGTATTCAGAAAACACTTTTGCATATATTTGTCGAAAATGTGAGAAAGAAAATACGCGAAGATGTTGGTGATGCAAAGTTTGTATCCTTGTGGATGAAGCACAAGATAATTTCACATAGAGAACAAATGGCCATTATTCTACGATTTGTTGATCGTGGTGGGTTTTGTTAGAGAAAGGTTTTTGCTATTGTTGGTGTTGAAGACACTTCTGCATTAACCTTGAAAGAAGAGATTTCCAATGTTCTTGCTTACAAGAATTTGCTTATTGGAAATATGAGAGGCCAGGGTTATGATGGTGCTAGTAATATGCGTTGGTCAATGGAATGGATTACAAGCACTATTTCTTAAGGAGTGTCCTTGTGCATATTATGTGCATTGTTTGCGCATCGACTACAACTTGCATTAGTTGCGGCTTCTAAAGATGTGCCAGACGTTTGGTTATTCTTTTCGAAGTTGGCATCCCATTGTTAATTTCCATGTTACGCCTAAGCGGAAGAAAGAGTTGGAGAAAGCTCGAAAAAATAGAAATCGATAATTTGTTGGCAAGTGGTGTGCTTGAGAGTGGACGGTGGTGCTAATCAAGCTCGCACATTGCAGCGAGCTGGAGATACTCGATGGAGCTCTCACTATGATCTGTTTGTAGCTTGATAGAGGATGTATGATGCGACTTGCACGGTTCTCGAAGCATCAAATGAAGAATGGGCTAGTAACACTATGCGTGGAGAAGCTAAGGGTTCTTATGTTGCTATGAGAATTTTGAATTTGTCTTATGTTTCATTTATTGCATAGACTATGGGAATCACAAATATACTATGTAAAGCTTTGCAAGTAAAGTCACAAAGACATTCTAAATGCATGGTTTAGTCTCAGTACGAATGAACTTCTTCAAGAGTTGAGAGAAACATGTGGGGGTAGCTTCCTTGAGGATGTGATTTCTTTTTGCAGAAAACATGACATTGATATTCCTGATATGAGTTCTCGTCATATGATTTGGTACACGTCGTTCTTGCCAACAGAATGATTGTATTACATTGAGCATCATATTATCGCGTTGATATTTTCAATGCTGTAATAGATTTCCAGTTGCTGGAGTTAAAGAGCAGATTCTCTGAGGAGGTAATTGAAGCTTCTTTCTCTGAGTTCAGCTTTGGACCCGAAAGATGCTTTTAAGTACTTTCATATTGATGATATTTGCAAGCTCGCTGAAGAAGTTTTATTGCGAAGACTTCACAAAACAAGAGATACATATTTTGAGAAGTCAATTGCAACATTATAAGCTTGATGTGCATCGTCATCCCCGTTTTCAGAAATTGTCTACCATTTTCTGAGTTATGTCAAGCTTTTAATTCAAACAGAAAAGTCAACTATTTATCATTTGATTGATAGATTGATTCATCTTGTCTTGACTCTTCTGTTTCCACGGCGACTGCCGAACGAGCCTTCTCAGCTATGAAACTTGTCAAAACAGGACTTCGTAACAAGATGGATGACGAAGTTTCTCGCGGATTGCATGGTTATTTTTACATCGAAAGAGAGTTTGCTAATGAAGTCGACATAGAGTTGGTAATAGATGAATTTGATAAGAAGCCACGCAAGTTCAAGATTTCACTAGTGTCATGTTTTAACTTTTGTTTGTCTCTTTGTCAATACTTGTCAAGATCTATTGTGAAGACATTTTTTTGTTGATTTTGAGTAGTGTAATAAAAATGATCACTCTTTGAAGATAGTACATAGATAGTTTTTGGTGGGATATTGTTGCTATTTTTTATAGTTTTTGGTGAGACATTGTTGCTATTTTTTTAGTGTAACTTTAGTGCAGCCCCCCCAAATTAAAAGTCCTGGATCCGCCCCTGTTGTTAACATTCATTTTATTCACACACACCGAGCTCCTATTACTTAATAGGGGGCCAACTTTTACATTATTCGCTCTTTGAATCAAATCACAATAAATTGTATGTGGAAAGTCATTAAACTTTGAGGTCTTAAAACTAAAAGTTAAGATTGTTTGGTCAACCAAAATATCTCATATTTCTATTGTTTACAGATCCAAACCTTTTCTTTGCCATTACCTCTTTTATTGTTATGCATCCAGGTGGGCCACACTAAAGCGTTGTTTGAGCATTTTGTTACCAAGCCCATACCTAGTATTATTAATATCTGTATTAAATCACTTGGCACATAGTATTTGGGCATGAACCTAGCTAGTTATATCTAATCAAGCTCAAAAAGGTCTTCTTCAGGTTAGTTTGTTTAGTTAAAATTGATATATCCCAGGTCCACTAGCATTAATTTATAAGACTGTCTTCGAAACTTCAAAAACCTATTGGACTAGGTCCCGGGTAGAGAATGTTGAGGCTTGGGCTCTATCCGAGGGAAGTATTGAAAGTATTTATGTCGCATCTACTAACGCTTTGAGGTTTTGGTATGAATGGTTAGCTAAAAGTTTAAGATGTATCAGAGTCAACCGGTCAGTAGTTTTGAATTGCAGCAGGAATGACTCTGTGCTAAAAAAATATGCAGCTTCTAAGTTTTAGTATGAATAGTTAGCTAAAGAAAATTTAAGAGAGAAAAGGTAGGGTAATGCGCCATTGGGATTCACGCCCAAGTGCAAAGTGGTAACCAACTAAAGGTTTTTAACTTAATCCATGATTTGATAAGCACTTATAATTGATTGTTGCAAGATGGCTCCCCAGCTGATTTGATACTCAGCATAAGTAAAAGTAGATTAGAACAAATTACATGCCATAAAGCCTTATTAGATTCCCGAATGAAGAGTTTCGAGAGTCACTATTCTCATTAATTTTACACTCAGCATAAAAAGTACAAGAATTACAACAAATCACATGCCATAAAGCCTTCTTAGATTCCAAACTAAAGAATTTCAAGAGTCACAGTAGAAAGGATCAAAGTTATAGAAAGAAAATAGAGGGGAGAAGCTAACCTAACCAACATTAAAGGGCTGTGAGATGCATGGGCTAAATATTGTTCAAAACTGAATAGTTAATTAATATCAATATTCAAAATTGATTATTTATTAATAAAAAGTGATGAAAAATATTCAATTAATACCAAATTTTATTTGAAGTGAAGTTTAGCATTACAAAGGTGAACTATATCACCAGTAGACTATTGGTGTTAAATACTTGTCATGTTTAAATATGAGTTTAGTCCATATGATTAATATCCTTTTAACTACTTCAACTACCACTGGGCTTTCATCTTTCTCTTTCCTTCCAATGATACTAATACAAATCTTGTTATATAGAAGAATCATTATATACCTTCCATGCCTTGAGAAAAAACAGAACAGTAAATTAAAATGTTTGGTTGAAACATGTGATGGTAGTGATTATATTCCAAACAAAACACCAAGCCTAGCCTAGCCCAGCCCAATTGACTAAATGGATGAGTGGGGCCTGACAATTATGGCCTGTGGTTGGGCTTTAGGGTTAATATGGGCTTTCGTTTCTGAAGTCAGGCGAGCCTGAACATGCCTCAGCCCGACCTGACCTGGCTTAGGAGCACTCTTAGATGCAACTCTACCCACTTTTTTTTCTCAATTCTCAAAGATGCCAGGATCAAAGAGTTTTATTCCTTGTCTCTCCCATCTCTATCCACTATATATCCCTGTCTTTCAATCCATTAACAGGGTAGTATCAGCATAACACTGTCTTCCTCAAATGCAAGAAGACTATGCAGGCGCACTCAGCGTTTAACTTCAGATAATCAGGTGAGAACTGCTACGTACTCCTTATCACTTGAATAAAGAGCCCTTCTAAATGCAAAAGGAGTTGAAATGGATTTTGATAAATTGAAGATTTAGAATTTTTTTTATCTCAATTAAGAAAGGTAATTTAGGTCATCCAAAATAGCTGTTTTGCTTTTCACATGACAACCATTATGATAGACCACCTGTACCAATCAAAAGTAATTTGAGCATCAAAAATCTGATTGGTGCTCTTGTAAATCTAGTAATGATTTAATTGTCACTTGGTCACACTTTGAACATGAAAAGAAGTGGCAATGAAGCTATTATTATTTTGTTGGTACACTATTGCTTGCATTGCATGTCATCTTTTCAACTTTTTAGGATAGTGACACCAATGCTTGATGACAAAAGGGAAATAATTAACTCACAACAATCAACCTACCTCTCATGAATTCACCTGAGTTAATTTTGTAAACAACGATTCCTGCTTACACATGAGAGGATTAGATAAAGCAGATTTTAATCTAAATATAATTATGATTTTAAACTTATTAAAAATCTAATTCAAACCAAGCAACTCAAATTATTTAGAATTCAAATTCATACTGCTTAAATAAATCTTATCATCAAACAACAACTTGTTTTTAGAGTTTGATAATTGAAAAATATATATATATATATATTTTCAGAAACCATTGTTGCCTAGGAGCAGTTTGTTTGCACAAAGTACATAAGAATTGATATGTAGGAATTGATAGTTAGCTAGATAAGCTCTACTTGGGTGAAAAATGAGGCGAGCACTGAAGGATACATATAAGGCGGATAGAAGGGACTCTGCCTTCACTAAGATTTAAATTATTAAGGTGATAGCTGGATATTCATTTCTCCTCTTCCTTGATTCAATTCCCATTAAAGAGGAGATTATTTGATAATTGCTTTTTTATATTCTTCATTTTAACCACTAATACACAGTCTTAAAATTCCTACAAATTAACTTACATTAAAAAAATAGGATAAGAGTTGAATACATAGGAATTCATGCCACAAGTAGTTAAAAATAAAAACATGAGGCGAATATATAAAACTATCATAAAAAAAGTCTCATATGGTGGAAATTTCAGGAAAGTCAAGTCCCATATGCATTACAACCTTATATATTTCACCCTCACCTCATACCATGCACACGGCTTCACTGTTTTAATAACCCTTTGGTGGAGCTCAATTGACCATAAATCTCTATGTATCAAATGCAAACAAACAGGCTCTTGATAAAATAAATAAAGATTGATTCTATTATGGTTCCTTGATATAGAAACGATAAGATTTCACATTACGTGCTCCATTATGTTCCTATCTTTTATGTTCAAAATCATACCTTTGCTTCGATGCATTCATTGTATGAATATCTAAAAGTCCATTGCTCTGTAAGTGCCAAAGGTTCTGTAAATAGATAAAAATGCATTGGTGGGACTTTCTTTAATGTAGTTTAATCTTATTTTCATGTGGTTATATCACTTTGATTCTGCCACTTCTTGTGTTCTCATTATTTTATTAGGCCTTGGGTGCTCTTGGATGCACTTCAAGTTAATAAAATGGTTTGTTGAATTACCTAGAATGCATGCGAAAACGAAGAAGTGTTTCATAACAAAAGGTGTAAGGTGTACAGAATTTTTTTAGGGTCTAAGAGGTGACAACCATTCAATTGTAAAAGAACTAGAGTGTTTTTTGTTCTTTACAGAGTAGTGCTTAGCAAAATGAAAATATCGATGCATTCAAAGCCATCACAGTTTGAGAGCCAAATGTCGATATAGTTAGATGATATGGGGGGACTGACTGAGGTCACGCTTTGCTTCTTAGGTAAGTAAAGCATGGTGCTTTTGCTGTTTGCAGAATTGCAGAAGTATATTGGAAAGGGTTGGAACCTGGAAAAGACTGGGAAAACCAGTTTCCAAAAATACAGAAATACAGCCAAATTGAAAATATAGAGGGCACTACAAAGAACCCACAAAAAAAGAAGAAAAATATATAGATTTTACAATTGGAGTAGTTACTTCCCAGGAACAAAGAGTTATAGCCGTTGTCTCTCCATCCACATATATATATATATATATAATATATATATATATATAGTTATGGATTTTTGATAAACAGAAGATTGAGTTTTTGTATCATTGCAGGGAAGTATCAGCATAACACTATCTTGGTCAATGCAGGACTTGATGGTTGAAATGGGATTTGATAAATAGAAGATGTGTGTTTTTGTATCACTTGCAGAAAGGTATTTAAGTTCTTCCCATCACAGGAATAGAAGTATAAGAAGCCATATCTACCCATCTATGGCGTTTGCCTATTCCTATTCAGTTCTTAGGGAATTCACAGAGGGAGGATTTGTTGGAATATCAAAGAAGTAAGTGACGGTCCCATTGGAGATTAGATAGAACCTCAGTTTTTCTAGGACTTTATTTCTCATGGAGTGATCGGTGGCAGGGCCATAGCCATGTACATTATTTTGATGGGAGTGTTTGTACCTGTCGCACTTTGTCTGCATTCAAAACCTGTACTATATGTTGGGGTCACCCCAAAACTCATATGAAAATTTGTGAATTCTGCCCACAAAAATCTAACTATTTGGTTTGGGTCCGGCCCCGCTCATACAAAAATTCTGGGTCCGTACTGATGAAGTGGTGTAATCATTTCCTATGAAAGGGAGATTTTGGAGGCCCTTTGTGACGCCCCCGTGACCAGTGACGGACACCTGTTGGGCACTGAATTGGGAAAAAAGCCAAATTCTCAAGTGCAAAAGCCTATTCACATTTCCACCTCGGACATTTTTTAAAACTTGCACCCCCACCTCTTCCAACAAAAATTGAACTCCCGGCTTGTTGGCAACTCTATTGTTAGAGTCAAGAAGTGAAAGCCCCCATTTTCTTAAAAAAAAATCCCATCAAAAGTACTTTATTTCAAATTTCCCACCATAGTTTAAAAAAAAAAAGTCAAAAAGTAACAGGTATACACTCATTTCTCACTAAAAGACAAAAAAAAGAAAAAAAAACTTTACAATCTACAAAAGTAAAAAAAGATTCCATAATAACAACTAAAAATTAAAATATCATCATACCACTTAATATTTTATTCTTCTCTTTAAATAATCTTTATTTCACCCAACTTCATTAGTAAAGCCCCCAAACAGCATGCTCTTTTTCTTCCCATATCTCTCCGGCATAGCGCAGACAGTTGATATTCCACTTGTTTCTAAATCCTAATACTTAAACTACACGCCAAACCTAAAAAAATGTAAACATGCAGACCAAAACATAGTGAAAAGCCCATGCACTCATTAGAATTAAGCCACCCCTTGCTCTCTCAAGACGACAAGAGTACTGACGAAATTTAATATTATAGGACGTCATTGTTCACCCCCACCAATTGGAAATCCTTGGTGTCCGCCACCGCCCTTGACAAAAAAAAAAAAAATGCTTAAAAATCCTAGCAATTCAATGCCAAACAGGCCTTAATGTATTACAGATCCTTACATTTTTCTAACAAAAAGAGGGAATGGATCCTTGTTAATTGTTCAACCTAAAATAAATCAGTCATGCACCATTTAAACTCTATTACTGCTGTAAGTAAATGGTACTCTTTTTGTGTGTTGTTAATCGTATGTGTATGTGTTGCCGCTTCCAAGTTTAGAAAAATGAGGAAAGCTATTACTACATTTGATTTTAAGAAACTTGTATAACCAAATCTTCCGGTTCTAATTGGCAAACGCTCAATGAAATGAAATTATAATTTATGACGATAATAATGGTAAATCATAGTAACGTTATGTGATATCTCTGCTTAAGCCAAAAATTAAACAAATTAATTTCCTGTACTACATTGGAAAAAAGATAGCACTTAGCAACCAACCTTAGCTAGGCATATGAGATTTACAATGAGAAGTAATTACAACTTGAAGCTCTTGTTGTGTTTCATTGTATTGAATTCTTAAAATTCTAACACTTGTAAGTGCATAAAAATGAAGAATGAATAGGTTATATTATCTCAAAATGACTATATCCAATGACCTCTTAAATACCAAGGAAGTGGAGGTCCCACTTTATATCCTTCATCTCTCAGCTGCTTAATAATCGGTGAAGCTCATCTCACGATTGATTTTCTATATATTCAATACTCCTACGTGTAAATAGTACAATCGAAATGGAACGAAATATCATGAGCGATCCATTGAATTTAGTAAACGGGGATGACAACAATGATCAATTCAAATTTGTCTAAAAAAAAACTCACACATTACGCGGCTTCAAATTTTGAAAGCAACTGGGGGCCTGGAAGGTCAAATGAGCCTTTGTAATCTAGTGCAATGGTCGATGTTTCCCCACCACAGATTTTATTAGCCTAGAGTTGTGAAAGCTTATAGATACAGAAGAAAGAAACTGCACAGACCCATCTCCTTTCCAACTAAAAATAGTCATGCGTCGCCATTAAAATGATGATCCCCACCTACACGGCCAAGCAACAGTGTCATCCAATTAGAGTCCATCGGCCAAAAAAAAAAAAAAAGCTTAGTGGCCCCAGTTCTGCAATTAACATGAGGACAACAAGAAACAGTGGGGTCCATCCACAGACCCTCTTGAACTGTATCCAGCCCATTTCTTGGAGATTTTAGCCACGTGGCTGGGCTTCTTCGTGTTTTTGTATGATTGGTTCTTCTATTTTAAATGGTGAAACCCCCTTTTAACATGATCACAAAAAGGATAATCAGCCGTATACGGCTCTCCAGATATAGGGTCATGGGACTTCAATTTCTTAGGCCCCCATCAGCTGAGCTTGTCTCGCTTTGGATTTTACGTGGTGTAATTCTACGAGGCAAAGTGTCCTCATTATTTGGCATTTGGCTTTGTTTTCTAAGGCTTGTCAATTCATTGATTATTTCATGTTGCAGGGATCTTATGCCTTAGATAGTAAAACAAGGTTTCAGGTTTTTAAAGGTACTTAGAGAAGGAAGTGAAAAATGAAAAAGTTTGTTGGACAATCATTTGCATGGTAGATAATCATGCAATTTAATCTTTCATTGGGTAAAATGAATTCATGTTAATGAAATTTAAGGAGCTTTCTTTTCTCTTAATGTTAAGTTCCATCATGAGAGCTTAATAATGAAATTCAATGGCTGATTTTTTGGCCAAGAAGGGGGTTAGTTAGGTTGTTTCTTGAGTCGGTTTGGTTTTGTAAGGATTAAGGATGAGTCCCAATGCTATGTTCTCTCTTGTTTCTCTTCCCCCTGCTTTCCTCTGTATTTTTGTTTTTCTCCTTATTTCTTTTCCAACTTTCCTTTGTATTTTGTTTTTCTCCTTTTTAATGACTATTAATTGTTACTGATGATAAGAAGAAAATGAAATTCTTTAATAAGAGAACGTAAAATCCAGAAAAAAAAATAGTGACGAGCAAAAAGAATCCAGATCTTCTATGGCTGGATCTCGTTTGCTTTCAATCTCATCTAAAATATGACAGTTCTTGAGGATCTAGCAAGTCCTAAGAATTAGATCCATTGGATGTTTAATAGCTACTTGTTCAAAGGCCACGTATGGATTGTCAACAAGAAAGGACAAACTCCATGGCATCTTCTTACAAAAAAAACAAACAAACTCCAAGGCATCTTCAAGGTATAAGAGGGACATTATGGTGTAAGTACATAATTAAATAAGATGACAAGCCATGCAAAACAAAAACAAAAAAGAGTTCCCCTCCAATCTTCTTCAAAATTAAGTCTGGCATCCATTTATTTCCACCCATTTCATTAAAGCATCTGAAAATCTCATTAGCATTTTGATTTTGATTAACATGAAGAAAAGGACATTTATTTCTCCTAAGCAGGCAATACTGAACCTATCTATGTATAATATAATCAATAAAAGGTCATCACCCAGTGTGGTTTCGTCGAAACATGGTCCTGTGAGGATCCATTGGAGACAAATCTAATCTTTTGCATAATTTTGTACCAAAGCTGACCGCTCTAAAGTCTTAAACCTATGTTATCATACAAGGCACCCGAGACTTTTACCATTGCACCAAAATAAATGACCCTCGAATGTAAATATAATCAATATCATCTATAATATCAAGCATGTAAATAGTGCAGACATAGCGACTTTCGCTTGAGGGGTGCGAACCTAGATGTAAAACATGCTAGCAATGCAGCAGCGAAAATTCATTTCCTTGTGAGTTTTTTGGCATTCTTTATATGAGCAGTAATTGTTTATTTAGAGAAGAAAGTTGTTTTCTTAAAACCAAACTTTTGCATTCATTAGAAATTGTTTTTCTTTAGTCGAATGGTTCAGGCGGTAAAGATTTACAAGCGGGCGGAACAAGAGCACAGTCCGCCTAAAAATTCAGAAAACCCCTTTACCTTTTAAGAAAATCTCAATACATTGTTACATTTGGCCCCTCCAAAAATTTTCTTAATTACACTATGGGCCCTCCAAGGAAAGTTTTCTTTTCTGAAAAAAACAAACCCCAAGCTCTCAATGGAAATTATCTTCAACTCGATTATGTAATGAACCATTGCTCAGTTTCTCTCGCCCAAGTATGCTCTCTCACTCTCATTTCCTGAGGAAATCCAGGGAAAAAGTGATAGTCATGAAATGGAAGGACAATTATTGGGCAAGGGAAATTGAGCTTCAGTTCATCTTCTTTTTAAATTTAGATTTTAGGAATGTAGTCGACGCCCCATCCTAAGCAGCATCTTCAATTCCACTGAATTTAACAATGGACCATGCATTGTTATTGAAGCCTTTCTCAATCAGTCATCATGCTGATTATTAAACCGGTCGCTTCGGAATAATTTCAATACAAATCTTAATTAGTCTCTCCCCTTCTTTTAATAGGTTTATCAACATCACTTTCAGAAAAGGTTTCAACCCTGATCAATATTTAGGGGTTGTTTGTTTGAATAGATATACTTAAGAATTCAGGCATGAGTGAGAATGTATAAAAACAAGCCCATCAAATTGCCTTTTTTTTATTGGAAGTAGAATAAAAGGAAGACGAGAAATAATATGCCTAGAGACACAACCACTCTAGTAATTTTGAAATTTTGGGAAAGTCAAGCGTGTAGCTCATCTACGTGTGCTGCCTCATATTCTTCACCGCCTCACCGTTTTTAATTATCCTTCTGTGGAGCTTATTTGACCATAAATTTTTTAATATATTAATTAAATTCATATGCATTCTATTGAAAATATACTCATAGCGCTCTAGTTTCTTGTGTTCATATTCAAAAACTTAAAATAATGAACGAACTGGAGTTCCTCCAACTTTATATTCTACGTTTTGTTATTTTTCTTACTCTAAAACACTTTGAAAAATCATGATTTACAATTATATTCTATAATTGATTTTATATTTTTTTAATTCAGTTAAAGGGTCCAAAATAAAAACTAATTTATCAGAACAAAATGATATATTAATTGGCCGAAAGGTATAAATGTCTTGTTTTTAAAACCATGATCATTGCATTGATACATCGAGCTGTTTTTTGGTCTTCTACAACATGCTATGATACCGCAACATTAATTTCTTTTCTTTTTTATTTTTTATTTTTGGGATGAAGTGAGTATCCTTACGTCTTTGACCCAAGAAGATTAATCCCCCTGGGTTACGTCCGTTAAACTCATACAAATGCATACCAAATAAATCTAGAGTGATCTCGCATACAAAATA
>QPKB01000004.1:50718224-50770346 GCA_003546025.1 Camphora micrantha | reverse complement strand
AATACATTTGCATTCACCTCCTTTGGTGTCAAATATGAAAAAGAGCTTTGTAGGAGAAACAATGGTATTTACACTTTCAAGGTTCAAGGCCAAGTTTACCATTACATTAATGCATTGCTACCTCTTGATGACCATACATCATATATGCAATTATACTTTTATGATGCTGATCATGAAGTGGAGAATAGGATGTATCAGTCACCAAAGCTTAGGCCTGATGTTGTTAGAAAGCTAATGGATATATTGACCATCAATCCTTATAATGAATTTTCCTGATCTTTAAGAGATTTGTCCATCAGTGATGATACAAGAATATTCATAAGATGTGATCTTCAACTTGATCAAAGGGTATACAATGCACCTTCAGCATCACAAGTTGCAGGAATCTGGATTGAGAATTCAGATACCAACCAACCAACCGAATGCGACATAATCATATATAGTCATTTTGGAAACAATCACAGAATTAAGCATTATTTTGGTTGCTATGATCCATTGGAGTATCCACTACTATTTCCTTATGGAGATTTAGGTTGGCATAGAGGTATCAAACGATGACAAAGAAACGAGTTGTTAAGTCATCCAAATATAGTTTCAATTGATGATTTGTTGAACAAAGAAAAGCAAGGTATATCTTATGTTCATATAAACTATTATAAAATCAACTTGAACACTAAAAACTTATAATATCTTTTTTTTCCTGTCAGCTTCAGACAAAAAAAGTTCAGCAAAAGAAAAAATATCATGTTGACAATATTACTGTTATAAATTACAAATTTGACCATTTGAAAGCTCAATCTTGCACATTCTAGTCGTATTTTACAACAGTATGTTGTTGACATGTATATAAAACTTGAAACTTCTCGGTTGGATTACTTTCGAAATGATCAAAATTCAATCCAAGTAGATTTATATCAAAGAATAATGAATATCATTAACACTGGTGAAACTTCTGGAAAGAAGATTGGAAAAAGAATAGTACTGCCACCATCGTTTATAGGAGGTCCAAGAAATATTCATCGGTACCTTGAAGCAATGGCATTAGTTTAAAGTTTGGCAAACTAGACATCTTCGTGACAATCACTTGTAATCCATCTTGGTTAGATTTTAAAGATCAATTTGGTCATCATGAAGAAGCACAAAACATACCAGACTTGATTGCAAGAGTTGTTAAAGCAAAGATAGAAGAACTTAAACTTGATTTAATGAAGAAGAATATTTTTGGTGCAGTCACAGCACATGTATATGTTATAGAATTTCAAAAAAGAGGATTTCCTCATGATCATTTCCTACTTATCTTGAAGCACAAGCACAAACTTTAAACCCTAGGGCTGTATGACAAATTTGTGTATGCTGAACTTCCCAAAAGCAGAAGCCATCCACATCTATACAAAATGGTTGTTCAGCATACGATGCATGGACCATGTGGGAATTTGAATCCGAATAATGTTTGTATGAGAAATGGACAATGCAAAAATCACCATCCTCTGGAATTTTGTTCTGTCACAACACAAACAAAGAATTCTTATCCATTATATAAGAGACAAAACACTAGAGAAGAGATCAAAATTCGTGGTTGTTTGTTGGATAACCGATGGGTAGTTCCATATAACCCGTATCTATTAGCAAAATTCAATTGCTACATGAATGTTGAAGTTTGTTTGACAGTAAAAGCAGTAAAATATCTATATAAGTATATTTATAAAGGACATGATTGAGTCATGTTTCATCTGGGCAACAATGTTGTTCTTGAAGATATTGATGAGATACAACAATTTCAACAAGCAAGATGGATATCTCCACCAGAAGCAATGTGGAGGATTTACCAGTTTTGTTTAAATGAAATGTATCCATCAGTCAAAAGCTTACGAGTTCATCTAGTATGCAAACTGTTGGATTCTAAGGAGATACGAACTTGTTGAGCATCTTGCATAATTAGCAAGCATCTAAAACAATGTTGACTCGACACATTCAAATAAATTAGCTAAATAAAGATGCTTGCAGATTTTTTTATAAGGAATTCCCTGAATATTATGTTTGGAATGAAGATAAAAAATACTGGAGCCAAAGAAAGCAACGGAATGCAATTGGTAGACTTGTTGCTGCAAGCGCAGTTAAGGGAGAAAGATATTTTCTGTAATTAACATTAAATCATTTCAAAGGAGATACATCATATCAAAGTTCACAAACTGTCAATGGAATTAAATTTGATACATTCCATAAAGCAGGAGAGCAATTCAGTTTGCTTGAATCTGATAACAATATTGATCAATGCTTAGAAGAAGCATCATTGTTCCAAAAGCCTTTTACATTGCGGCGACTATTTGCTACACTTTTGGTCTACTATGGAGTGCATAATCCTGCGGCATTATGGGACAAATATAAAGATGCGATGTCTGAAGATTTTGCAAAAACAAACTTCACGTCTGCAAGGAGCACTGAGGCAAAAGCATTGCAAAGTATCAATTACTTTCTTGAATCAATGGGTAAAAGTATTAATGAGTATGCTTTACCAGCAGTAATGATTGTTGATAGTCCAGATGAAAAGCTCCTAAAAGAAATTCATGAAGAACTAAACATCCTAATTTCAGAAAATGAGTTCACAATTAAAAATTTGAATCTTGAACAAAAAAGAGCTTATACCATCATATTAGAAAGAATAAGAAGTGGCAGTAATGGAGTCTTCTTTATCGATTGTCTAGGAGGAACATGAAGAACATATTTATATCGAGCTCTACTCATAACTGTAAGATCAGAAGGACATATTGCACTAGCAAATGCCATATCTGGCATTGCTGCATCAATTTTTTTAGGGGGCCGCACTGCACATTCAAGGTTCAAATTACCATTATTCTTTGAAGATAGATCAACATGTAATATATCAAAACAAAGTGGCCTAGCATAGCTATTGCATAGAGCAAAACTTATTATTTGGGATGAAGCATCCATGGGAAATAGGCGAGTAATTGAAGCACTTAATGTTATGCTGCAAGATGTAACTGATTGCAAACTATTATTTGGAGGAAAAGTAGTAATATTTGGAGGAGTTTTTCGACAAATACCCCTTGTTGTCATTCATGGTGGAAAAAAGGAAACAATTGATGCAAGCTTGGGATGTCAGAATTATGGAAAAAAATAGAATTAACAGAAAATATGAGAGCTAAAATAGATCCACATTTTAGTGAATTTTTTTTACGTATTGGGAATGGAACTGAAATAGTTATTCCAGAAGAAAGAATTCAAATTCCAAAAACAATGTTCATTCCTTACACAGATAACATTAACTCAAAGTTCAAACTTATCAATTGTTCCAAATCTCATCATGAATGGATATGATGCTCATTTCATGACAAACCAAGCTACATTAACAACAAAAAATGAATTTGTTGATGAGCTGAACCAAATCTTGATTGAAGAATTCCCAGGGGATTCAATCAAATACTACATCTTTGATTCTGCAATAGATGAGGCACAACCAAATCAACTAGAAGAATTTCTAAATGAGTGGACTCCAAGTGGATTGCCTCCAATGAATTGATATTGAAGAAAAAATTGTCCAGTCATCTTATTACGTAACATCGACCCTTCTTCTAACCTTTGCAATGACACTCGATTAATTTGTAGAAATTAAAAAAAAAATGTAATTGATACTGAAATTATTGTTGGTCATCATGAAGGAAAAATGGTATTTCTACCACGAATTCCATTGCAATTAGATCAGGACGAAAAATTTCCATTGCCATTCAAGCAAAAACAATTTTCCATTCGTTTGAGCTTTTTGCAATGACAATAAATAAATCTCAAGGGCAGACATTGGAAAATGTTGGCATTTATCTACCTCAACTTATTTTTTCACATGGACAACTATACGTTGCCTTATCAAGAGTCAGATCAGGTGAGGCCATCAAGATATTAATAAATACATCTTCCAACAACAAGAATGAAACATCATATACAAAAAATGTTGAGAGCTCTTGGCACTTGCTTCTAACAACAAATGATGCCAAACACATAATACATGTATATGTTATCACATAGACCACTTTTATACATTCACTTATAAATCATATATTACAAATTATACATGATTCATAAAAAGTTGAAATTACCACCTTATTCCATTGCCCCATAACCTATGCCAACACCTAGATGGCTTCTTATTCTTATACATTTCTTCATACATAATATATATTGCTCTAACATATCAATTTATATGATATTTTTATATTTTCATTTCTATATCTTTAATATAAATCAATGTTTCTCTTTAGAGCTAAATAACACCAAATGGTTATTTATTTATATTTCAATACAAATAATTCAAATGTACTATTTTTACATCACAAAATCATTAACGTTATTGTAATATAGGAACCTGAAATAATAACTATGACATGCTTCCCTTATAAGCATCCATCAAACTGAGCACTCTGAGACATAAGTGTACTGCTCATGGTTTGCATCTAAAAATGCAGCAATAGATAGGCTATAGATACAATATCTCTTGAATCCATTGAACACCACTGATTTCTTAATAACTATACTGACTTTCCTCATTAAATGTCTTCTATGCTGATTGCCTTTTAATAAAATCAATAAAATTATGTTATAATTTTCCATCACTATTACTGATGATCAGTAGTGGAGAACCATATACTTTTACATGGTCCCCTTCAAGTCCAAATGACTGAAAAGATCACACCTTACTAGTTTGTGAAACTCGTACAATTGTATCTAGGTTGAAAATGGTTTTAGAGAACCATAAATTTGTTCTTTGTTTGTATTTTTCATATATAATAAAATTTAGCAGTACATATATATGTATGTATGTATATATATTCTCATTTTATCTGGCAATGACATGAACAGTTCATCCTCTTATTTTTTTAAATCCATATCATCGAAGCTGAAGCATAAACGGTTAGGCTAATAAATAAAGTAACTTGGCAACTTACAAGAACAACATAGGACAAGGACATCTCTTCACTGTGGAGTTGACTGATGAAGATGTAAGCAATGCATTGGTGTCTAATGTTACTATAGATAATATATGCATTATAGGATGCTCTATCCTTTCAAAGGATCAATTTCCTTTTGGTCTTTTTCCTTTTTCTAATATATCATAAGTTATATCTGTAAAGATCATATATTTACGAAGCATGCTTTATACATCCAATTTTCATTTTATGCCATAATTACTTGAATTCGTTCTATTTATCCCTCAAATACGTATACACCAGATAGACTTACTTGGTTTTGAGTTAGGGACTTAAGCCCTGACAAAGTTTAATGGGGCAGAAACCAAGTTCTTCCACGAGTTTGAGCTTCAAAAGGTTTATTACATCTCCAATGGAGTACCATATTTTGAAATTGATTGCTGTTATAATTAGGGGATAAGTATATCATATTTTAAATATAAGAGCCCAGTCATGGCCCAAACAAATTTGATATAATATCAATAGATTATTTTACATCGATTTCATTATTTTTTTATGTCTAATGATAATATAAATGCTGAAGGATACCTCAATCAAAGGCTTACCAATTTTCTCAAATTATCATAAAAAGTTCTATCATTTCTGCATTTTTGACTTTATTTTCAATTACAGAAAACAATCTGTGTCCCCAATTTAAAAATTGATTTGAAGATCTTTTTAAATGCATGAATTTACTAAATAGAAAAAAATTTAAAATATCAAAACTAAGATTCTTACTATAATATTTGTATTTTTTCCATTGACATATACATGCTACATATTTATTATTAGCTCAGTATTATCCATTAATGCTAGCTTCTCTAATTCAAATTACAATATATCTCTTTTCAGGCTACTATTCTTCTAAACATACATATATAAAAAATGGCAATGCAATATCAAGTGCTTAAAGAAATTAATGATGGAACTTAAATCTGGACTACAAAGGTTTGCATTCATGAAATGAGACGTCCACAATCTTCAAAGAATAGTAAATCAACTTGACAACACTTAATATTGATTGATGAAGAGGTATTATTTCATCTATAGTTGATATTAGCATGAAAACTAATATCCTATTATATTATTAATGCAAATGCTTTGTTTCTTCAATATAGGGGACAAAAATGCAAGTAACAATTTTCAATGATGACATCAATATATTTGCTTCAAGAATCACGAAGGATTGTACATACTACATATCAAATGGTCTCATTAAAAAGAATTCCACTGTAGTATAAACTTGTCGAACATGACTATCAGATGATCATAAATAGTTATACAAAAGTGGAAGTAGTTGAAGAGGCATCCATCATCAGCACACAAACAAAGTATAATTTCGCCTCTCTCAAATCCACTTCCATTGATCCTAGCTCAACAACAACAACAGGTATCAATCCTCCAATGCTTCAAATATATCAGTAGTTTTAATATTGAAAAATAAAATCCCTAACAATACTTTCTTGCTTTTTAGATATTATTGGCATTGTCTTGGATCTTCTCCAAAAAAAAAAAAAAAAAAAAACATTCAAGAGGAAATGGGACAACAAATATGCATTAATTCAAGAAATAGTTGTCGTTGATTCAAAGTATATTTTTCACATTCTCAAAATCTTATTACTTTTCAATTATACATATTTTAAAAACTTTTCAAAGATACCCACACAACATACTAACTATTAAACTTCGTTATGGTATAGTTTGGAGCCTATATTTTAATCTGCTTGGGACAAATTCATAGAAGATGAATGTAAAACAATATTCGAAATTTGACTATCCAGGCCAGTCATTGTCGCCATAAATCTAGCTCCAAAAGAGTTTAGAGGTATGAAACAAAAATAACCAAATTAATTTAAAATATCTACCTCATTTCTAATAACAATTTTAGGATAAAATATATAGTTATTTGAATACTGCTATTGATTCATAGTACTTACAAATTTTAAATTATGTTTATGACTAATAATATTTTAATTGGTGTTTTCATCCTCAATTAAGGAAGAACGTCATTCTCAACAAGATCATCATCAAATATTCTTATTAATCCGACCATACCCGAAGCAAAAGAAATGCTTTCGTTGTAAGTATTTTCTTTCAAAAAACATTATACGTGCTTAAATAAAAACATCAAAACTAACTAATTTCTTTTTTGCGTTTTACAGCTCTATACAAAAAAAAAAAAAAAAAAAAAAAAAAAAGAAGTATTGGATGATATTGTTTCAAAGAAATCATACTTACAACTACCAAAGCCAAAAGATTTGGAAACAACATCGATCTAGAAAATCATGGATTATGGACAACTTGTATGTATCTATTTACTCCATTTTATTATTTATTCTACATGTATAACATTACAATTATATTATTATAGGATAGCATGCAATTCATCGGGTCAAAGGTTCAATTATAAGCATACTAGAGACCAACAGTTCTGGTATATGGCATGCAATCATTGCAAAAAAAAAAAAAAAAAAAAAAAAAAAAAAAAAAAAAAAGAAAAAAAGAGAGACAAAAGAAATGTATGGTTCATCATTTACATGCCTCAATTGCAATAAATTAGACACTGCAGTACCAAGGTATGCTAATAATGTAGACAAATTATATACTTTACATTTACAAATCAAAACACATACTAACTTTCATTAAACTATAGATGCGTTATCAAAGACTCAACCACGTCTATTCATGCAACGCTTTTTGAAGATGAAGCACCAAAAATATTCTCTTGTACAGGAGAATATATTATGAATACTCAAATGAAATGATTTTATTTCAATAACCTTTGTAATTCTCAATTATAATCTACTCAAGATGTTTTGAAATATAATCTTTAATTTTTATCTTTATTTTTATTTGCAGGAAAATCATGATCAAGTCAAAATATGGATGAAAAATTATCAAGATAAGATATTTCTTTTCTGCATCAAAGTACAAGAACATCAGAGTGGTCAGAAAAGGGCCATTATTATCACATTGCAAAAGAATGAATAGCTTTTAGATTTTTTTATGTAGAAAAATGGTATTTTTTCATCTATCCAATTACTTACATATCCAATCATTCTAATTAAAATAGCTACCCAATGATAGTTATAAAACTGTAAATGCTTTTACAACTCTAGCCTAACTCATTATTGAGTCAAATTAGGTTCCTAATTGAGATAGCCAATGACAAATTGCACAAAAAAAAAAAAAGAGAGAGAGAGAGAGAAAGGGCTATGAAACTCATAACACTATTATTTCACTAACTTTAAAAGTGTTACTCATAGTAACGTTTATTACTTTGGTACTTGTTAATCCCTTCCTGAAATGTTGAAATGTTGTATTTTTTGTAGGATCAAAGTCAATGGCATATGAAGACAATGATTGCCGCATAATTCCAAATTTGAAATGCTGATGTTGGTCACTTTTTGTTTCTTATGATGGCCATTTTGTAATAGGTTGAATGTAATTAATCAGTAGGAACATGTAAATTTCTAAATGATGGGATTTATACAATCCTTGTATCTATTACTTTTGCTTTATATTTTGTAAAGAATTACCACATACATATTTACTGATGAAAAACTTTTAATCTGAGACTTTACTTTCAGTTTTTCACTACCTATAATTCACTAATATCTGTTCCTATAGCTCACCAATTTGTCTATACGAAAGACAAATTAATCCAGTTAGTTTATATACATAATTCTTCTCTCCTCAAGAACCCCACCAATGTGTGATGAATGCAATCCAGCTCCCAAAGGTATGCATCAAATAATCTTTACTAGATAGCTTGTATCTCTATTTCATTGCTTCTTTATATTTCATCATATATTCTTTCCCTACATGATGACAATTCTTCCCTTTCCTTTATGATAGTACCTTTTTTGATTCCATGTTCATCTCAATTCATATTTCACCTCAATCTGCTTTTATGATTACCCAATGATTGTTGGTCTTGCATTACAAACCATGACTACATTGTATTGGATATGGTTTCTCCACTACTATTTTTTTATGTACAGAAAAACATCAGTCTCTCTCTCTCTCTCTCTCTCTCTCTCTCTCTCTATCTCCTCATCTTCCTATGTCTATAGATTGCTCTCTTTTTAATTTCTCGGTAACTTCATCCTTTTCCTATGTTAGACAGAATTTGAGCTTTGTCAATGTGAACATACATGATGATTCACATCTTGCCTCGTTTATAATGCATACTCCCTCAAAGAGCTCAAGATGTAAGTGCTCTTGTAGATTATCTTATCTTTTTTTTCCTTCCTTGATTTTCCCTTTCCTTATTTTATTTTTTGGATTTCAAATTCTTGGAATTTCATCTCTTGCAAATATGGAGACAAGATACCTGAATTTCTTGAACTCTACTCTTTTTTTTTTCTTAATTTCAATTGTCTGTTTGGTAGCTCCTATAATTTATGTTTTGCAAGATGCTTGAAATTCTCATATCAGCCCAATTTGCAATTTTCCCATTTTATGTAAAACCTCTTCTTCAAGGAAGATTTTAGTGAACTTAACAATATAATACAATATTTGTATGTGTATGAGTGTATACAAAGTATACATTATTAGTGATACGCCCCACAGTACACGGTATATTCATTTCCTGCTGGGACATATATGATGTCATCAGCTTCATTATTCTTAAACTTTCAGGTGATGTTGAATTTCATCCCTAGTGAATTCGTATGCTTTTTTTTTTTTCAACTATAAGTCCTTTCAAAAGATGAAAACCAAGCAAAAGTATGCATTTTTTTCTCTTTCATGAATAGCTTCCAATATTTGTATAATACATTTTAAATATTCTTTGTTTGTAAATGAAACAGTGTTGTACATATGTATCTAACATTATTCTATCCCACCTATATGTTTACAGGATGATGTATCAGTCATGGACCAATTGGACTCTCGGTGGGAAACATTTTGCACGTACCATGTATGGAAGAAGCAATAATATACTTTTTTAGCAATAATTTAATCTTCTTTATCCGAGTTGATATTTGTTTTGTAGTTTTATAATCACATGGTAAGAAACTCAACTGAAGCATGTTATTATATAATGAAGTAATTTTAGTTTTATTTCTTTCAGGGAAATATTTTTGAACAATCTGGATACAAATGTGGATGCCGAGAAAGAGATGACAAAATCATTCATAGGAAGCAAAGAAGCAACAATGAAGTTGATTAACTTCTGGTGGGACTTTTTGATTCAAGCAAGTCAGCTTGATGCATATAATGATGAAGAAGAATGGATGGTTTCTCATATTATCTTCAAAAGGAAATGATGCACATGCTTTGTAGTAGGATTCTTCAAAAGGAAATGATGCACATGCTTTATAGTAGGATGATCATTGAATATGATTGGATGCTTGCAGTGTTGACATGTAGGATTTCTCCCAAACCTTCTTATTCCCTTTTCATGATTGCATTGAAGAATTTTGAAATTAGATAGTTAGTTGATTTGTTCATTCATCATTGATGTATTTTTTGGTTCATAGTTGTTTCTTTCTTTCTTTCTTTCATTTTTTTTTTTTTTTTGGTAGACACTTGGATATTGTTTCTCTTCATATTTCCTGCATGACCATGCTACAGAACTTATGTGAGTCTCATAACCTCTTAATTTGTAGGAATTATTGTTTGATGCATTCACACTAACATCATTCGACTCAAATATAAGGATTAAACAATATAGCACACAATTTACACATAACTGATGGTTCATGTGATAGTTTAAGTTACCATAAAAGTTAATTGTTGTTCTGTTCTAAGTCTATCAGGTAATTGTTATTGGCAAATAACTTTGCAAGGAAAATAGAGTTAAGGACCCTACATTGCCTTTAGATTTGTTTAGCACATAATTATTTTTGTCATCAAGTTTGTCGTGAAGTTTGCGATGATGAGAACCTTCAATCTTTGTGGTGGGCTCTTGCTGGCACTTGTATTCTTATGTGTACTTGCAATTTCAATGGATTAAACTTTTGCAAGTGTTCAAAAAGCTGCTGCTTCAGTCATGTTCATGCTCATGGAATTACCTGAATGTTTTTCTGGCACTTTCACCAATAATTGCTACACATAGGATAAAAAAGGCCACCTACTATCGACTCAATGGCATTTTCCTATCCTAATCCTTCATTTTATAATTTGTAAAAAGGGTGGATTATTAAAGTGAATTTTTCCCCATCAAATGGATTCCCATCTTGAGCAAATAGCCAGGTTCATATGTTAAGAAGGATCGATAGTAAACATATCACTGCACACAAAGGCTCTCACTGATAATTACGTGCAACACATGTACCTCCCACTAGTTTTATATAAAGAGTAACCTTTTTTGCTCATTTATTGGATAAAAAGTGACCTTTTCTTAGCATGTATTGAGCTTAAATATGATCTCTTTGAGTGTATCTTTGACACATTTGAGAGAGAAAAATCCTAGGGCAGTTATTGATTAACCTAAAAATGCATATTATAAGTTTATTTTTTAGTCATTTAAAAACGTAGTAATTGCTTAGTCCTTTAAAAGCATATTGTAGATATTTTTGCTTAGCCTATTAGAAAGCATATTGTAAAGGTTATTGCTTAGCCTATTGAAAAGAATTGTTGTTAATAGAATTCCGGTGGGGTGAAGGAACCCAAGCCGGGAGTGGATGTAGGCAATTGGCCGAACCACTATACATAGTCATGTTATAATGAATGCTTGTGGTGATTGTTTATTTTGATAGCTTCCGCACTTTATTCCTTTCATAATCATCACTTGTGCCTAATTGTTTTAAAGAAGTTAAAATTTGGCATAATTTGTTGAAAATCAAGCTCACCCTATTCAACCCCCAAGTAGGGTTCGGATCCCGGACTTTCAAATATAACAAGAACACTCAATAATCAAATTTATAGCAAGTGAGGAGAGTCTTATATGTGACTTGGCTCACTCATATGTGATATCACATGGACCCCATGTTACATTTGTCAACTGGCTAAACTGATTATCCATTCCCTGCTCATATAGAAACGGAATGCAAAAGTGGGCTGGGGACAGCTACATACATCCACACAAGTGACCACCCACACCCTGTTCATATAGATGCAAAAGGAGTGACAATTCTTGTAAAGAATTAATACTCTGTTATCACTTGAATAGAGAGGGTGGCCAGATTGAATAGACACCGATTTGAATGAAGGGGGTGTGCCTGCCTAGAGCTCAATTGCACTGTGCCCATCCTAGTGCATGTTTCATGTTTAGACACATTCATAAGTAAATGAATCTATTACAGTCACATCTCCTAAAGGTAACTGTAACTTATGCAGGAAAGATTTCAATTGATTAAGAAGAGGAGACTTGCCAAGTTCAAACTTTTTCTAAAAGAAATGGCTAGAGTACGAAAATGAGTCCTCCAGCCAATTATCTTATGGAACATACATATCAATATGCATGGACGATACCTTTCGCTCTACTTCCAATTACTATGTCAATAAGGTTGGGACTTCTGTTTGTTCCAACCGCAATAAAAACTCTGCGTCGTATGTGGACTTTTCCTAGAGTTACATTGATAAGTATAGTTATAGTTTTTTCGTCCGATCTGTCTATTTAACAGATAAACAATAGTTCTATCTATCAACATTTATGGTCTTGGACCATCAATACTGATTTTTCTTTAGAGTTCAGCTACTTGATAGATCCACTTGCTTCTATCATGTATTATAATAAAATATATAAAATATATGAAAGGGACTGTTTCCAATTGGCAATTTCAAATTTAATTTTGACCATCTCTTAATAGCATCATTGAAATCTTAGCCACCCTCTTATTATCAACCATTGATTTTTTTTTCTCTCATTTAGCCATCCTTCATTACTCATAACTCTAAACGTTTATTGACCATGTCCTGAACTCCTTCCAATTCATTTTTTTCTTCCTCTTTCCTCTTCTTTTCACTAACGTGTACAAACCCTTCACCTTCATTTGATTTCGTAATGGCTGGTAAATGCGTAACTTTTCACATCTCTCTCAGCAACGCTCTCAATTGATTTGTCACCGAACTCCATAGCTCTGCTCCAAGACTTCCCTCCATCTTTGTCTCCAAAAGCTAGGTTTTATGCCTTCTAAAGTTTCAGTTGGTTGTGCTCCAAGACTGTCCTCATTCCATATCTTGCTGACCCTTTATTTTTTGTTCAGTATTTAAAGTTTTCCTTTCATTATTAAAGTTATTGATCTCTTCGTGTCACGACCCCAAACCAGGATCCCGACCGAGGGGGGCGGGAGAGTTTGGGGAGGTGAGGGATGATTAAATTTCTCCCAAGATCCGCGTGTGTGAGGATCCAAAACCACAACACTGTCTGAATATTTCTGCGGAAGCTTTTGTGGCAATGCGACCCGGAGTCCGTGGACATCATCGGATTCCGCGTCGCATATAACCCCTAGCATAAAGCCATCGTTTTATGAACCATATCAGACTGGAATAAACCAACATAAATAAAATACAGAGCTGACAGTAATAGGATATTACATTTCCAATATATTCAAGTTACAAGTATCAATGTGCATTAATTACAATCCCAAGAAAGGCTAATAAAAGCCGAACAATACAAATTAATATCCACTACCCAAGAATGACGTAACTCCGATGTCAAGCACAATGTCTACAGGACATAGCCGACAAGACAACCTGCAACTCATGGCTCCACAGCCAACAACTCACAGCTCGGGGCGGGGAAACTGAACCTGAGTACCAAAATAGTGGGTCAAACACGACGGTTTGGCAAGCAGGTGAAAAGACATAACAATAAGGAAAATACCTTGGAAAACATTTAAACCTGTCAAAACAATAGTTTCATAAAACGAGAGAATCATTTATTCAAATACGTATGCAATATAAAACATGTACGGTATCCAAGGAAACGGGAAACGAGCAAGATGGCAACCACACATAGCTAAGTCCTCTATCACCGAAGTGACATGAGCATATCGGGATGTTGTCTCAGTCACCGAAGTGAGGAGATGCAACATAAGTAACATATACATAATATAATACAATACGGGACGGGACCACGGTAGCGAACCGAGTATCGGGACAAGACCACGGTAATAACGGGGTAGCGGGATCCAAACTGCAGCTGGCGGGACGGGAAGGGTCTCCAAGTCGGTGGATCAAACCGGCAAGGAAAGCCAAGCTTAGTGGTGCCGACTCATAGGTCAAATCATGTAAAACGAGACATGTACAAATCATATGCAATGCACTTAAATAAACGGGCGGGACGGGGTGCTCAAAAGCACTAATTTCATTTCATTCGGGCATGTATAAACGGGCTAGCAAAAATGCTAAAATACACTTTCAATACTTTCGGGAATGCTAAATCATAATTCGAGAAATTCGGGCTATTATCGGGATTCAAGACAAATCATAATTCGAGAAATTCGGGCTATTATCGGGATTCAATATAAATCAAGTGAATAAGGACCCCGTATGTCGATTGTAATGATTACTTGGTACTCCTTGAGTTTAGAGACATTCCGGGCTCTTTATGCACTTTAGGTATTCAAACCTTAATCGAATTTTAAATAAACGAAACATAATAGAGAGGGGATCCTAAGCTCAACGTTAATCTAGTAGTACCTTACAACCTACTCAGTCATCGAAAGGAAAAACGGATTCGCGATACCCAAACACACCAATTTCGCGTTTAGATAAAAGAAAGGATATCCCGTCGTTCCGTACCGTTCAAGATTGAATTAGATTAAGTACCGATACAACCGGATTAACTGTGAGGAAATGTCGGTTCAACCATCCTCAAAGGAAGTCAAACGGGTTCACAAAAGGTTCACTAGGTTCCATTTAAAGTCCATCTAATCATAGGGAAAAAGTCCATTGAAAGTCCATCTAATCATAGGGCCAAAAGTCCCTTTAAAGTCCATCTAACAAAGGGCCAAAAGTCCCTTTAAAGTCCATCTAACAAAGGGCCAAAAATCCATTGAAAGTCCATCTTCAGCAGGTTTTCCAGTTGGGCCGGTCGACCTGGCCCATGGCCGGTCGACCGCATACACAAGGGGCTCGGTCGACCGGCCATGGGCCAGGTCGACCGGGAGTTGTAACTTAAAATACAGGAATAGTGTTTTGGTCAGGCTCCAGAGAGCCTGACCTCTGTGTCGCCGGTCGACCGCGCCCTAGGCCGGTCGACCGCGTGCTCTGCAGAACTGAGACTCCCGCAGTTCAGCAGGTTGCCCAACAGGGGGGCCTATTCTAGTGTCGCCGGTCGACCGCGCCCCTTGGCCGGTCGACCGCGTGAACGGCGTAACAGAACCCAGGTTCTGTTACAGCAGTTCAGGGGTCTTTCCCATTTTTCCTATCTTTTCTACAATCTTTCCAAACTTGATTAGCAATCTCATATATGATTAAAACAAGCTTTCAAGAACTAAGATGAGCATTTATTACCCATCTAAACAAGTCATTAATATCTCAAAATGCTAGGTAAAAACATAAATGCATTTCACCAAAACTCATTCAAATGTAAAAGAGTCAAAACATCCACTTGCCTTGGGTCTTTAATCAATGAAAAACCAGCTCTAATCACACTTGCAAGCCAAGAACAAAATCTCTACAAAAACCCCCAAAAACAAACCCTAAAATGGGTCAAAACAATGAAGGAGAAGATAGAGCTTACAATAATGGAAATGTAGCTTCTCTAAGGCTAGAAGAACACTAATCTAGAAGGTTAGGAAGAGATCTTACCAATAGAGGTTCCAAATGAGCAATGCAAGCTAGAAGAAGGTCTTGGAGAGATGGGATTTCTTCAAAAATAGTGTCAATGGAGAGCCCTTGGAGTGGAGAAGAAGATCATGTAATCTTTTGAGATGATGGTGCAAGCTTGGGTGATGCTTGATGATGGAGAAGCAAGGAGAGAAAGGGAAACCCTAGGCTCAAGTAAAAGCTGCTGGAAAAGAGAGAATGAAGGAGATGGGTTCCCTTTTATAAGCTTCACAAGTGGGCTCCACCATCTAGTAACCTAGTTGGGCTGAAATAGTGGTTTTCGGGGCTTCGGATGAAATCGACGAAGAAGGAAGAAATGATCGTCGAAATATCTAGTTTCCAAAAAGTATATGTTTCACGGGTTTTGGGAATAACAATAATCCGGTACAGATTTAGTGTGAAAAGACTGTTTTGCCCTTGAAGCTAGAAAAGTCAAGTTTCGGGGTTCGGGACGGGAACGGGATCCACATGAAAGTTGAAGGCAATAACAAAACAAGTAAATCGGGATAAAATACAAGTCGAGAAAACCAAGATAAAACCTCAAATACACGAAAAGCCATAAACAGGGAACCCCCAAAGGGCCCCACACTAAAACCAAGACACTCAAAATATCCCAAAGCTATAACAAAGCTATTTTAATCCCAATTAAACTAAAAACCACGAAACACACTTAGAGCTAAAACACAGCTCAAAAACACTAATATGGGCCTCTCGGGTCGGGGTCTCACACTTCGCATTCTCTTTGTTATTCGAGTTTTGTTCCATCGTGACAACATGAGCCTTGTTTAGCAATCTCTCTATAGTCTGTAGTCTGTATTCCATTATGGCTTTGCAAATTGTGAAGATGCTAATTTCATTGTTGGCACGTGTTTTTTTTTTTGAACGGTCTTGTTGGCGCATGTTCAAGCATGAAAGAGAAAGAAACTAATTCAAGTGCATGAAGATTTAATTTCTTGAATAGTCTCTCTCTTGCAGGAGGAAAAAAAAAAGATCCTAGCTAAGGACCTGCCTTCGCTATGGAATGATAATGAACTTGCCCAAATTGGAAGATCCAATAAAAGATGGTTCAATAGAAACATAGCAATAGTTGGTCGGAGGTTAAGTAATGAATGCCTATGATCCTTACATTTGGAAATGTTCTTGTAGTGAAGTGTGAGCCATTTCAGCATTATTTGTTACTTTATTTAGTTAAATTCTGCTTGGGTCTAGAGGTGCCTTCGGTTTTGGATCTTTGTTTGAGTTTGGTTTTCAACTGATAAAAGTTTGAAAAATGGCATTACTATTGTAGGTATTCTCCTTTGTTTGAGATGCCTTTTGTTCCTGGCACTGGGTCAACTGCTACTTGTGGGCTAGTTCGGATTCAACTTGACTTGTTTCTGAAGCTCATGTTGGTGAGTAGAGGGTTTGCAGGATTTTCTTCACTACCTTTTAATATTAGTTGAAGTAATGATGTCTTGAAGAAAACGAGTCGAAACCTACAAGTCTAATGTCGTGCCTTGTGATATCTTTCTTATTTTGGTTCAAATTGTTTACATTGTTTTGTGCAGGGTATGGTTGGTAGAAGCTTAGTTATTAATCATATTACTATTTCATGACTTTCTATCCATTTTAAAGTTTAAAGGAATACTGAGGTGTTTGATGGAAAACAAAGTTCTCCAATAACTTGGCTATCATGAAATCAATTCTATTCCATGTTATTTATTTGGATTGAGATTTTTCCCGTCTTAATGTAATTCATACAGAAAATGTTGTATTTTAAAGGGATAATAACAGAATACCTACCTGTACTTTGCTCCAAATGCAGACCACCCCCCTGATCTTTGGTTTTTTGTACTAAACCTACTTGTATTTTAAATCATAATGCAAATAGAGATGGCAGTGATGGAAAATATGGAATGACAACTTTACCCCTCCATATATCATATGTGTCTTGGTGTTTTCATCATTTTCCCGCTTTTCGCTTGTGGCTAGGGTTTTCTCCTCCCTAAAGTCCCATTTCATCTAAATCCAACTCCAAAACCTTAATTCCCAGATGCCCAAGTCCAAGATTCCTCCTCCTCCTCCTCCATCTTCCACTTCCGACTAGGGTTTCTCAATCTCGCCCTCTTCTCCATTTTTATTCGGTTTCAGTTTCAGAATCAAGAGGAGAAGAAAACCTGAAGAGAATCTGCAGTCAAAACATCGTAAATCACTGATGGGAACATGAAAGCCCTTGGAAATGAACATTGACCCATTTACCCCTTTGTCTTTATCTATGTAGTATCTCTGTTTTGCTGTCTCTTTGTTTGCCTGCCACTACTTTGAGACTCGGCACTTGTATTGGCTCTCTCTCTCGCTCTCTCTTCCCCCCTCTATGTGTGTGTGTGTGTTGTGG
Organism: Camphora micrantha; assembly: GCA_003546025.1. Taxonomy (NCBI): domain Eukaryota; kingdom Viridiplantae; phylum Streptophyta; class Magnoliopsida; order Laurales; family Lauraceae; genus Camphora; species Camphora micrantha. The sequence continues at coordinate 50,752,271 of QPKB01000004.1, read as the reverse complement.
AGAAGTTTTTACTTTTTACTGTTGAGTATGGAGTTGAAGATTCCTCAGCCCTAACTCTTGGTATCTTCATATTCATTTTTTTACAATTGATATATGTGGCATTGTCTAACATGGTAAAAAGAGGAAATATAAGAGGCTTTGTTGTGCATGTGGATGGACATTTTCACCAATCTTTTGCTGCTGTCAAATGTTAACATGATTGCAATACCACCATTCATAAGATCCTAACTGGCTAATTTTCCTCTACCTTCGATTGTGTACCTTTGATTGCGGTGCACACATGCTAGCCACAATTTGATGGATGGCTTATGATGCTGAAAATGGGCCCTGTTTGTACCCAAGCTGGACCATTAACTATTGAGATGGCTCAAGTTGCTGAAAGAAGGGCACTATCTCCGTGCTCTGGTTCAAGAATTTCTTCCAGAGATGGTGGTTTGATGGCGAAGAGCTTGGAAGTGATGGTGGGGAGATCTGGAGCGTTGGATGAAGGGGTATCCCTCGCTTTACGGTAGGGAATTTCTCCTCATGGTGATTTTTTAAATTGTTTAAAATTTTCTCCTCTATCTTCTCCTCTGCATATCTCCATAGTTATCATTTGGGTAATCTCCACTTTTTGTATAATCTCCACTTTTTATAGGCTAGGTAAACAAGTCTTTTTGGGCGTGTAATTTGCTGCCAGTATGCACCAGACACCATTTATACGACCTACGCCGTTAATACTAACGGAATCCGTTCAATTTGCATGTTAATTAGAACTACATGTAGGTTTAGTACAAAGTACCAAAGTCCAGGGGGGTGGTCTGCATTTGGAGCAAAGTACAGGTAGGTATTATGCTATTATCCCTATTTTAAATGTCTCATGATTTTTTAAAATTTAAATTTTCATCATGTAATCTTCTTCACATTCTTTTGCCTCGGGATCAGCATTTGATTTGGGCTTTTTAGTTTTTTATCTTTAAGAGTTAAAATTTAAATTTTCATCATGTAATCTTCTTCACATTCCTTTGTCTCGGGATCAGCATTTGATTTGGGCTTTTTAGTTTTTTATCTTTAAGAGTGGATTTCATTAGACCCATTTCCTACTACAAATTCTTCATTTCTATTTCATTCAGTTTTTAAATTATTGTTGACAGGGTTTTGGATATTCTTAATTCTTTCTGCTATTTTTTCAATTATCTTGTGTTACCATTTTTTTTTTTTTTTTTTTGTATTTGCTCTCTCTTGCTCTTTTGATTTGAGGAAACTACGGGAAAAAACCCCATAGGACTCCATAGGATCGACGACAACCCAGTAGCATGTTGAAGACGGGAGGGGTCCTCAAGTTCCTTTTTAGTCTTTTTTTAATCATGTTGCAATATGGTCGATATCGACCATTTTATACAAGGCCGGCTTTGAGGGGTAGTCACCCTAGGCCACTGCCTAGGGCCCCCACATGTTATCAAAATTTAGGCCCCCAATTACCAAATCAATACAATACCCCCAATTACACCAATAATTGTAGGAAGTTGTCGAGTCGAGGAGCCCATAATGCCATAAATGCATAAATGCATAAATGCAAGTATGCAACGTCTATTCCATGACGTGCTTTTGTGGGATAGAAGGCAGCCTGCTGGCTGCTGCTTGTGTCTTAAAAAGAAGAAAAGAAAAAAACCTAAGAAGCCTTGAGAAAGAAATCTTCAGCAACATGAAGGGGACTCATCTCTCATGAAGAGGATTGGCCATTTGGGCATCGTGCATGTGAGAAAGCTTTGAAGCAGAGATTCCAGTGGCCCAGTGGGTTGCAGTATAGCGATCACCATTCTAGCGAGGAGGCGGAGGAGTGGCAACCATTTCGGCGAGGAGGTGTGAAGAGCAGCCAAGTAGCGACCAATCCAGCAACTCTGCAAGGAGCAGACCATTCGCTCGTTCCAGGCTTCCGGCGAGGAGCAGCGACCAATATGTATATATGTGTTTTTTTTTCCCCTTCCTCTTCGAACCTTCCCGTCTCCTTCTACCTTTTTATTTTCTTTTTAATTATTTGGTGGGGCTCATCCAATGGATTCCATCGGTGGGGGCATCATCAAATCATCTGAGAGTGCTTATTGCATCACTGATTTGATCATCCATTAGTGGGGCCCACCAATGAAATTCTGGGAGGATCTGGTTTAGCACTGGGATGATCTGGTCTGGGGGCTTGGGTTTTTTTTTTTTTCATTTCAAACAGATCAAGCCTTGACCAGTTCTTCTCATCCGTTAGTGGGGTGGGGCCCACCATTGATTTAGAATGATCTGGTCTGGGGCTGGAATGATCTGGTCTGGGGCTTTTTTTTATTTTTTTTTTCCAAACAGATCAAGCCTTAACCAGTTATTCTCATCCGTTAGTGGGGTGGGGCCCACCATTGATTTTTCATTCCCTATATATGATGCTAAAATTCTGGTCAGAGTTTTTTTTTTTTTTTTTTTTTTTTTCAAATAGTTATACTTTGGCATCATCAAGCCATTGCCAATTTTTCACATCAATGGGGCCCACCAATGATATTATTATATATGATGGCTGAAATTCTAGATAATCTGGTATGGGGCTGGAATAATTTGGTCTGGGCTTGGAATGAATGTTTTGTATTTAGATCATGAATGAAAGTTTTGGAATGAATGTTTTATAGTCGGGGTGGGGGCCACCAATGATGTTTTGGAATGAAAGTTTTGGAATGAATGTTTTGTACTGTGGGGTTGGGGGCCACTGATGATGTTTTGGAATGAATGTTTTGTATTTAGATCATAGACGAAAGTCCATCAAATTAATACCGTGCTGTTGAATTTGTTGGAGAATTAATTATTGAGTGAGTAATAACATGTAATCTTTTTTATTCAGAACATTGTTATTTGATTGGTTATTATCATGAAGAATGCTAGAAAATATCTCTCCGGTAGTGATAAGAGAAAGAAGAAGCGAAGACTAGAACAACTCACTAAATCACAGGCTGGTAGCATTTGAAAGTGTTTTCCTAGCAATAGACAAGGAGAGACCTGAGAGAGTTCTAATGAAAGTTTGGTCAGTTACGTCAGTAAAGAAGGTGAGGATATTGTGCCTCGAAAACTTGACGGTATAATAAATATTGAACGTGAACAGGGATTAAATGATGAAACTGAAATAGTTGGAAATGTTGAACATGAAGAGAGGATTGATGCTGAAATTGAAGAGAAAGTTGATGCTGAAAATGGGTTTGAATGTGATGATTGCTCGAATGAAGAAACTGATCAAGCTATGAATGAGAATAGAGAATATGGACCAATAAACTTATTTGATCTAGGGAATTGGAATAATGTTGATCAGAAATGCAAAGATTTGAAAGTCCGGGATCCTAACCCTAGAGGGGGGGTGAATAGGGTGATCTACAAATAATGACTAATTAAGGCCAATTTTAATTTTTTAACAATCAACTAGTCACATGTGATGATTAACATACAATATGCGGAAGCTTAAACAAAATAATCACCACAAAGCAAACACCACTACACAAGGATTTATAGTGGTTCGGCCTCAATGCCTACATCCACACCAGCTTGTGATCCAACACCCCACTGGATTTTCACTATTTATACTTTTCAAGAGGCTAAGCAATAACCTTTACAATATGCTTTCCAAGGCTATGCAATAACCTAACAATGTTGTTTTTCTAGGCTTAACAACAACCTATACAAGATGCTTTTCTAGGCTAAGCAATAACCTTTGCACAATGCTTTTCTTAGGCTAAGCAATAACCTATACAATAAAGAGATTTTCTCTCAAGGTAGTGTCTTCACAAAACACTCTAAGAGAATACAATTAAGCTCAATTACAATGCTTCTTAATTAGGCGGATATGAAATTGAAAATCTAACTCACACAAACACTATATGAATGCAAAGGTGTATGTTCATGATGTGTGTGTGTGATAACTTCAATCAAGTTTAAATTAAGCCCAATTAAAGTATGCTTAATGCATTTAAAGTTTAAAGCACACAAAGATTTGATTGAAGTGAAATGCAAATCACATGTACAAAAACTAACTTGTTGATGATATGAAAATCAAAAGCTCACAAGTTGTATGAAATTAATTATGTCTAAACATGTGATGCATGTGCAATGTTGTTTTCAAAAAGTAAAAGTTTAACTAAGGTTCAAATGAATGAAAACAACAAAATAATTCAATCAAGTAAATGAAACACGCTATAAAAGAAATCAAAGGATTTGACAAAACATGTTTTATAAAGTTTTGAAACAAACTTGGTTTGAAATCAAGGTGAAGAATCCAATCCAACTTAGATCAAAGATTAAATGAAGAATGGATTCAACACATCATAGTTATCATACTAAAAATCATTTACCAATAATTTAAACAAAGCATATAACATATGATAAATAAAAGTAAAGCTTACTTAGAGATTTAACTTCATTAATCCAAGCTTTAACTTTACTAATGACCCCTTCGTCTCTCTTACTTCATTCCCCTTTTTCTTGCCTCCAAACACCTCAAGGATGGCTTAGATGTTGCCCCCTTTGGCAAAGGAATGAACTTCATTTTATACTCAAAAAGTGCCCAACGGCTAGTCCCCGGTCGACCTGGTACACTGCCCGGTCGACCTGGCCTTCAACGGTCAAAAATCTGATCGTTTGAAAGAGAGCACAATGGCTCTTTCCTGGTCGACCCGCAGTGTGCGCGGTCGACCGGGTCCATGGGCTCGGTCGACCGGCCACACTGCGGGTCGACTGGCCTGGGACCTTTTTCCCAAAAATTATATATTTAAAGTATTTTCTTGTGGGAACTTTTTGGGCCATTGAATCAAGCATGGAAACATGTTTTAAATCATTCTAAGAGTTTTAAAAACATTAATCCTAAAATGCCTAAGATGATTTGAATGTTTTTAAAACCAAAGGCTTACTTGATTCGAAAAGATTATTTTCAAAACAAATTGCATCCAAGTTTAAAAACAAAACATGCATGAACCAAGATTTTTACAAGTCTTAAAAACAATGCATGTATAAATCAAGATTTCAGCATTTTCTAAATCAATGCATGTGTGAAAATTCAAATGATGATTAAAATGATAATGCATCCATCAAATTGCAATATACAAAATCCCTAACAAGATTTATTGGTTGAGAAAGGTCCAATAAGACATAATGCTATTGATTTTCCTAGAAATGGTGAAGGCAGATGTTTTTCTACTGTGCATTACGTTCGACATATGGGTAGCGGTTTGAAGCAAGATAGGGAGTGGCTTGTCTATTCATATTCGTTGGATAGGGTGTTTTGCTTTTGTTGCAAGTTGTTCAAGGACAAGCAAAGTGGAAAGAGTTCTCAACTAGATAGTGAAGGATGCTCTACATGGCACAATATTAGTCAGAAGCTTAAAGATCATGAGAAAAGTGATGGCCACAAAAGAATCTTGAATAGTTGGTATGAATTGAGAAACAGGTTGAAGAAGAATGAAACAATTGATAAGAGTGTTCAAGACCAAATCATTAAAGATAAAGAACATTGGAGACAACTTTTACTAAGGAAACTTGCTATCGTGAAAACTCTATCTAAAAATAATTTGGCATTTCGTGGGGACAATGAGAAGATTTATGAAAAAAATAATGGTATCTTTTTGAGTATTATTGAAATGATTGTGGAGTTTGATCCAATATTGCAAGAGCATGTGCGGCGTATTAAAGCTTCTGAAGTTCATTACCATTACCTTGGTCATAACATTCAGAATGAACTAATTCAAATGTTAGCTGCCGAGGTTAAAAATGTGATTCTTCTGAAAATTCGAGAGGCAAAGTACTTTTCAGTTATTCTTTATTGCACTCCAGATGTAAGCCATGAAGAACAAATGTCACTTGTAATAAGATGTGTAGATGTTTCGACGAATCCAATCAAGATAGAAGAGTTCTTTCTAGAATTTATGAAGGTGGACGACACATCGGGCTTGGGACTCTATAATGTATTGAAAGCTGTATTGAGTACTCTTCAACTAAATATTGGTGATGTGAGAGGACAAGGCTATGACAACGGATCTAATATGAAAGGCAAACACAAAGGTGTACAGAAAAGATTACTCAAAATAAATCCTAGAGTTTCTATACTCCATGCTATTGCCATAGCCTTAATCTTGCATTGTGTGATATGGCCAATTCTTATACCAAAGCAGTATCTTTTTTTGGTGTGGTGCAACGTGTCTATACATTGTTTTCTTCTTCTACAAAGCATTGGCAAGTTTTCAAAGACCATGTGAAAAAGGCTCCGAATCTTACTCTAAAGACATTGTCGCCAACACGCTGGGAAAGTCAAGTGGATAGTATTAAGGCTATTAGAAGTCAAGCTCGAGAGATAAGAGATGCTTTAATTCACTTGGCTAATAGTGGTGATGATCCGAAGACAAAGAGTGAAGCCGAGTCCCTAGCCATACATGAAATTGAGAATTTTGAGTTCTTGGTCGGCATGATTGTTTGGCAGATTATACTGAGTGGTGTTAACATTGTTAGCAAACTGATGCAAGAAGAAGATATGCAGATGGATGTTGCTATTAGTGAGTTGAAAAGGCTCATTTCTTTCTTTGAAAAGTATAGAGAAACTGGATTTGAAGAAGCAATGATAGAAGCTAAAGAAGTTGCAAGTACTATGGAAATTGAACATGTTTTCCGTGAAAAGCGTATTATACGTAGAAAGAGACAATTTGATGAGAATGCCGATGAAGAGGTTCCACAATCAGCTGAAGAATCCTTCAGAGTCAATTACTTCATTTTCACTATAGACCAAGCTCTTTCTTCACTTAAGAATAGGTTTGAACAATTTCAAGTATATGAGAAAACTTTCGGGTTTTTGTTTAATTTGGAGAAGTTAAAGTCTGCAGATAGGAATAGCTTAATAGCTTCTTGTGGCAACCTTGTAGAGTTTCTGAAACATGATGGCATCTCTGATATTGATGGGACAGAGTTACTTTTAGAATTGCAAATCTTGAGAGAAGTTTTACTAGAGGATATACCAATAACAGTTGCCTCTGCAGAGAGAAGTTTTTCTAAGTTGAAAATGATCAAGTCTTACCTTCGGTCAACCATGTCGCAAGAAAGACTGAATGGGCTGGCTATGTTATCCATTGAAAAAGAGTTGGTAGAGAAGATAGATTATACAAATGTAATTACTGATTTTGCAGCGAAAACTGCGAGACGAGTAAATTTTAGATGATTCTTTACTTTTGTAATTATTTTGGCACTAGTTATGTTTTATTTTATCTTGCTAGTGGGGTTAAGTTCTATGTTCCTTCTACAGAAAAAAAAATTGCACGTGTTTTTTTTTTTTTTCTAAGACAGGGCCCATTTTTAGGAACTCGCCTAGGGCCACCCAAACCTTAGAGTCGGCCTTGATTTTATAGTGTTAAGCAAATAAGACAATTACATATTGGAAAAAAAAAAATCTGACTGACAGATTGGTCGATATCGACCATTAGGAGGAAGTAGTAATGGTCGATATCGACCATTCTATCATGTTCAACGAATAAGTTCGGAAAAACTCTGACTGACAAATTGATCGATATCAACCATTAGAGCTAAAAAGAAGAAAAAAACGCTATCTCTCTCTTCCGTAGGCAAGCGAGAAGAACGCAAATCAAATGTTCGACAATATGATTAAAAGATTACCAAGAGCGAGAAAAACCCATCAACCATATCTGTCAGTCAAGAACTGGGCTTTTGAAGAGAATTGATTTTAGCTTTTGTTATAGAAGTCCATGGAGGTTTTGATTCTATCCAATAATCCCTCACCTAATTATTTCCTTTATCTCTTCATTTCAAGAACTAGGCTTTTAGAGAACTATAATCTTCTATTCCAATTTTTAAGAAGAACAAGGAAGAAAGTCAAGAGCAGTAATTTCGTCTCTAGGTTGAAGTCAGTCCCTCATATTCACTTCATTTCAGGAATTGGGTTCTCAAGATAGCTGCTTTTCAAATATCTATAAGAACATAGATGAAGGGGATGAAGGGAAAGTTCTTAAAGAAATTGAAATCCATTAGACAGATTGGTTCTCTGAAACCTAGACGTGTGCTTTAGGTGACTGCCTCAGATGAGTTTTTACCGCCTGATTCAGGCCAAATTTTTAAGTTTCCTTATTCAGGGCCAGTGTTTAAGGCTCCCCCTTTTCACGAAACAGCCCAACCCGAACCCGACATCTCAGAGCTCTTGAAAGACCTTGGAGAAGAAGATGAAGAGATAGAACACTACATAGGCACCATTGATAAAGAAAACATTAGGCTTCCTGAACCACCCAAAGTCTTAATTCCTTCCAAGAAGAATTTAGAGGTTGAAAATTGTAATTTGCGCCAACGCCCATTATCTGAGAGATCTAGTTTCCGACGTCCAGACCTGAATTCAGGAACACTGTTTGATCCAGACTTGTTGACAATATTCTTGTAAAATGGTCGAAATCGACCATATCGCAAAATAATAATAAAAAGGACCGAAAAGGAACTTGAGGACCCCTCCCATCTTCAACATGCTATTAGGTCCTCGTCGATCATATGGGGTCCTATGGGGTTTTTTCCCATAGTTTCCTCTTTGATTTTACAATGTTTCTATTTTACAAAGCTTAGACAACTTCAAATGATTTTGAATTTCACATTTTATTTATGTCCCTCCCCTTCTATTTTGTTTTAGTTTTATATGAATTACTTAAAAGATACTTTTTATACTTTTTCCTCTATCATTATTAAATAGTTTAGCCAACTCTTTTAGAATCTTTTTGGGTTTACATTCATTTATTTTTCTAATTGTTACTTTTTCTTATTCTTATTTCTTTGAGTATTATTATATATTTTGTATTTTATCCAGCTCTTCTAGAATTCTGTTAGTTTTTTACCATTATATAATATTATATGAAATTATTCTGAAATTCATATTTGATCACCAACTCGAAGTTTTTACCTATTTTAATTCCTTCATCAATTTCTTTTGTTAATCTTTTTTTTTATTTTATAATTCTTTTCTTAACTTCCATTTTTAATTATCTTTTATTTCCTTTCTTAATATCATTTCTTAAGTGTCATCTAATAGAGAATGGTAATGTCAATGTCATTTAATTCAGGATAATTCTCATTCTTAATTATCTTTTAATTCTTTCCTTACTGGTCATGTCATGTAACAAAGAATTGTAATGCCCATTTCCTTTTAATTCATTTTCAATTATTTCCCACTTACTTCGACAATATCCTTTTTTAATTATTTTCTGAATTTCTTTCTTTAAAGGCAATCTCATTTAATGAGAGAATAGTAATTAGTAATATCATTTAGCTCAGAATATGTTTTATTAATTCTCTTATAAATATTAGTTCTTCATGCCCTCACAATGAATGAATGAGAAATATTAGCAATAAATATCATTTTGATGTTAATGAATTATTATTTCATTAGGACTGGCCTTAGCAATGGCGTTGCTAATTTTGGCTGCCTTGATTTAATTTGACCTTTCATTTCAAATTTCTACCATTTTATTAATTTTGAATCTACCTAGAGCCCATCCGATCCCTTTAAATAGCGGCAAACACTGTTTTCTATCTTTCAACGTCATCTCTTCCTTGTAGTATTGTAGAAACGACTCCATCTTTGACAATGCCTCTTCTTCTCCACAGCGAATCAGTAATGCGGTTATATATCTCCCTAGCTCTGTTTAAAGGCCGCCTCTACTTCATTTTTTGAGAGTCTAACTCATTCTACCTGATATGTTTTTGTTTCTCTATGTCTAACTTTCTTTTTTATTCATTTCTCTGTCACTTTTCTTTTTTATTCATTTTTAGCTCTAAGAGCATGTACAATTGCTTCTATAAAGCTTTTAGGGGCTTCACCTTATGCATTCTTTTCTCATCTTAATATCATCATTTTGCCTTTAGGAGAAAAAAAAGTAAAGAACCCGAAGCCCATTCTATATAAATATCTTTGATGACAATATATAAGCTTTCCAAACTACAATTCTTAAGGATGCTAATTTAGAAACTGCTATAGATCTCTTGACTTGATGTTATTCTGATTTTGTTTTGAAGGGTTTTTTTTTTTTTTTTTTTTTTTTTTTTTTTTTTTTTTTTTAACTTAGTAAATTCGACTTAAGATTTATATTTTTATTATATATATATATATTCTCTCTTTTATGAGTTGTAATCATATGTTTTACTAGAAATCAAATAATGGTGGGCCCACTGTAAGTGAGAATAAATTTTGAGTAGATTCAATACTTCAAGAAATTACTTTGAGTGGTGTGGATTTATTTTTTCTTTTTTCTCAAGCACGTTTGTGTAACACTATTTCTGCATGAGGGTCGTTTTTTTTATGGAAAACTGACAAAAGCAATTGATTTGTCTATTAAAATTTTATGGGTTTCTTACTGGTGTAAGCATGGGTATGTTTTGCTAACTTTCTTAAAACTAATGGACATGAGAACATGCCATCAGTCTTGAGTTTGTTTACACTTCTTAAATGAGAATGAGCCTAAACTAAACCAAAACAATGCATGAATTTTGAGCCGTTAATGATGGTTTGATTCATGGCCAATATGGTTCTGCCAGTGTCTCTTTCAATGAGCTTATTTGGGTACTAGAAAGAGAAGCTGAAAACAGGGTCTCTTTCTATCTTGCCATCTTTTTTTCCAATCTAGACTAAGAGGCTGAGACCTAAGAGAGGGCTGCACATGTGGAAAAGGATAGCCCGCAAAAGGCCCGGAAAGTGTGGCTTACTGATGGATTGATCCATGGGTAACCCGTGATATTTGGGGTTGCCAACCAACTAAGCAACCCTTTGTTATCATCTTGCCATCTTAACTCTTATAATCTGTATAGGAAAAAAAAACATACTTTTGAAATTCAAGCTCGATCTGGTTGAATTTATAGACTAGACTTGAAATTTTTCAGGGATTGAAGGGTTTGAGTCCAAAATCCTCAAGCCTGAGTCCATTAAGGCCCAATCCCATTGAAAGCCATTTTTTTTTATTTTTATTTTATTTTTATTTTTATTTTTTTTATTCTATTGGAGAGATCTCCTTATATCATTCAAATAAACAGTCAGAAACTAACTTGGGCTTGGGTAGATTAAGCCAGACTTGAGTCCATTAGCAGTGACATATTTCTAGAGCTAGACTTGATAGAAGCAGTAAATAGTGACAACAGCTAGACTGAGGGTCCATCTTTCAAGTCCTGATTTAGAATTTGATGAAGATTATACAGTGTTTTGAACACAGGATTGGACTGGCCAATCTGAGTGTTTGTAGAACCACATACGCATCTTGGCTGATTCAGTAAGATAAGAACTGGGCTTCTGATGCAGAGCCTATTAAAACTGGTCAAACTCAGTCATAAACCATTGGCTGGGCTTCTGGTACTGAGCTGATCAAAAGTGGTCAAACTCAGTTAAAAACATTCCAAACCTGCCGTTGGGTCAGTTGGACTGCCACTAACTAGTTTGATCTTTTTTATTGTTGTTTACTTCATGATGCAGCCTAATCAAATTAGGTGGTTGAACCAAGTCTGACCCAACAATCCACCTCATCAATTTGCCCTCCCCATCTGGCTTTTAGAGCTCATTTGTCCCAAGAAATTGAAATCCTAAGAATTCTAAGAAATGTATAACTAAAAGTGACTAAAGTTAATGAAATAAAAATTGAATATCCCATAAATGACTATTAAATAATCTCATTTTAGAGATGAATATCCTTAAAATTCATTTCGTAGATCTATCTATGAATAGTCACATTTATCTCTCCAATTTTAGCCCCTTCCAAAAATACATTTGTTGGCTTCAAACAAATTCAATTGCAATTTCACTTCAAGTAGAGCAACCATTTTTTTTACCTTTTTAATCCGACATCGGAGATTCCAACTTATGCACCTTACTTACACATCCATGTTCCTGACATCCGATCAATCACTGCATGACAAATCCTAACTAGAACTTCGAAATTTTTTGTGAACACTGTATGTATAACAAAGATCCGACCATTGATTTAATGGGCTCTTTCTTGATGGCTTTGGACCAAAGAAAGAAGAAAAAAAAAAAATTTCTCATTTCCATTAACTCCACTCAAGGAACGAGTAGCTGTCAGGTTTGGTCTTCTACACGTGCGGCACATGTATAAAAATAGTCCAGAAGAAGTTCTGACACGTGATTTGCACGTGATTTTTAACACTCGGAGGCGGGGATGCATGTGATGGACACGTGACTTGCACGCGTTCCATTCTCTATCAACAAAATTGACATGTAACCCCCTATATTCTTTTGAGAATTATAAATAACCACCTCCCTTTTGTGTTTTCATAAACCTCCATTATTTTAATCTAAAATCTCAGCCAACAACCATTACTAGCAACTGGAAGATAAATCCTGACAATTGATAGAAGGGCCACCCTCTCCTTTGAGATGTCTCTCGTGACATGCGTGAGCGATAAATTTTAAGCCCCCATGGGATCTACTTAGATGTATATCAATCATAGGAAGATGGTGTGATAGAAAACTCTCGATGCAAATATGATTTTGGAAAAAAATAATCTCAATTCCCTTGATGAAATTGTGTGTGCTTGCGTGCGTGCGCATTTACAGTTCACACCACAATAACGCTATATAGTAGGAATGTTCTATCTTTTTAGGAAGGTTGCAGTAGTACACTAGGATTTTTAGGCTCATAAAGGTGATTCTTTCTAAAAAGTAAAACTAAAAGACTGGTGATCATTTGCAATTGTCTCATGTGGTTATTTGTAAATTTCTTTCTTTCTTTTTTTAAAAGATGATATGTATGGGTAATTCTCCAAAATGTCCTACTTTAAAAGCCCTTTATTATCTCTTTTTTTTTTTTTTTCAATGTCAATAGGCTTACCATGAGCCAATATAGTTTTTTCACACACTGCTCCATGAATAAATTCAAATTTGACACTCATCCAACTTTTCATCACCATTGGATTGAAATCATAATAAAATGATACATCTAAACCATTAAATTTTAGGGCCAAAGATCAAAAGATTAAAATGATCTTATGGAATCAAAATTTTACATATAGATAGCTCTCATATAGATCTTTCCATCCAATAAACTTCTATGATCATCACGCATTTCAATGGACTCAACTAGGAGGAGCTTTAAAAAAAAAACACCCGGGCGTCGTCTAGTGTTTGCCTTAATATATCAAGAGGGAAAATAAATAAATAAGTCCTGAAAGAGTACAATGAGAAGGAAAGGGAAACGCAAATATATATACAAATGAACAAAGAAAGAGGAAGAAATATTTATAAGAAACCTAAGCATGTGTACCTAAGATGCAAGGATCATGATCATCTTGCAGGTGTCCATCCCTATGCTGCACTGTGACTCTAAAACATTCCATTGTGAAGCTCTGTAAATTTCCTATTTTGTTTATTTTGCATGTCATCAATCCAAAGACGGCCCTCGTCTGCACCTTTGATTTGGATTGAGGACCTTGAATTCTTCGTGGGTGGATCCAACTGACTCTATTGATGAAGTTGATTTACTATACAGGCTGGTCCTACTCCATGCTATAACTATTTTACCATTCCAACTGAAAATTCAAACAATGCCTATATAGCCAAAATACCAATACAATAGGCTGTATTGATATCAATAAATGAAACCATGTTTAAGAGGTTGGACCTGGACCTCTCCTGATCAGCAGCAGAGAACCCTCCATTAGCCCTCCATTGGGCCATGGTCAACCCCCAACAAAGATCAGGTTATTTTGTGATTTAGAGCCTAATTGCATATATATTAGAGCATTCGGTAAACATTTAATTATATTTTTCAATTTTAAACCTTATTTATGAATTATAGCTTTGGCCTTAAGAGTTTTTTTCTTCTCTTTTAACCTAAAGCGGAGGGAGGTAGACAAAGCAAGATTTAAAAGCATTTTGAACAAAATAACCTTGTAAAATCTTCAAAACGGCGCAAATGGCGGATTCTACATTATAAATTTCAAAAGATAGCCCCCATTTACCACAAGTTAAGGAGGGCCGCTATTACTTATATCATGAAATAAGAGCTTTAAAAAAAAATATTATTATTATTATATATTGGACGCACTAATGTAAGTTAAAGCTTAAAAATTAAAGCTTTTATTTTAGACGTTAATCTAATTAGCTCATATTGATTATAGTAGAGTTTTCAAACGGCCTCTTAAAGATTATTTTTGGGGTTTGGATATAATAAAGGAGGGATTGACTGTCAGATTAAAATAATAGTAGGTTTTTACAGTAGGCTATGGGGAAATAACGAACATAAAGCCGTTAGGTGAAAGCAAGGAGTCTTCGAAGAATCCGCCACCAGCATCGTTTCCCTCGCAAACATGTCTGCCTTCTCCGCCAAGTGCTTCTTCTTCTTCTCTCTCCCTCTTCCGTCTTATATAACTCTCTTTCCCTCGTCCATATCTCTCCTCATTCCTTTGAAACAGAGAGAGGAGAAAGACTTCAACAACACCAACAAACAACAAGGTTTTCCTTATCTTTCTCTGTTTACTTCTTTCTCATTAATCCATGCCTACTGCATTGGATAGACCTTCTTCAGGCACCCAACTGGGGGAAGATGAGAAAACAGCTGACACCCAACTCCCTTCTTCCAACAACTCCTACTCCAATACACTGCAACAACAACCAGAAGATGATAATGGAACAAAAAAATCGCGGGTGACCGTCATCGGCAGTGGCAACTGGGGTAGTGTTGCCTCCAAGCTCATTGCTTCCAACACCCTCAAGCTGTCCTCCTTCTATGGTGGGTGGGTGAGAGAGAGAGCTCTTTGTTCTTGTTGAATATCCTTCCTTCCATGCTACCTGCCTGAATGTTTCACAATTATTTATTTTTTTGGAAAAATTCAGATGAAGTGAGGATGTGGGTCTTTGAAGAGATCTTACCTTCAGGGGAGAAACTCACAGATGTCATTAACCGAACAAATGTAATACTTTCTTGTTCCTCTTCTGCATCTTCACCTTTCTCATTTTGAATCTCTCTTTCTGATTGTATTGACTGCTTTGTATGCAGGAGAATGTTAAGTATCTTCCTGGTATTAAGCTTGGAAAAAATGTTGTGGCAGATCCAGACCTTGAACATGCAGGTATATTTCTTGGACCTACGTTTTAAGAAAGACATCTGCAAAATCTCCCCTGTTTTGGTTTCGATTGTAACGATATGAGGTGGGGTATGTCCAGTGAAAGATGCAAACATGCTGGTTTTTGTCACTCCACATCAGTTCATGGAGGGTATATGCAAGAGGCTTGTGGGGAAGATAAAAGGGGAGGGTGTTGAGGCTATCTCCCTAATCAAGGGCATGGAGGTCAAGATGGAAGGCCCTTGCATGATTTCCACTCTCATCACTGAACAGCTGGGGATTAACTGCTGTGTTCTCATGGGTGCAAACATTGCTAATGAGGTTCCAATGGGCTGATTTCTCTCTCTGATTTATGCGCTTCTTTTCAATAGGAAAATGGAAGACTGACTAAATGATGGATATTGGATTTGAGTGCAGATTGCAGTGGAGAAGTTTAGTGAAGCAACAGTCGGTTATAGAAAAGATAAGGAGATTGCAGAGAGATGGGTTCGATTGTTCAATACTCCTTATTTCATAGTAACACCTGTGAGTTCAACATGTGCTCTCTCTGGCTTCTTTTACTTTTTTCATTATTATTTTTCTACTGAATTCTTTTCATTTGAAAGAGAAAACACCAGTCCAAGATGCATTACAAACTCAACTTCTAACATCAAACTTGCTGTAATTGTGAAAAAGATAGAAGTCCGCGATTTCTAGATTGGTCCACTCAGATAAACAATCCAATAGTATGCAAAAATAAAAAATATGTAGCGGAAATTAAATCAACAAGCACATACCATAAGGACACCAAATTTAAGGTGGAAAACCCCAACCGGGTTGAAAACCACCGATCTGAACTGGATCAAATCAAACACTATAAATCTCGCAATTACAAGAAACTCTGATCTCTTCCCTAGATATTCCCTACTCAAGGACTGAAATTACCTTGTGCCGCTTCACACTTCAACGACTTCACACTGTTGATTGCAACAGATTCCAGCCAGCATTTGACTCCTCAAATCTTCTCGCAGGAAGATAATCTTCTACAAAGGATGCAAAAGAACTGACTCTAGAGAACTTGACAGCACAACTTCATAATAACTCTAGAGAAGAATTCTCTCAATAATAATCTCTAGCTCAGAACTTTGAGAGGTGAGGAGGTTTTTTGGTAGTCTTTGGAATAGCTCTTGAGTTCTTTAAATAGCCCTTGGGACGTGCTTATAGTTGCCTAACTTGATTAGGATTGAAACAATCAGATTGAGCACAATTAGAATACCAAGTTCCCAAAATTCGTCCAAATCTGCGCCTTGTTCGCTCGAGCGGTCAACATGTTCGCTCGAGCATACCAGTCTCTGTTTCAGAACTGGGCTAGTTCGACTCTGTTCGCTAGAGCGAATGGGATGGTCGCTCGAGCAGACCCCTCTCTGGATTGATCCGGAATTTCAGCATATTTTCTCCAGCTTCATTCTTTCAATTCTTTCATACTTTCTTCTTTTTAGTCCTTCCAACCTTCTAACTTTTGAGTCCTTGTCTAAATAAAAATTACAACTCAAAAAACCCAGAGTTTTGTCCAATCCATGAATTAGCCAACACTCAAAATCCTAAGAATCTCCCCTTTGACAATTCATGGATAAAACTCCCTAGGACAATACAATTTGATCTACCCAAAATGAAACCCAAAATACATTGAAATAAAAAATACAAAAAAATCACAAAAAATCTGCAATCAACCAATGTAGATTTGCATTGTCTCTGAGTCAGTCGAAACTTCTTGTTCTCCCCCTTGATCTGTCACCTTTCTCCCCCTTTTTGTCCATAACTTGACAAAGCTAAAGATAAGAACATGAATCTTTTTGTCAATTAGGATCAATAGCTCCCCCTCGAAAGCAACTCCCCTTGAATGTATCTTCATAGCAGCACTGGGGGTGGGAGCATAACATCTTTGATTAGGGCTTATTACATGTAGCCACCCACACTTGTGTAGTTTGATCTTTCAGCAGAGTGTGAGTAAACTCCTTAGGCAAATTAGATTTCCTAACCCAAATTTGAGTCATCTTGGGTGAAGAAAAATTCTTCCGCCATTGCTTGATTTTAGGTAAACTTTGTAGTTTTTTGCAATGGGGACGAATGTGTCCTTTTAATCCACAATGATGATAAGTGGATGTACGTGTAGCATGCGACACATTCTTTTTCTTGAAACTACTCGACACATTATTTGAAAGTGCAGTATGTGGAGTAATATGTGCAACACTTGAAACAAAAACTGTTTTACCTTTAGCATTTGAAGTGGATGCACCAGGATCATAACCAAGACTGCTTCTGTCAAAATGAGACTTCTGACTGCACAAGATGTTTGTAAGAGTCTTCGAACTAGTGTTCATCTTGTTTAGAGAAGCTTGCTTGACTTCAAGCTTAGACAAAGTGATCTTCAGTCTTCCTTGCAAGTCTTGATTTTTAGCTTTCAATATCACTATCTCTTGCTTCATGTTCACTATTTCTTTATCAGCCTTCTCAAGTTTTTGACCATCAGTAGTCAAATTCTCAGCCATGGATTTTTTCTGATTTTCCAAGAGACGAACCTGTTTAAGCGCTTGCTCCAATTCATTCTTCAGTGCAGAATTTTCTTCTTGAGTAGCCTTGTACTTGATAGTGATTTTGTTACCATACTTGGATATCTTGACACAATCAGCATAGGTAGCATGGTACAACTCTTCCCAATCTTTCTCTTTGTCTTACAACTCATCTTCATTATCTTCATCAATATCCTTGTCAGACACAGACCTAGCCATGAAAGCCACAAACTTGCCATTCACATTGTCAGAAGGATCATCCTCATGATCTTTTACATTTTCTTCTTCAGAAGATTCTTCATCCGAAGTTGTGTTGAGAGTCCTTTGTTTTGCACCCTTTTTCTTGTTGGCACACTCATTAGTATAGTGACCATAGCCTTGGCACTCAAAACACGTTATTCCTTTTGCAGGATCCTTCTTCTCAGATTTGAAATTCTTTTTGTTGGCTCGTTTTGTTTTCATATATTTTTTGAAGCATTTCAGAAACTCAGCCATATCATCTTCAGTCTCAGATTCAGAGTCAGACTCAACTTTCTTTGTTGGCTTCTTTCTTGACTCTGAAATAGCTTTCAAAGCAATATCCTTCTCTTTTGATTTTCCTTTATTCAAACGGTTTGCTTCATACGTCTAAAGATTTCCAGCCAGTACATTTAACTTGAGGGTATCCAGATTTTTATTTGCTTCAATAGCATCAACTTTAGAATCAAACCTCGAAGGTAGAGACCTTAAAAATTTCTTGACAATCTTGTGTTCTGGTATTTCTTCCCCCAGAATGAAAACATAATTGACAATATCATTCAGTTTACCATTAAATTGATCAAAGGTCTCATCTTCTTCCATCACAATGGTTTCAAATTCTTATTCAGTCTTTGCAATTTGGCTTGCTTTACCGTGTTTGTACCCTCATATATTGTCTGTAAGACTTCCCAAGCTTCTTTTGCAGTTTTGCAAGTGGAAATCCTTCAAAACTCATCAGCAGTCACACCATTGTATATGCAATTCATAGCCTTGTTATTGCAATTTAAAGCATGCTTTTCATCCTTAGTCCATTGGGCTTTTGGTTAAGGAACAATTTGTCCATTAACCTCAATTGTTGGTCTAAAGTAGCCCTCTTTAACAATATCCCAAATATCATCATCAATGGACTTAAGGAACCCAATCATCATTTGCTTTCAATAAGCATAATTAGAACCATCAAACAAAGGAGGCTTGGCAGTTGATGTCCTTTCTCTATTGAGCACCATTCTAGAAATCTTATAGGATTAGACACAACAAAATAATGCAACCTGCTCTGATACCAATTGAAAAAGATAGAGGTCCGCGATTTCTAGAATATTGGTCCACTCAAACAAACAATCCAATAGTGTGCATAAATAAACAACATGCAGCGGAAATTAAATCAACAAGCACACACCACAAGGACACCAAATTTAAGGTGGAAAACCCTAATCGGACGAAAAACCACCGATCCGAACTGGATCAAATCAAGCACTATGAATCTCGCAATTACAAGAAACTCAGATCTCTTCCCTAGATATCCCCTACTCAAGGACTGAAGTTACCTTGTGTCGCTTCACGCTTCAACGACTTCACACCGTTGATTGCAACAGATTACAGCCAGCATTTGACTCCTCAAATCTTCTTGCAGGAAGATAATCTTCTACAAAGGATGCAGAAGCACTGGCTCTAGCGAACTTGGCAGCACAATTTCATAAAAAATCTAGAGAAGAATTCTCTCAATAATAATCTTTAACTCAGAACTTTAAGAGGTGGGGAGGTTTTTTGGTAGTCTTTGGAATAGCTCTTGAGTCCTTTAAATAGCCCTTGGGACGTGCTTATAGTTGTCTAACTTGATTAGGATTGAAACAATCAGATTGAGCACAATTAGAATATCAATTTTCCAAAATTTGTCCAACTCTGCGCCTTGTTCGCTCGAGCGAACCAGTCTCTGTTTCAGAACTAGGCTAGTTCGACTCTGTTCGCTCGAGCGAATGGGAAGGTCGCTTGAACGGACCCCTCTCTGGATTGATCCGGAATTTCAGCATATTTTCTCCAACTTCATTCTTTCAATTCTTTCATACTTTCTTCTTTTTAGTCCTTCCAACCTTCTAACTTCAGAGTCCTTGTCTAAATAAAAATTACAACTTAAAAGACCTAGAGTTTTGTCCAACCCATGAATTAGCCAACACTCAAAATCCTAACAAATTACATTCCAAAATTTCTAATTTAGACACCCTCCAATGCAAAAAGTTATGAAGAAAATTCAAAATTACCAGTCATTTTCTTTATATCAAATGCTTGGTTCTGCCTTGCACAAAGATCTTAGCCCATAAAAGATTATTCTGTTGCGAAGGCTTCAGCTAAAACTTCTGGGAAATTTGCTAAGACTCATGGAACTTCCAATTAAAAACAGTAAACTCACAAGATAAAAATAAGGATTAATTCCTTCTGGTTAGCAATCAATCCAAAGTAAATGAAAATAGTCAATAGAAAAATAACTCATCCGAGAAATGGAATTTGTGTATTGAACACAAAATGTAAGATTTTTGTTTCCTAGTGGAAGTGTATTAACAACAAAAATGTAAGATTTTGTTTCTTAGTGGAAGTGCATTAACAACAAAATTTCCAACTAATAATTTTATATGGTAAGTACCAATAGCTGAAGGCAGTATATATGAACGAATCTCACGCATATATAATTCACTCTACCTTCTCAAATTTAATAAAACTTACAAATAAAATAGATCAAATGAGAATCTCATGGAGATAAAAAGGCGCTTAGATTATCTAAATAATCATTAGCGCCATCTAGAGCTTTCATGTAGATGGTGTTAATAGATTAAAAAAAAAAAAAAAACAAGAAATGATTGAGATGTGCAAAAAGTATAATATCTTCTCAGTATTGGAAAATCTCATTGGACACATACTATCAAATTACTAGACACCTTTTGATGTTAGATGTTACAGAAAATTGGAGAAATGACAAAGATTCTCATTAATATTTCAAACCATGGGCATTTTATTTATATGGTTTTTTTCTTTTTCGAGAATGTGGTCAGGTACAGGATGTTGAGGGAGTAGAACTTTGTGGGACACTGAAAAACGTTGTAGCCATTGCAGCAGGTTTTGTTCTTAAGCTTTAAACCTTGTTTTGTTGTCCTTTCCCTGCAATAGAACTGACAGAAAAAAATGAAAAACTACCCAGGTCTGGTGGATGGATTGGACATGGGAAACAACACCAAGGTATAAGCCAATTACACTCGCCAAGGTTATGAAGCAGATAAATACTGCATATCTGCTAACCTTTAGTTTAACATTGCTTTGCAATTGAAAACAGGCAGCAATAATGCGAATCGGGTTGAGAGAGATGCGTGCCTTTTCCAAGCTCATGTTCTCTCATCTGTAAAAGACAATACCTTCTTCGAGAGCTGTGGGGTGGCTGATCTCATCACAACATGCTGTATGGGAGCAAACAAATTTCTTTTTCTGTTTCTTTGTTACTCCAATGATTTGGTGTATATTTTCAATATACTGAGTAATCTTGCTATGGCAGTGGGAGGAAGAAACAGGAAAGTGGCAGAGGCTTTTGCAAGGAATGGTGGAAAAAGGTGCCATTTTTCAAACTGCCAACACACACACACAAAACACACATATATTATACACATTTATTTATTTATTTAGAATATAGTTTTGGATCTTGGTTAATTGGAGAAGATAGATCATTGACCAAAGAAATATTCCATTGTTGCTTCATTTGTTTTTTTTTGTTTGTTTGTTTTTTTTTTTTTTTTTTTTTTTTTTTTTTTCAATTTTATTGTTGATTCTCATGACCAGGTCATTTGATGAACTTGAAGCAGAGCTTTTACAAGGCCAGAAACTACAGGTGAATGACAACAAACAACACTAACAATAATTGCCATAATTCCATGTCATTACTACCATAGCCGAAAAATCATTCGGACATTATCAGAGGGGTTCTGGATTTAATAATGAAAACAATGTTCTGAACATTGAAATTGAAGCAATGTTTGATGTTGTCACATAAAAGTATGACTCTTCCAGGCTTGAAGCCATGGATGCAGCCATTTCCAGCTGGTTGGAATGTGTGTGGTCTCAATGATGCCAGGATAAAATTCCCCACTTCCAATCAAGTAATCCATAGTCCCGCTTAACACTGTCTTTGGCTCCTCTAGAATTCAGAGAGGAAAGAGAAACAAAACTCCTCCTTTTCCTTATTTTTTTTCTATAGCAGAATCATGATACCAGGAGAAAATTTGTGGTGATAAAATGGTAAAGTACAAAACGCAGCTCCTGTGGTCAGGAGTGTCCATGGCATCAGTGTTGTTAGACAGTGTATCTAGGAACAAGAAACCGGACCCTCCTCTTCCC
This sequence comes from Camphora micrantha, assembly GCA_003546025.1. Lineage (NCBI taxonomy): Eukaryota > Viridiplantae > Streptophyta > Magnoliopsida > Laurales > Lauraceae > Camphora > Camphora micrantha. The sequence continues at coordinate 50,730,249 of QPKB01000004.1, read as the reverse complement.
CAGCATTTCCAGACCCTTGTAGGTGCTTAGGATACAAAATATTATATCATGCACATAACAATAGGCGGATATTGATACTGGGTACTGAAATGGTACTTCTAAGATAAAGCTAGACATGATATTGTACATACTAGGTAAACTCTTTCTAACATTACTACCTCTCTTTGCATGGTGTTGAAGCTTTGGATTGTACCATACTAGGTTATATGCGCGTCCTAGTTTCCTCAATTTGGGAAATGCATACTACTATCCCTTCCCCTCACAATGCCAGCCAGATAGGTGGGCTAAGGCTATGTTCATGATGAGATTATTATCCTTTCTCCCTACTTCTATAGCCATATGTGTGTTGGGGCCTAACCCTTCCTTCATTTTCTCACTGGACCGTGTCAAGGTCATCAGTCCATGACTATCCTCCCTGATGGTACTGGACATTCTCAAAGTCATCCGAGCAATCTTGTACCATAAAATATGCACAATCCTTGGTGCATCCATAAGCAAACAAAATTCCCATGAATCCACGACCTTCTACAACACCCCTGTCCAAAATTTCTCTAATGAACTCATTCATTTTTAATCTCTCTCCACAGGTAGACCGAGGTTACAGTTTGAACTGTCTGGATCCTCCATTGAAATTGTCCCAGATAAATGCAAACAGCATAATCACTCTGTCTACATCTAAACTGCCCTGCCTGAAGTTCCACTTCATCCAAACCCTCAATGCAAAAATCAAGGACAAATAGTTCTTGCACAAGTAACATCAAGATGTCTACTTGGATCCTTGCAACTATCCAGAACAACATACTACTCAGTAAATGCATGCATCGTAGAAAGTTCTGAGCCATTATAGATCAAACACACAATAAGAATATGAGATACTTGAGCTTATGCCACTTGGTATTTTCTTAATTGGCCATTTCTTGATGTATCTAACCTATCAATGATGTTTCTTGAAGGGTGTTTCAACTGCAAGAGAAGTTTATGAAGTTTTAAGTCACCGTGGATGGCAAGAGCTATTTCCGCTTTTCACAACAGTGCATGAGATCAGTGCTGGCCGCCTTCCTCCAACTGCAATAGTCGAGTACAGCGAACATAAGCCCAAATTCTCTCTGGTGGAAGGTTCTGATAAATACTATTGACATCTTCCAATCCAACACCGCCCTTCATGCTTAAGATGATCAAGCAAAAAGAAGCATATTCAACTTGTTTCCCTTCCACAGAGAAAATATATGTATTGAACCCAAGACTCCCATTCTTAAACAATTTTGGGATGTTTTTTTTTTTTTTTTTTTAATTATTAACTTTGAATATGGTGATATACAACATGTCTTGAAACGGTGGTCATAACTAGGTTCAAAGACAATAACTGTTAAGTGCATTTGTTCACTTACTTCCCAACTTGAGTACTCTGGGCTAGCATTGGAAATGCAAACTCTTCTATATGAATCTATTGACTGATTTGCTCCTCCAGAACCCATTAAGAGTTTTTTTTTTTTTTTTTTGGTTCTTAATCTGTGTAGAAATTTATTACTGGTTTCTGTACAACAGGAACTTACCTTTTTCTGGATGTGGATGAATGTAATGAAAGGCAGAGGAGAAGCACTACATTTTCCTTTTCTTTGGAAAAGAAGAGGTTATAGTTTGAATGACTTAACAGTTGAGCCGCATTTTTAATTAGCATTTTTGGTTGAACTGCATTGCAATATATAGCTGTTCTAGTTAAAACATTAACTGGATGAATTCTTATAGTACTTGATCAAATTTCAGTTTGACAATGAGTTGGGTCTTATTCCTTCCAATTGGCAACGGCCCCCAACTTATTTATATTGGATTGTCCTAGTAATTAATATGTGTGCATAAAATCTGAATCCCTGTGGTATCAAAGGTTGCTCCAAATGCACGGATCCCATATCTCTGCATCTTAGGTGATTTATGTATGTTTTATCAGCAGTTCCTCATCCAACCCAGAAAAGAAGGGGAAGAAAGGAAGAAGCTGTAACCCTGTACAAGAAACTACATCTATAACTATAAAGGTGATCCTAAGACTATTGTATACGACCCCAGATCTTGAATTGGCTGGACCTCATATTGGACGGACAAAGAACCAAATCTGAATCAGTTATATTGTACTGACCGCATCCGGAGTGATTTTCTACCCCAAAAAATCTACAATTTTTTTTATCGGAAATCTACAAAATTTTCAAGATCCAAAATATTGAAAACCTGAGAATTCATGATTTCTTATAAATTAGAAAGCCCTCTTTACCTAAGTTCCACCACCTCCATCAACTAACCTGTGGCAATGTGGATTCTTAACCATCCGTAAGATGAGCATTCCATCAGAGAGGAGACTCACTAGAAGAGAAAGGGACCATCATAATGAAATAAGACCAGTGCACCCACATCAGGGATGTGGAGGTTGGGACCTTGATCATGTGGCTCACCACATTAAAGAAAAATAACACGAACCATATTCAGGATATCCCATGGCTTGAGAGATGTATTTCCCAACTAAAGGCAGAACAGCAACCCCAAACTAGCCCATCAGATATAGCCCACTCTTCTTGCAGTTTAAAAGAGAGCACACAAGATTAATTCATATCAAGTTCTACAAACTATGAACCAAGCCATGCAGGACTGCATAACATAAGCTTGACTCAACCGCATATTCTGAGAATGGATAGAAAACGGTCTAAACTAAATTTTAGGGAATGGCATGGCATTTACCCATCCTTATTAAAGCACTTAGTTTGAGCTTGTGAATATGCTTCTCAATAAACCAAAATAAGGAAATTCCTCAATGTAAACAAAAAAAGAAGACATATTCATGAACAAGCCCATACACAGCAAGAGATGCTTAAGAAAGGGAATCTTTCTGTTTGGGTTGTGCCAGTAACTCTTCACTGACACGCTTGATCTCCATTTCCCTCTCCAGTCTTTCTTTCTGAAACAAATAGAACAAAACCCAGAACCATGAATTATAAAATATAAGTACATCTTGTAAGCCAAAATAGAACAATTGAGTACACAAGATAAGCAACTATTTTAAATATAGTCAATTGGAGGATTATAACTTTCACAAAGTAAATAGAAAAAAAAAAAAAAGGAACAAAAAGGATACTGGATGTCTGGATCATCTACATTGTATTTTGCACTAATAAATGCTCTGGCTTGTAGATCACAAGGCTTTAGACCCATGTTTGGGCAAAGGTCTGAAGATTATTTGGTTTCCCTCTATCAAGTAAATATAGAAGTGAGCTTCTCAACAGTAATAAGCTCAAAATTCTTGTGATGTTTCTGGCTTCACATTTCAATCACCACCAATTTGACAGCATTAAGATACCATAATATTATTACAATGTCAAGCTTGTGCCAAATGCAAGGTAGTTAAGAGCACATACTTGCGCGCAGCCAATGCTGGAATTGCAATGGACTTAAAAATGAAGGAATAGCAGGGTCCAGTCAAGGAAGTTATGAGTACATAGTTGCACGCAGTAAATGCTGGAATTGCGACGGACTTAACGTTAGGAAATAAAAAACAAAAGATGCAATCAAGCCACACAAAGAAGACACACAGATTTACGTGGTTCCCTCAATCTTGAGGTACGTTCATGGATTACACCGATTCCATTATGCTCAAAGGTAGAAGATGAGAAAATAAGATACAAGATCTCCGGCGGCTATGCTAGGGTTATATAATAGCACAGGATAATATTACGAAAACACCCTTAAATAGTTGGATCCGCGACAGTAGACCCGAGTTAATAGTCTCACTGGGTGTGATCAGGCTCCACACATAACACTTAAATGAAGAAATAGCAAGGACGAGTCAAGGCAAACATGAGGAAAGCAAGAGCTGAAATAAGATCTCAAATGGAAATAGAGTGGAACAAGAACACACCCAGTTACAAAGTCTATTCTTTTTTTTTTTTTTTTTTTTTTTTTTTTTTTTTTTTTTTTTTTTTTCTTTTTTGTCCCATCAGACTACTCCAGGTCAAGAACTAAGCTCCGATTGTAGTCCATGGCCCAAAACAGTATAAAACTCTAAATCCATTTCTTGAGAAGTGAAGGCTGTACAATATTACAAGCGCATACAATGAATCACGCCAGTCAGCCTTTGGAATTTTTTACATTTTTGGTTGATTTTAGCCAAACCAAATGGAAGCCTACAAAAGCCAGAAACAACAAGACAAGATACCGATGGAAGCCAGAAACAACAAGACAGGATAGAGATGCCAGAAGCAACAAGACAAGATACCGTTGGCAGTACTATTGAGGAGTGGGCTCCACCCGATGGGGAATATTGAAAAGTATTTTCGCTACCTCTACTAACGCCTTAAGGTTTTGGTAGCAATGGCTAGCTAAAGAAATTCAAGATGGTATCAGAGCCAACCGGTCGTGAGTTTGAATCCCAAGAGGAACGACTCGGCGCAAAAAAAAAAAAAAAAATGCGTGTCGCCAAAGTGCGCCGGCCGGGTTCCACCTGAGGGGGAGTATTGAGGAGTGGGCTCCACCCGATGGGAAATATTGAAAAGTATTTTCGCTGCCTCTACTAACGCCTTAAGGTTTTGGTAGCAATGGCTAGCTAAAAAAATTCAAGAAGTACTTGTACTTGTTGGTATTTATTAGACAAATCCTGTTTTCTTAGATTTGTCAATTCTAAAACCCAAATAAAAAAAATAAAAAATTGGGTAACATGATTCATCCTTGTCTATGTTGGAGTTTAATTTTGTAAAATGAAAATCATTTTTTTTTTAACTATCGGAGGGTTCCCAACCCTTTGGGCTGGATTAAGCCCTCAAGGCCCAGAGAGAAGCCGGGTAAACTCTCCTTTAACCCCAGTATGGTAGTGCAGTTTCGAACCTACAATCTCCGGATGTAAACCGTGGTCGTAAGCCAATTGAGCTAACCCTTGGGTTTAAATAAAATTCATTTAGCCTGAGAGGCTCGGAGATAGTTGCACATTTATAGTAGACTATGGGAATAGAATCTTAAATTTAGAAGTTCACTAACTTGTGTCTATAAAAGTACAAGCACCATTTAAAAAAAAAGAAGAAAATTTAACTTCTTGTTTTTTACTAATGGAAGTGTGATGGAGGAATGTGAGTTTTCTTTACTGTTACTTCTCAAAAGAAGAAGAAGAAGAAAAGAGAGAGAGAGAGAGAGAGAGAACTTCAACCAACACTAGAAGGTCTCAAGGTCCCAACATGGAAGAGGTCTACTTGCATTCAATCAAATACATATCCCAGCCTTTATGGACCTCAGGTACTTTCTAGATGCCCAATAAACAATACTGCACTTGAACTAGTTTTAAAGTCGTTTGACACGAGATCTTAAAGCACAGAAAAGAAAATTTTTTAAAGTAACTTTCTGATAGAAATTAAGGACACCAAAATCCAATGGGAAAATGTGGAGAGAGGGTTCTGCATCTGTGTGGAATTCTTGCAGTACACAAACATTTCCTTCATTTACCATTGCCTATTCAAAGGAACCCAGAATCCATTCCATAAGTTACCATTGTCATCATCAAATCATTTCACACATCTCCTTTGTAAATTATAAGAATCATGGAATTAAACCACGGTGGACTAAGAGGTCAAGAAACACTGCTGGTACTTACCGTGTATGATGTGACTCAGGTCATCATACTGGGTTCCATGGTGACTGAGTCGAGCACCAAAACGGGGTTTCAATTCCTTGATTGGAATATACACAGGATCAACCCAATTCCCCAAGGCCCGGTCACTTGCATGGAATTAAATTCCTAGAAATTCATCGTAAATTGGGTTCCAATGAAAGATTATTGAAGAGGTGAAGGGTGAAAGATAAAAGGGCGACTTTCCTAAGATTTGATTTGATGGCTGGGTATCATTTTCAATCTTCCCTTACTTCAGTTTCCATTATTAAATGGGAGATTAAATAATGGTCATTTATAGATACTCACCTCTATTTCTTTAATTTTAACCACTTTTAGGAATACATTTCTTATAATTCAAAGGAAACCAATTCCATGCGAATAAACAAGCATAAAATAATGTGAGCGATGGGAAGACCCAGTTTTACGAGCACCAAAACCCATTGAAGCCATTGATTATAATGTGGAGGATAAGAAACCGAAAAAAAGAGAAGAGACCCAATTTCAAGCTTCCTGATCCTTGAAGCAAGTGCTTACAGTGTGGGGGATTCGCGAAACTCTGGAAAAGGGGAAGACCATGGGCGTACCCACACACGGTAATGGGGGCGGCCACCCAGTTAGATCCACATGAAAATTCTAGGTCCGTCCCCTTCAAACAAAAACAAAAAACCAATGCCTGTTTAGACAAGCAAGAAAGAGAGTAAAGTGAAGTTAAATAGGTCATAACAGTTTACAGTCTCAACTCTATCAGGTTTGAATGTGTCTGGCCCTACAGATGAAATATGGTTGTCAGCCACATGTACTCCCTTTCACTTCAACCCTACAATACTTTCATTTCCTTGGATTCTACTGCAAACCTTAACTTTAGAACAAGTATCCAAATAAAGTGAAGTGAAGTTTTCTTTCTTTTAACTTCAACCACTCTTCCTCCACTTCACTCCTCATGTGATACCTTGTTCACTTTACTCTACTCCACTCGTCATTTATCCAAACTTGCTAGAGGAACACCCCTTTCGAAAAATAACGAAACTGCCGAAGCCATTTCTTTCAATGTAAAGGATAAGATAAACAAAACCATATAAAGACTAATCTATTTCTAGACCAGAAGATCCAATTAGCACCCCAGCAGTCCTCGGAAAACTGAAAGGACCCCTTTGGAATCAGCAAAAAAAAATCAACCCACCCCTTCATCAAAACCAACAATATTACTACTCTAATAACTAAAAAAAAGACCCACTTGAAATTATTCAATTCAGTACAAGATTAATTAATGGAGAGAATGTCCCACAAATCAATATCGTATGGATTCCAACAATTTAACATAAAATCAGTTTATGGGTTTTAGTTAGAAGTTTGTCGTTGTTGGCTGTTGTTGTTTGTTTGTTTGTTCTGCATTTGAAATTGAAAAGATGTATGTATGTACATAATAGCCTTACAAGATCTCAACCAACGATCAGTGGCCTCTATCTACCTATGGGTGGACAGTTCTGATCATCTAATCAACTGTCTCACCACAATTTCTTTTTGTTTACAATCCAGCCTTTGATGATAGTGGTCCCTCATAAGAAATTTTGGTGGGCCATCCATGGCCCATCTCATGTGGATGAAGGAGGACAAAATCTCTTCTTCATGAATTTTCTTCCCAACCAATCAAAAAATAAAATAAAATAAAATAAAATAAAATAAAATAAATGAAACTTCTTTTTCCCATGACCAATGCCAAATTGGCAATGGGACATACCATTATCAAATTCTTTTGTGTTCAAATGTTTTAGGCATATCAAATTAATGTTATTAGCTATTTTAGTTCAAATTACTTTAACTCATCAAACAACCTCCAACCCTATTGCAAACTCCAACCTACACCATCAATTTTACTGTTCTTTTTTGGGTAAAGATCAATTTTACTCGTGAAAGTAAGCATACACCTTTAAAATTAAATAGCTTCTTCCTTTCACCCCCAACCCTTCCTACCAAAGCCCAACCAATTGAGGCTGTCAGAGGAGTAGTTTTCCTTTTTACAATGGAAAAAGGAGTGTACAATAAAGATACTAAAGCATGTTGGTTTCTTAGTTTTTGGCTAACACACTCATGGTTGAGTGGTGTTGGCACCTCGGTATCACGTAATTGCTTAAAAATAGATGCTCACAAATCGATCATAGTAGGCCAACTTAGTAAAAAAAAAAAAAAGCTTGTTGGTTTTTGTAAAAATATAAATTAGATAAAGTAACATTAGTTAGGATAAAAAATGGGTCAAAACCCTAGATTATATTGGATGAAGGGGAAGTCAGAAATCTGCTTAATTTATATTGATAATAGGTGTGAAACTGGACCACAATCAAATTTAGTAGTTGATTATAGGTGAAATCCCTATATTTTTAATTTCTACATGTGGTCCTTATAGGTATGTCATTTTCATCTTCTATTATAAGTGTGAAGGTGAGAAAATCCTAATATTTCTTCTTCATGTATATGTATATGGATAGAGTTTGAGGAAGAGAATTGACTTAAAATGTCCTATCCATCCACGCCAGCCGACCACACATGTTTGTATTGTTTACTTCGAATATTTTATGGATAAATTAGAATGGTCGAAAATGGGATGGGTTGATTTTACATAGACAGCAGCGAGAGTAGTTTTTGTCAGTTGCTAGTTATTTAATTGGGTTTGTTACAGCCATGGACACTAATTTTGGCCAAAGTAATCTCAAAAGAATAATTTTCTTTTTTGGTTTTACAAAATCATTCAGTAACCAAGCACATGGGCTCATGGCCATCGGCAAGAATGTAGAGTAGTGTGATGTCTGATGGATAGAGTGGGGTCTATTTTATAGCATAGTCATTTTGTGTATGCCAAAAATATGATACAGTAGAAAGTCAAAGTATGATTTAGCTTGGATAACAAAAACACACTTAAGAGGAATTTCATGAGTCCTAACCCCCAGGATAGTTCAGTTGGCTAAGGACCACGGCATGCCCCTTAAGGTTGAGAGTTCGAAATTGCACTACCACACTTGGGCCATATGAGATTTACTCAAAAGGATGAGACACAAAAAGTTAGGCCCCTTGTGGGATCCACTAGGATGCATGCCAACCAAGAATGCCTAGTGTGATGGAAAGGTCTCAAAGTGGATTAGAGCTTGAGTAGAAAAACCATCCCAATTAGATCTCACAACTATTGATTAACGGGTTTCAAAATTTAAAGATTTCTCAAGTTGTGTTTGTAGAACTCAATCCAATGACAATTCAAAATAAGTCTCTCAATTAGTGTGAGTGCAAATGCAGGGAGTGTGAATCCATTTGGATTGATGATACATGGATCTCACAAAGTACTCAAATTTTCACTGCTCAAAAACACCTTTTGTGCATATACCATTAAAATGCACATAAACACAAGCCCCCTGTGATGCCCACCCCACAAACATACACTACCCAACCTGAGTCACTACAGGCCTAATTTGATACCCATTCAGACTGATCTCACCATTAGATTGGAGGTCAACATTTTCAGCTCATTGATTTGGGGGGCCTATATCTCAATCATCCCATTGGATCTAAGAATTCATGAGATCACTACCTAAACAGAGCCCAACCCATTGGGACCATCACTAACCCCCCTAGGTGGCCCCACCAGACTATAACAAATATTCTTTTTTCCAAATACAGAAACGTACATGAATATAATATGATCAACCAAAGTCCAAACCCAACGTGTTCTGATCATATCCTTTGGATAATCAGGCTAATTGTGGTCTAAATGCAATTCCTACTATACTTCCAAAGTTGCTTTCACCACTTAGCACTTCATAAAAATCAACCAGCAGTAAGTATTCAGACATTTGGATGAGTCCAAAAGTTACCTGCCTTCTGGAAATTGCAGCTCTACTTGTCCCTTTCTCTTCTACTGTATGTACCCCTGGGCGTTGAACCTTGGGCTGCTGCATGGCTCATTAGATCAATTGAAAAATGGAAGAAACATATGAACTATAAACAAAAGAACAGATACTGAATCCCAACTCCTTTTCACCGATGGTGTGCCGTCCTGAAAAACGACAAAGGAATTTACCATATGCATAGGAATTGGAGATAGAATTTTAGAGAAGATACTTCCAATGGTCCCACTTTTCTTATATAATATACTTCTGAATCTTGAGTGTTCAGCTTGATTCCGTAGCCAAAAAAAGAAAGATCCCATGGAAGGAGAGAGGAAAGGAAAGAGAGAATCAATGGCCAAGCTTGAAGGAAGCCAAAAACTTGAAAGTACCCAAGGAGAACCAGCGACCGAAGTTGAAGGAAGAGAGAAAATTAAAAAGACTCAAGTGTCATTTAGGAAGATTTTTCGAGATTCAGATATCAAGGACACATGGCTAATGGCACTAGGGACTGTGGGGTGTGTGGCCGACGGGTCATCGACGCCTCTCATCATGCTGGTGCTCAGCAAGATGATGAACACTTACGCAGTTGACTCTTCATTTACACTCAAAGATATCAACAAGGTTTGTTTGGTTTTGAATTCAGAAGCATTTGCAAATTTTGGTTTTATTTTTCTTCCCTTTGGTGTCTGTGGAACATGATATAGCCAGGTTGAGATCCCCTGTGACAAGCTGCAAAGGAAGAGGGAGACTTTTAACTACCTTAACTGACTTTCAGACATCAATAGATCACACTTAGGTGAAGAGGCTAGACAGTTTTACACTCGGTAGAACCATCTATTAAATTTCTTTAGCCAACCTTTCCTGCAAAAACCTCAAGGCACTAGTAGAATCAGCATAAATATCTATCAAAAATCCCCCTCGAGTGAAACCCTCTTCTCAACACTCCACCTAAGGTGGAATCCGGTCGGCACACTTTTAACAACATGCATAATGGTTTTTTCGGCACCGAGTCATTTCTCAAAGGATTTGAAATCGTGACTGGCTGGCTCTTATAACATATGGAGTTTTCATAGCTAACCTTTCATAGCAATACCTCAAGGCCAGTTAGAGGTAGGATACATAGGGCGTCCTTGGCATCATGCCAACGGGTTGTTCTTGTAATCCCAAGGGATAAGACCGTATAAAACGTGTTTGGTAAGTATAATAAAGTGTTCCAGAATTTATTCTGGCTGGAATGATTCCTAAAAAAGTGCCCCGCTGGAGTAGAAAATGGAAAGCGATCAAATTTCATTTTTATTTGGGAACGACTCGCTGGCAGTCTGCTTTATTTCCGGGTTTTGAAAAGCACATCCTTAACTGCTCTCATGCGGATACGGCTCTTCACTCTCTGTCTCTCTTCTCTGTCCCTTCCACTCTCTTTCTCTCCTCTCTCCCTAATCCCCACACCTCTCCCACAACCAGGCAAGACGAACCTTTCTCCTTTTCTCTCTCTTCTCTTGCTCCCTGCCTCTCTGTCTCCCCCACATGCCCATAGATCCACCCAACCACCTCTCACCCTCCCCTCACAGACCCCTCCCTTCCACTCTGTCTCTCTCTCTCTCTCTCTCTCTCTCTCTCTCTCTCTCCCCTTCAACAGTCAAGATAGCTCATTCCTACTCTTCCTCTCTTCTCGTTTTTTCAACCAATCTCTCTGTATCTCTCTCTTCTAGTGATAGCATTACATTTTTCTTTTAAGATTTCTAATCATATTACATATGCATGTGTTCTACAGTACCGAAATATTTTATCTTGAACAAGTTTTCTTTTCTCTTTGGTGTCATGGGTGAAAATTTATAGTAAAGAAAACACAGAAAAGGTGGGCTTACAGTGTCTTATTTTTCCTTTCTATAGTTTTTCATGTGAGACCAATTCTCCGCCCTCTCTTTACATGGAAATATTCAAGTGCATCTATTCCTCACCATTTGTGGTGAGGGACACCCCTTTTTTTGTTGTTTCAAGTACAAGAGGGGTGTCTCTCACTACAAATGGTGAGGGATAAATGCACTTGAATACTCCCCCTCTTTATATATAGTTATATCAACAAACCTTACCTTGAGCATCTCTCATAGGAGTATCTCCCTTCGTTGTAATTTTTAAAATGGGCCCCACTTACCACAATTTCTAAAGGTGGTCCCATTTTCACAATAATGAAAGGTGGCCCCAGTCTGTAATTCCCAAAGCTTGATCCCACATGTTCACAATTGCAAAAGGTGGGCCCACATTATAATTCATATAAATAGCACACCAACTGTTATATTTCCTTTTGAAAGATGTCCCACTATTGTGAGATTTTAACGTTGAGTCCCACAATTACAACAATAATAGATTTAAGTTCAACAATGTTTCCATAATATTACCAAACAAGTTTCACACAACATGTTCTTGGCGGAATATTTTAAAATAATGTTGTCAAACAAGTTTTGCACAGCTTAGTTTGAGTACGACCCGGACTCGGCACAATCTGGTCTCGGTACACAAA
>QPKB01000004.1:50368135-50717261 GCA_003546025.1 Camphora micrantha | reverse complement strand
ACCCCCTAGATGCTTCAAATAACAAGGGGGCCGAATGGATTATTGAGTTGAGAGTTGGGCCAAATGTCACTATAGTTGTTTTCATTTTAACCTTTATTTTTAGAGCTTACATTTAAAAATCTTGTACAAGTATATTTCTTATTTTTCAAATTCACCGTTGGTCAATCCTGAGGCACCTCTCTTCCACAAGAACAAATTTTGATGAACTAATTCGTTTGTGTGCATGCTTTTAAATGCATCACTAAGGCCCACATGAATCTAAATCTCAAACTACTCAAAATCATTGTTGTTCTTGACATTTACACTATGAGAAATTTTACTGTAATATAGTTCGGCCCACAATAAGATTATTACATGTGAGAACATGTTACAATAAAAATCACATTTGTAAAATTGCGATTAAGTTACATGTAAACATGGTTTACAACTAATATACATGTAAAATTCCATGAATTACTGATTAAAATTTTTTTAAGGTGGGGCTAACTCCGATTAGAGTTTATATGGATTAGCAGAATACATAAAGCATGGTGTTTTTGAATGGCTGTATTTTTAAGTTGTCGCCATTTAGAGAACTATATTGGAGTAGAGTAGTTCAATAATAGTTTGTGAATCAAACTGTTTGAAACTGTTTTGAGTTCGAAGACCTTTGATTGAAATTAGGTAAACCATGCCTAGTCCGATCTTCTAACAGTTCACTCTGGAAGATCCATTCACTTTACATTAAGCAAAAAATCTGCAACTACATGATTTCAAAACATTTATTTTGCTACCCATCTCGATGAGGCCCAAAGATGCCCTTCAACCACTTTATTAACATTTTTGAATTATCGTGGCAACCAAACGTCCTAAAGGATCGTCCTCTAACCTATACAAGATTCTTACTTCTCGTTTTTTGATGATACATCGCCCTCACTGAACGATACGGACTCCCATCTGTTCTTTGCTTGAAACACAGTGGCGAGACTGTTGGCCATGTGTACAAATAGAATACGTAGCGTGCGCATCCAAATGCCCTTTCTCTTTATGCATTCAATCTTTTCCTTTCCTTCTTTTTTTTTTGCTAAAATTCAATGGTAATAGCTCGTGAATGTTCAACTGGCGTTTATACGTTGAAGTAGGGTGACAAGAGCGTAGGGGCGGATCATACGGGGGGGGCCAGGGGTGGCTGCAGTCCCACCCAGCTTTCCAGCCCAAAAAAAAAAACTAGTTTTATATTGTTTGAGTCCGGTCTATTCATAATCACAACTCAAGTGAGTGAAGTGACAATCTCAAAGTCAAAAACCCATTCATATATGTAGTAGATTTGAAACCACTCTTATTTTCTCTGTCTCCTTCTCTAAGTCTCTCTCGAGTCTCCTAATACGTGTTTACCTCTTGACCTCGTTGCTTGGCGTGCTGCGAGTGGCGATTCTCTCCGGCGAGAACGCGCTCTCCGCGACTCTCTCTCTCTGCCTCCAGAGTCCAAGATCTCAAGGTACAATGCATATTTGACGTTTTACCATACATATTGCTGACTAAACCTGATACACATGTAACACATCAATACAAGCAATAGTTTATTTTCATTTGTCAATCTGAATCACCAATGCAAGGAAACATGCTGGTAGTTTACTAATTGCTGGAATGCTTGTGATATCTTAGATACTGCATAATTGAAATGTCTCATCCTTGTTCTGGATGAATGCAACAACTCTCCTGTCAAAGAATTGAAATAAGGTTTATATACAGCAATAATAGGGTAGCAAGAGCAAAGGACTCTCCTACCAGGGGCGGATCAAGGGGGCCCGGGTGGCTGCAGCCCACCCAGCTTCCAGCCCAAAAAGAAAAACTATTTATATTGTTGGAGTCCGTCTATTATAGTCACAATCAAGTAGTGGAATGAACAACTCTCAAAAAGTCAAACCCATCCATATAATGTAGTATTTGAAACCACTCTTACTTTCTCTGTCTCCTTCTCTGAGTCTCTTCTGATCCTTGTACAGTGTTACCTCTGGACCCTCGGTTGCTCTTGGTGCTTGCGAGTGGCGATTCTCTCCCGAGAACGACGCTCTCGGGCGACTCTCTCTGTCTGCCTCCAGAGTCCAGATCTCCAGGATACATGCATATTGACGTATTTACCATACATATTGTCTGATAACTGATACACATGATAAACACATCAATACAAGCAATTAAGTTTATTTTCATTTGTCAAATCTGGAATCACCAATGCAATGGAACATGCGCTGTAGTTTAGCTAATTAGCTGGAATGCTTTGTGATATCTTAAGATACTGATCAATTGATTATGTCCGCTCATTCCTTGGTTCTTGGATGAATGCAACAACTCTCCTGTCAAGAATTGAAATAGGGGATTAATCAAACAGCCAATATAACGGTAGCATAAGAGCCAAAGACTCTTCTATCTTCACCAGTTCCAATCATCACCTGCCCTTGGATGGTAAGATCCAATGGGTTCCCAAAGCACAGTCGGCTATCAATGTCGGCCCACTTCATGAGACCACGTGTGCCAACGTAACTCATTTGTAATGGGTTTTGGGTCTTTTGGTTTTGAATATTCAATGAGTTTTTTCTTTGCTGGTCATTCTATAGTCATATATGGTTGTTTGGTGTGTGACTTTGCAGTAGAGATGTTGATTTTTAGAATGTTAATGTAGATGTTTCACAGCAAAAAAAAAAAAATAAAGGGTGTAAATATCAGATAATTTGGTCTTATATTTTACATGTACCACTGTATCTTACAAGGATTTTGATTTTATCGTATCTATAAGATATCACAAACATGTAGGGCTAAATTATATTGTTTTAGAGAATGATTTTAAATGTCAATAACATTCGGAATTCGGTCTTTTGGGTGATCATTCAATGGGTTTTCTTTCATACAAGCCACAGTGGATGACATGGCCTTACCTTGAGGGGAAAAAAAAAAAATACTGTGGATGGCTGTTGGAACTTTTACTCAATGAGCTTGGTAAAAAATTTGTCAAATGAATGAGCATGGCCCACAGTTCAATGGTGACACTGCAGCAATATTTCTTGATGAAGAGTTGACGGTTCTTTTCTATGTGCTGCATAACTGCAAATGTAGTCATGGGCCCCGTGAAATGCATGTTTATCCTGATATTGGGAGAGAGGTTGGTGATGTGTTTGGTTTTCTCATTATGTGAATAAGCAATCAGGCGAAAATCAAGCCACAGGTTCATCCTCCCTCATTTAACAATCCTAAATTTCAAGATCTATTTACCATAGAATCTCTTGAGATTCAAGTCTATGGATAATAAAGGTGAGTGGTTGTAAATTTAAGCATTGCCAGATGATCGAGTGGATGATAAATTAAAGCAGACAACAACATGATGTGTGCAGTTAAATCTTCATATAGCTAAATTAAGATTTCTTTGATCTCATATGAAGTTAATTTAAAAAATGGGTTTATAAGGTGTTTTTAGCTCTAAGATTTATTAAAATAACCGGTCTTTTGTATTGTTATAATTATGATTATTTACTATCTTATCTAGGTTATAATGTCGCAATCATCAAGCGCCCAAAATAACAATAACTCTTCTATCGTTCTATAAGAGAAAAGATGATAAATCGACAGTGGCAAAACCTTTACCATCTATTTCTGATATATTCAAAACTTGAGAGGATGAGCGACGTCTACCAAAGTAAGTTGCTGAAATTGTGGAAGGAGTTAACACTTCTTCTCGATCCAAAGAGTGTAGTTGACATTCTTCCAAAGCTCAAGAGTTTGCACTATGGAAGTTGATGTCACTTCTTCATTTGAATGTGATCCGGGTAAACGCATTGCTATATATGAAATACCCGCTTACAAAACATGATGAAGTTCGGTAGCTTATCTTAGAATGGGACCTTGTCGACTACTCATGAGAAAGAAACAAGATTATCCGGTGACCATATTTGGAAAGCAGGTCGACGGTGTCACGCTAATTGGTACAGACTCTCGCCTTGGCTAGAATATTCACTCCACAAGATAGAGCATATTTTGTTTTATTGCTTTCTCTTTGAAAGCAAATTCCCTCCGAAGCACTCCGGTATTTTACCATTGATGGGTTCAGAATTGGAAGAAGGGTTAACAATGAAGAGAAGTGTCCCTTTTTTTGAAACATGAAGGTGGTCTTTGTTCTCCACATAGGTCGGCGCCAATGTATTGTGAGATCCTAATGAATCCTTCTCGACATATAGATAGTGTTTTCAATACACTTTCTAAAGAAACAATTGCAAATAATCGGGTTGCTTCTCTCGAACTGTTATCAATGTATTCGGATGCTTGCACTAAAAGGTTTTTCCTTTTAGAGACATGATGAATCGAAGAAATCAAAGAATTGTGGAAACTTCATTGCAATGTTCGAGGTTTTTCGAAAATGTTGAACAAGAAAGTTGCCAAATAGTAGGTGATTTGTCCAGGAAATGCCAAGTATACTCACATGTATTCAGAAAACACATTTTGCATATATTTGCCGAAATGTGAGAAAGAAAATACGCGAAGATGTTGGTGATGCAAAGTTTTGTATCCTTGTGGATGAAGCACAAGATAATTCACATAGAGAACAAATGGCCATTATCTTCTACGATTTGTTGATCGTGGTGGTTTTGTTAGAGAAAGGTTTTTTGCTATTGTTGGTGTTGAAGACACTTCTGCATTAACGCTTGAAAAGAAGAGATTTCCAATGTTCTTGCTCACAAATTTGCTTATTAAAAAATATGAGAGGCCAGGGTTATGACGGTGCTAGTAATATGCGTGGTCAATGGAATGGATTACAAGCATTATTTCTTAAAGAGTGTCCTTGTGGCATTTATGTGCATTGTTTTGCGCATCGACTACAAACTTGCATTAGTTGCGGCTTCTAAAGATGTGCCAGACGTTTGGTTATTCTTTTCGAAGTTGGCATCCATTGTTAATCTCCGATGTTACGCCTAAGCGGAAGAAGAGAGTTTGGAGAGAAGCTCGAAAAATAGAAATTGATAATTTGTTGGCAAGTGGTGTGCTTGAGAGTGGACGGGGTGCTAATCAAGTTCGCACATTGCAGCGAGCTGGAGATACTCGATGGAGCTCTCCACTATGAATCTGTTTGTAGCTTAATAGAGATGTATTGATGGCGACTTGCACGGTTCTTGAAAGCATCATGAAGAATGGGTCTAGTAACACTATGCGTGGAGAAGCTAAGGGGTCTTATGTTGCTATGAGAAATTTTGAATTTGTCTTTATGTTTCATTTATTGCATAAGACTATGGGAATCACAAATATACTATGTAAAGCTTTGCAAGTAAAGTCACAAGACATTCTAAATGCCATGGGTTTTAGTCTCAAGTACGAATGAAACTTCTTCAAGAGTTGAGAGAAACATGTTGGGGTAGCTTCCTTGAGGATGTGATATTCTTTTGCAGAAAACATGACATTGATATTCCTGATATGAGTTCTCGTCATATGATTGGTACACGCCGTTCTTGCAACAGAATGATTGTATTACAGTTGAGCAATCATTATCGCGTTGATATTTTCAATGCTGTAATAGATTTTCCAGTTGCTTGAGTTAAAAGAGTTAGATTCTCTGGAAGAGGCAATTGAGCTTCTTTCTCTTAGTTAGCTTTGACCCGAAAGATGCTTTTAAGTACTTTATATTGATGATATTTGCAAGCTCGCTAGAAGTTTTTTTTTAGAAGTTTTATTGTGAAGACTCACGGAACAAGAGATATAAAACATATTGTTGAGAAGTCAATTGCAACATTATAAGCTTGATGTGCATTGTCATCCTCCGTTTTCAGAAAATTGTCTACCAATTTCTGAGTTATGCCAAGCTTTAATTCAAACAGAAAAGTCAAACTTATTTATCATTTGATTGATAGATCTGATTCGTCTTGTCTTGACTCTTCCTGTTTCCACTGGCGACTGCCGAAACGAGCCTTTCTCAGCTATGAAACTTGTATTAAAACACGACCACGTACAGATGGATGACGAGTTTCTCGCGGATTGCATGGTTATTTACAATCGAAAGAGAGTTTTGCTAATGAAGTCGACATAGAGTTGGTGGATAGATGAATTTGATAAGAAGCCACGCAAGTCAAGATTTCACTAGTGTCCAATGTTTTAACCTTTTGTTTGTCTTTGTGTCATACTTATGTCAAAGATATATTGTGAAGACATTTTTTTTGTTGATTTGAATTAGTATAATAAAAAATGATCACCTTTGAAGATAGTACATAGATAGTTTTGTTGGGATATTGCTATTCTATTTTTTATTAGGTTTTTGTGAACATTGTTGCTATTTTTGTAGTGTTAATTTAGTGCAAGCCCCTCAATTTAGAAGTCCTGGATCCGCCCCTGCTCGTATCTTCACCACTTTCCCAATCATCACCTGCCTTGATGGTCAAGATCCAATGGGTTCCCAAGCATAGCGGCTACTCATTCAGGCCACTTTCATGAGACCACTGTGCCAACGTAACTTCATTTTAAGGTTTTGGGTCTTTTTGGTTTGAATCATTCAATGGGTTTTCTTTGCATGGTCATCTATAGTCATTATGGTTGTTGTGTGTGTGACTTTGACAGTAGAGATGTTGAATTTTTAGAATGTTAATGTAGATTGGTTCACACAAAAAAAAAAAAAAAAAAAAAAAAAGGGAGTGTGAAAATGATAATTTTGTCTTTATATTTTACAATGTACCCACTGTATCTTACAAGGATTTTGATTTTAGCAGTATCTTAAGATATCCACAAAGCATGAGGGCTAAAATTAATATTGTTAGAAGAAAGATTTTAAATGTCAATACATTCGGACATTCGGTCTTTTGGTTTGAATCATTCAATGGGTTTTCTTTCATACAAGCCAACAGTGGATGTGACAGGCCTTACTTGAGGGGGAAAAAAAAAAAAATACTGTGGATGGGCTGTGAATTTTTACTCAATGGGCTTGGTTAAAAAATTGTCAAATGAATGAGCAATGGCCCACATTCAATCGGTGACACTGCAGCAATATTTCTTCTTTGATGAAGAGTTGACGGTTCTTTTCTATGTGCTTGCAAACTGCAAAAATGTAGTCATGGGGCCCCAGTGAAATGCATGTTTATCCATGATATTGGGAGAGAGGGTTGGTGATGTGTTTTGGTTTTCTCATTATGAATAAGCATCAGGCAGAAAATCAAGCCCCACAGGTTTCATCCTAGCCCTACCATTTAACAATCCTAAATTTCAAAGATCTATTTACCATAGAATCTCTTGAGATTCAATTCTATGGATATAAAAGGTGAGATGGTTGTAAAATTTAAGCTATTGCCAGATGATCGAGTGGATGATAAATTTAAAGCCCAAGCCACAACAATGATGTTGCAGTTAAATCTTCATATAGCTAAATTAGATTTTCTTTTGAATCTACATATGAAGTTTATTATTTTAAAAAAATGGGTTTATAAGGTGTTTTTTAGCTCTAAGATTTATTAAAATAACCGGTCTTTGTATATTGTATATTGATGATTATTTACTATCTTAATCTTAGTTATAATGTCGCATCAATCAAGCGCCCAAAAAACCAATAACTCTTCTCAATCGTTCTATAAGAGAAAAGATGATAAATCCGAAGTGGCATAAACTCTCC
Organism: Camphora micrantha; assembly: GCA_003546025.1. Taxonomy (NCBI): domain Eukaryota; kingdom Viridiplantae; phylum Streptophyta; class Magnoliopsida; order Laurales; family Lauraceae; genus Camphora; species Camphora micrantha. The sequence goes on along the minus strand of QPKB01000004.1, from coordinate 50,709,652 downwards.
ACATCTATTCCTGATTTTTCAAAACTTGATGACGCATGAGCGACGTCCTAACAAAGTAAGTTGCTGAAATTGAAGGAGTTAAACCTTCTTCTCGAGTCCAAAGAGTTGTAGTTGAACATTCTTTCCAAAGCTCAAGAAGTTGCACCTATGGAAGTTGATGTGTCACTTTCTTCATTTGAATGTGATCCGGGTAAACCGCATTTGCTATATATGAATACCCGCTTAACAAACATGATGAGTTCGGGTAGCTTATCTCTAGAATGGGACCTTGTCGACCTACTCATGAGAAGAAAAAGATTATCCGGTGGACCATATATTTTGGGAAAGCAAGGTCGACGGTTCAACGCTAATTGTACAAAACTATTCCCTTGGCTAGAATATTCACTCCACAAGGATAGAGCATATTTGTTTTTTATTGCTTTCTCTTGAAACCAAATCCTCCGAAGCATCCGGTATTTTACCATTTGATGGGTTTCAGGAATTGGAAGAAGGTTAACAATGGAAGAAGTGTCCCTTTTTTTGGAAACATTGAAGGTGGTCTTTGTTTCTCACATAGGTCGGCGACAATGTATTGTGAGAATCTAATGAATCCTTCTCGACATATAGATAGTGTTTCCAATACACTTTCTAAAGAAAACAATTGCAAAATAATCGGTTGCTTCTCGAAACTGTTATTCACTATGTATTCGGATGCTTTGCACTACAAGGGTTTCCTTTTACTAGAGGACATGATGAATCGAAGAAATCAAAGAATTGTGGAAACTTCATTGCAAATGTTCGAGTTTTCGAAAATGTTTGAACAAGAAAGTTGCCAAAAATAGTAGGTGATTTGTCCAGGAAAATGCCAAGTAATACCTCACATGGTATTCAGGAAAACACTTTTTGCATAATATTTGCCAGAAAATGTTGAGAAAGAAAATTACGCGAAGATGTTGGTGATGTATTGAGTTTTGTATCCTTGTGGATGAAGCACAAGATAATTCAACATAGAGAACAATGGCCATTAATTCTACGATTTGTTGATCGTGGTGGTTTTTGTTAGAGAAGGTTTTTTTGCTATTGTTTTGTGTTGAAGACACTTCTGCATTAAACACTTGAAAGGAAGAGATTTCCAATGTTCTTGCTCACAAGAATTTGCTTATTAAAAATATGAGAGGACAGGGTTTGACGTGCTAGTAATATGCGTGGTCAATTGGAATGGATTTACAAGCATTATTTCTTAAAAGTGTGTCCGTTTGTGCATATTATGGCATTGTTTTGCGCATCGACTACAACTTGCATTAGTTGCGGCTTCTAAAGATTGTGCCAGACGTTTGGTTATTCTTTATCGGAAGTTGGCATCCATTGTTAATCTCCATGTTACGCCTAAGCGGACGAAAGAGTTGGAGGAAAGCTTTCGAAAAATAGTGAAATTGATAATTTGTTGGCAAGTGGTGTGCTTGAGAGTGGAACGGCTGCTAATCAAGTTCGCATCATTGCAGCGAGCTGGAGATACTCGATGAAGCTTCTCACTATGAATCTGTTTGTAGCTTTAATAGAGATGTATGATGCGACTTGCACGGTTCCTTGAAAGCATCATGAAGAATGGGGTCTAGTAAACACTATGCGGAGAGAAGCTAAGGGTTCTTATGTTGCTATGAGAAATTTTGAATTTTGTCTTTATGTTTCATTTTATTGCATAAGACTATTGGGAATCACAAATATACTATGTAAAGCTTTGCAAGTAAAGTCACAAGACATTCTAAATGCCATGGGTTTAGTCTCAAGTACGAATGAACTTCTTCAAGAGTTGAGAGAAACTGTTGGGGTAGCTTCCTTGAGGATGTTGATTTCTTTTTGCAGGAACAACATGACATTGATATTCCTGATATGAGTTCTCGTCAATAGATTGGTACACGCCGTTCTTGCCAACAGAATGATTGTATTACAGTTGAGCATCATTATCGCGTTGATATTGTCAATGCTGTAATAGATTTCAGTTGCTTGAGTTAAAGAGTAATTCTCTGAAGAGGCAATTGAGCTTCTTTCTCTTAGTTCAGCTTTGGACCCCGAAAAGAATGCTTTTAAGTACTTTCATATTGATGATATTTGGCAAGCTCGCTGAGAAGTTTTATTGTGAAGACTTCACGGAACAAGAGATACATATTTTAGAATCAATTGCAACATTATAAGCTTTGATGTGCATTGTCATCCTCGTTTTCAGAAATTGTCTACCATTTCTGAGTTATGCCAAGCTTTTAATTCAACAGAAAAAGTCAACTATTTATCATTTGATTGATAGATTGATTCGTCTTGTCTTGACTCTTCCTGTTTCCACGCGACTGCCGAACGAGCCTTCTCAGCTATGAAACTTGTTAAAACACGACTCCGTAACAAGATGGATGACGAGTTTCTCGCGGATTGCATGGGTTATTTACATCGAAAGAGAGGTTGCTAATGAAGTCGACATAGAGTTGGTGATAGATGAATTTGATAAGAAAGCCACGCAAGTCAAGATTTCACTAGTGTCATGTTTTAACTTTTGTTTGTCTTTTGTCATACTTGTCAAGATCTATTGTGAAGACATTTTTTTTGTTGATTTTGAATAGTATTAATAAAAATGATCACTCTTTGAAGATAGTACATAGATAGTTTTTGTTGGGATATTGTTGCTATTTTTTTATAGTTTTTGGTGAGACATTGTTGCTATTTTTGTAGTGTAACTTTAGTGCAGCCCCTCCAAATTAGAAGTCCTGGATCCGCCCCTGCTCCTATCTTCACCCACTTCCCAATCATCACCTGCCCTTGATGGTTCAAGATCCAATGGGTTCCCAAAGCACAGCGGCTTACTCAATGTCAGGGCCCACTTTCATGAGACCACTGTGCCAACCGTAACTTCATTTTAAGGGTTTGGGTCTTTTGGGTTTTGAATCATTCAATGGGTTTTCTTTGCATGGTCATCTATAGTCACTTATGGTTTGTTTTGTGTGTGACTTTTGCAGTAGAGATGTTGATTTTTAGATAGAATGTTAATGTAGATTGGGTTCACACAAAAAAAAAAAAAAAAAAGGGGTGTGAAAATGATAATTTGTGTCTTTATATTTTACAATGTACCACTGTATCTTACAAGGATTTTGATTTTATGCAGTATCTAAGATATCACAAAGCATGAGGGCTAAATTATATTGTTTTAGAGAAAGATTTTAAATGTCAATACATTTCGGACATTCGGTCCTTTTGGGTTTGAATCATTCAATGGTTTCTCTTTCATACAAGCCAACAGTGGATGTGACATGGGCTTTACCTTGAGGGGAAAAAAAAAAAAAAATACTGTGGATGGGCTTGTGAACTTTTACTCACAATGGGCTTGGTTAAAAAGATTTGTCAAAATGAATGAGCAATGGCCCACATTCAATCGGTGACACTGCAGCATATTTCTTGATGAAGAGTTTGACGGTTCTTTTCTATGTGCTGCAAAACTGCAAAATGTAGTCATGGGCCCCAGTGAAAATGCATGTTTATCCATGATATTGGGAGAGAGAGGGTTGGGGTGATGTGTTTGGTTTTCTCATTATGAATAAGCATCAGGCAGAAAAATCAAGCCCCACAGTCATCCTAAGCCCTCCATTTAAACAATCCTAAATTTCAAAAGATCTATTTACCATAGAATCTCTTGAGATTCAATCTATGGATAATAAAAGGTGAGAATGGTTGTAAAAATTTAAGCTATTGCCAGATGATCGATGGATTGATAAATTAAAGCCCAGCCACAACAATGATGTTGCAGTTAAATCTTCATATAGCTAAATTAGATTTTTCTTTGAATCTACATATGAAGTTTTATTTAAAAAAATGGGTTTATATAAGGTGTTTTTAGCTCTAAGATTTATTAAAATAACCGGTCTTTTTGTATTGTATATTGATGATTATTTTACTATCTTAATCTAGGTTATAATGTCGCATCATCAAGCGCCCAAAAAACCAAATAACTCTTCTATCGTTCTATAAGAGAGAAAGATGATAAATCCGAAAGTGGGCAAAAACTTCCACATCTATTCCTGATATTTCAAAACTTGATGAGGATGAGCGACGTCCTACCAAAGTTCAAGTTGCTGAAATTGAAGGATTAACCTTCTTCTCGAGTCCAAAGAGTTTGTAGTTGAACATTCTTCCCAAAGCTCAGAGAAGTTGCACCTATGGAAGTTGATGTCACTTCTTCATTGAATGTGATCCGGGTAAACGCATTGCTATATATGAATACCCGCTTAACAAACATGATGAAGTTCGGGTAGCTTATCTTTAGAATGGGACCTTTGTCGACCTACTCATGAGAAAGAAAAAGATTATCCGGTGACCATATTTGGAAAGCAAGGTCGGACGGTTCAAAACGCTAATTGGTACAAAACTATTCCCTTGGCTAGAATGAATATCACTCCACAAGGATAGAGCATATTGTTTTTTGCTTTCTCTTTCTCTTTGAAACAAATCCTCCGAAGCATCCGGTATTTTACCATTGATGGGTTTCAGAATTGGAAGAAGGTTAACAATGGGAAGAAGTGTCCTTTTTTGAAACATGAAGGTGGTCTTTGTTCTCCACATAGGTCGGCGACAATGTATTGTGAGAATCTAATGAAATCCTTCTCGACATATAGATAGTGTTTTCAAATTACACTTTCTAAAGAAACCAATTGCAAATAATCGGCAGCTGTTCTCCGAAACTGTTATTCAATGTATTCGGATGCTTGCACTACAAGGTTTCCTTTTAGAGGACATGATGAATCGAAGAAATCAAAGAATTGTGGAAACTTCATTGCAATGTTTCGAGTTTTCGATAAATGTTGAACAAGAAAGATTGCCAAAAATAGTAGGTGATGTCCAGGAAATGCCAAGTTATACCTCACATGGTATTCAGAAAACACTTTGCATATATTGCCGAAATGTGAGAAAGAAAATACGCGAAGATGTTGGTGATGCAAAGTTTTGTATCCTTGTGGATGAAGCACAAGATAATTCACATAGAGAACAAATGGCCATTATTTCTACGATTTGTTGATCGTTGGTGGTTTTGTTAGAGAAAAGGTTTTTTGCTAGTGTTGGTGTTGAAGACACTTCTGCATTAACCTTGAAAGAAGAGATTTCCAATGTTCTTGCTCACAAAGAATTTGCTTATTAAAAATATGAGAGGCCAGGGTTATGACGGTGCTAGTAATATGCGTGGTCAATGGAATGATTACAAGCATTATTTTCTTAAAGAGTGTCCTTGTGCATATTATGTGTGCATTGTTTTGCGCATCGACTACAACTTGCATTAGTTGCGGCTTCTAAAGATGTGCCAGACGTTTGGTTATTTTCTTTTCCGAAGTTGGCCATCCATTGTTAATCTCCATGTTACGCCTAAGCGGAAAGAAAGAGTTGGAGAAAAGCTCGAAAAATAGAAAATGATAATTTGTTGGCAAGTGGTGTGCTTGAGAGTGGACGGTGCGTGCTAAATCAAGTTCGCACATTGCAGCGAGCTGGAGATACTCGATGGAGCTCTCACTATGAATCTGTTTGTAGCTTAATAGAGATGTATGAATGCGACTTGCACGGTTCTAGAAAGCATCATGAAGAATGGGTCTAGTAACAACTATGCGTGGAGAAGCTAAGGGTTCTTATGTTGCTATGAGAAATTTTGAATTTGTCTTTATGTTTCATTTTATTGCATAAGACTATGGGAATCACAAGTATACTATGTAAAGCTTTGCAAGTAAAGTCACAAGACATTCTATAATGCATGGTTTAGGTCTCAAGTACGAATGAACTTCTTCAAGAGTGAGAGAAACATTTGGGGTAGCTTCCTTGAGGATGTATTTCTTTTTGCAGAAAACATGACATGCATATTCCTGATATGAGTCTCCTCGTCATATGATGGTACACGCCGTTCTTGCCAACAGAATGATTGTATACAGTTGAGCATCATATCGGCGTTGATATTTTCCAATGCTGTAATAGATTTCCAGTTGCTTGAGTTAAAGAGTAGATTCTCTGAAGAGGCAATTGAGCTTCTTTCTCTAGTTCAGCTTGGACCCGAAAGATGCTTTTAAGAGTACTTTCATATTGATGATATTTGCAAGCTTCGCTGAGAGTTTTATTGTGAAGACTTCACAGGAACAAGAGATACATATTTTGAGAAGTCAAATTGCCAACATTATAAGCTTGATGTGCATTGTCATCCTCGTTTTCAGAAATTGTCTACCATTTCTGAGTTATGCAAGCTTTTAATTCAACAGAAAAGTTCACTATTTATCATTTGAATTGATAGATGATTTCGTACTTGTTCTTGACTCTTCCTGTTTCCACGGCGACTGCCGAACGAGCCTTCTCAGCTATGAAACTTGTTAAAACACGACTCCGTAACAAGATGAGATGACGAGTTTCTCGCGGATTGGCATGGTTATTTACATCGAAAGAGAGTTTGCTAATGAAGTCGACATAGAGTTGGTGATAGATGAAATTTTGATAAGAAGCCACCGCAAGTCAAGATTTCACTAGTGTCATGTTTAAACTTTTGTTTGTCTTTTGTGCATACTTGTCAAAGATCTATTGTGAAGACAATTTTTTGTGCTTGATATTTGAATAGATATAATAAAATGATCACTCTTTTGAAGATAGTACATAGATAGTTTTTTGTTTGGGATATTGTTGCTATTTTTATAGTTTTTGGTGGACATTGTTGCTATTTTTGTAGTGTAAACTTTTAGTGCAGCCCCTCCCAAATTATAAGCCTAGGATCCGCTCCCCCTGGCTCCTATCTTCACCCACTTCCCATTCATCAACCTTGCCCTTGATGGGTCAAAGTCCAATGGTTCCCAAAGCACAGCGGCTTACTCAATGTCAGGCCCACTTTCATGAGACCCTTGTGCCAACGTAACGTCATTTTAAGGGTTTTGGTCTTTGGTTTGAATCTTCATGGGTTTTCTTTGCATGCGTCATCTATAGTCACTTTATTGGTTGTTTTGTGTGTGACTTTGCAGTAGAGATGTTGATTTTTAGAATGTTAATGTAGATTGGTTCCACACAAAAAAAAAAAAAAAAAAAAAAGGGCGTGTGGAAAATGATAATTTTGTCTTATATTTTTACAATGTACCACTGTATCTTACAAGGATTTTGATTTTATGCAGTATAATCTAAGATATCACAAAGCATGAGGGCTAAATTATATTGTTTTAGAGAAAGATTTTAAATGTCAATACATTCGGACATTCGGTCTTTTGGGTTTGAATCATTCAATGGGTTTTCTTTCATACAAGCCAACAGTGGATTGTGACATGGCCTTACCATTGAGGGGGATAAAAAAAAATACTGTGGATGGCTGTGAACTTTACTCCAAGGGCTTGGTTAAAAAATTTGGTCCAAATGAATGAAGCAATGGCCCACATTCAATTCGGTGGACACTGCAGCAATTATTTCTTGATGAAGAAGGTTGACGGTCTTTTCTATGTGCTTGCAAAACTGCAAAATTAGGTCATGGGGGCCCCAGTGAAATGCATGTTTACCATGATTATTGGGAGAGAAGGGTGGGTGGTGATGTGTTTGGTTCTCATTATGAATAAGCATTCAGGCAGAAAAATCAAGCCCCACAGGTTCATCCTAGCCTCCCATTTAACAATCCTAAATTTCAAAGATCTATTTACCAGTTAGAATCTTTGAGATTCAATCTATGGATAATAAAAGGTGAGAATGGTTGTAAAAATTTAAAAGCTATTGACCAGGTATGGTCGAGTGGATGATAAAATTAAAGCCCAAGCCACAACAATGATGTTGCAGTTAAATCTTCATATAGCTAAATTATATTTTCTTTGAATCTACATATGAAGTTTTATTTTAAAAATGGGTTATAAGGTGTTTTTAGCTCTAAGATTTATTAAAATAACCGGTCTTTTGTATTGTATATTAATGATTATTTACTATCTTAATCTTAGTTATAATGTCGCATCATCAAGCGCCCAAAAAACCAATAACTCTTCTATCGTTCTATAAGAGAAAAGATGATAAATCCGAAAGTGGCAAAACTTCCACATCTATTCCTAATATTTCAAAACTTGATGAGGATGAGCGACGTCCTACCAAAGTTCAAGTTGCTGAAATTGAAGGAGTTAAACCTTCTTCTCGAGTCCAAAGAGTTGTAGTTGAACATTCTTCTAAAGCTCAAGAAGTTGCACCTATAGAAGTTGATGTCACTTATTCATTTGAATGTGATCCGGGTAAACGCATTGCTATATATGAATACCCGCTTAACAAACATAATGAAGTTCGGGTAGCTTATCTTAAAATGGGAACTTGTCGACCTACTCATGAGAAAGAAAAAGATTATCCGGTGACCATATTTGGAAAGCAAGGTCGACGGTTCAACGCTAATTGGTACAAACTATTCCCTTGGCTAGAATATTCACTCCACAAGGATAGAGTATATTGTTTTTATTGCTTTCTCTTTGAAACAAATCCTCCGAAGCATCCGGTATTTACCATTGATGGGTTTCAGAATTGGAAGAAGGTTAACAATGGGAAGAAGTGTCCTTTTTTGAAACATGAAGGTGGTCTTTGTTCTCCACATAGGTCGGCGACAATGTATTGTGAGAATCTAATGAATCCTTCTCGACATATAGATAGTGTTTTCAATACACATTCTAAAGAAGCAATTGCAAATAATCGGTTGCTTCTCCGAAATGTTTTTCAATGTATTCGGATGCTTGCACTACAAGGGTTTCCTTTTAGAGGACATGATGGATCGAAGAAATCAAAGAATTGTGGAAACTTCATTGCAATGTTCGAGTTTTCAAAAAATGTTGAACAAGAAAGTTGCCAAAATAGTAGGTGATTGTCCAGGAAAATGCCAAGTATACCTCACATGGTATTCAGAAAAACACTTTTGCATATATTTGTCGAAAATGTGAGAAAGAAAATACGCGAAGATGTTGGTGATGCAAAGTTTTGTATCCTTGTGGATGAAGCACAAGATAATTCACATAGAGAACAAATGGCCATTATTCTACGATTTGTTGATCGTGGTGGTTTTGTTAGAGAAAGGTTTTTTGCTATTGTTGGTGTTGAAGACACTTCTGCATTAACCTTGAAAGAAGAGATTTCCAATGTTCTTGCTTACAAGAATTTGCTTATTGGAAATATGAGAGGCCAGGGTTATGATGGTGCTAGTAATATGCGTGGTCAATGGAATGGATTACAAGCACTATTTCTTAAGGAGTGTCCTTGTGCATATTATGTGCATTGTTTTGCGCATCGACTACAACTTGCATTAGTTGCGGCTTCTAAAGATGTGCCAGACGTTTGGTTATTCTTTTCGAAGTTGGCACCCATTGTTAATTTCCATGTTACGCCTAAGCGGAAGAAAGAGTTGGAGAAAGCTCGAAAAATAGAAATCGATAATTTGTTGGCAAGTGGTGTGCTTGAGAGTGGACGGGGTGCTAATCAAGCTCGCACATTGCAGCGAGCTGGAGATACTCGATGGAGCTCTCACTATGAATCTGTTTGTAGCTTGATAGAGATGTATGATGCGACTTGCACGGTTCTCGAAAGCATCATGAAGAATGGGTCTAGTAACACTATGCGTGGAGAAGCTAAGGGTTCTTATGTTGCTATGAGAAATTTTGAATTTGTCTTTATGTTTCATTTATTGCATAAGACTATGGGAATCACAAATATACTATGTAAAGCTTTGCAAGTAAAGTCACAAGACATTCTAAATGCCATGGGTTTAGTCTCAAGTACGAATGAACTTCTTCAAGAGTTGAGAGAAACATGTTGGGGTAGCTTCCTTGAGGATGTGATTTCTTTTTGCAGAAAACATGACATTGATATTCCTGATATGAGTTCTCGTCATATGATTGGTACACGCCGTTCTTGCCAACAGAATGATTGTATTACATTGAGCATCATTATCGCGTTGATATTTTCAATGCTGTAATAGATTTCCAGTTGCTGGAGTTAAAGAGCAGATTCTCTGAGGAGGCAATTGAGCTTCTTTCTGTTAGTTCAGCTTTGGACCCGAAAGATGCTTTTAAGTACTTTCATATTGATGATATTTGCAAGCTCGCTGAGAAGTTTTATTGCGAAGACTTCACAAAACTAGAGATACATATTTTGAGAAGTTAATTGCAACATTATAAGCTTGATGTGCATCGTCATCCCCGTTTTCAGAAATTGTCTACCATTTCCGAGTTATGTCAAGCTTTAATTCAAACAGAAAAGTCAACTATTTATCATTTGATTGATAGATTGATTCATCTTGTCTTGACTCTTCCTGTTTCCACGGCGACTGCCGAACGAGCCTTCTCAGTTATGAAACTTGTCAAAACACGACTCCGTAACAGGATGGATGATGAGTTTCTCGCGGATTGCATGGTTATTTACATCGAAAGAGAGTTTGCTAATGAAGTCGACATAGAGTTGGTAATAGATGAATTTGATAAGAAGCCACGCAAGTCAAGATTTCACTAGTATCATGTTTTAACTTTTGTTTGTCTTTTGTCATACTTGTCAAGATCTATTGTGAAGACATTTTTTTGTTGATTTTGAGTAGTATAATAAAAATGATCACTCTTTGAAGATAGTACATAGATAGTTTTTGGTGGGATATTGTTGCTATTTTTTATGGTTTTTGGTGAGACATTGTTGCTATTTTTTTAGTGTAACTTTAGTGCAGCCCCCCCAAATTAGAAGTCCTGGATTCACCCCTGCACGAGCCTGAAAATTTCCTAGTGAGAAACCGAATTCCTAACGGCTATGAAGCACAAAAGGCAGCAGATGCATGTGTAATTAGAGATGCTGAAGTACTAAAAGGGGTCAGGCCAACAGCATATTCCGAAGCCCGATCAGAAGAGAGAAATGGGTTTGAGATGGCATGTTCGCAGCAATGAAAGGGGGATCGAAGAGGAAAGAGGTGAATGATGGTCGTAGGGCCCTGTTGCAGAAGGAGTGAAGCAGAGATTTCATTGAGAACAACTTACAAACAAATGAGAGACGCATCATCCGCATTCCATAGTAAAAGGATGTTTGTGCAAAGCAAGAGGGAAGGAGAGATGAGGGAGGGGAGAAGACATGCAGCGAGGGAAAGAGAGAAAAATTGCAGATGGGATGCTATGGGATATGACGATCAGGGATGAAAAGGTGGGGGAATCAGATGGCGATGTCGTTCGCACAAGAGGGGGTAAAATCGTCCAAAAATGCTGTACGAACACCATACGGATATTTTTGTGTATTTGTGTTTACAATGGGATAATACACATTTAAGGACACTTTTTTAGTAAAATTCACTTATTTCTATTGATTTGTCTCCATGTTTGATTGTTTTCACAATACCGTTATCATCCTATATTAATTTCAACACCTCCGTTTGAATGCTTCCTTTTATGCATTGAATATGGTAGTTTCTGTTGGCTGGTAGTTTAACTGACTCATTAGATAACCATATTGCAAAACCTTAAAAGGTTCATAGAGACACAGAGAAGGAATTCAAGAGCTATGTTTCCATGGATCCAAGGCTCTTTGTTTGGTTTGTGTCTTTGTACATTTCATCTCCCAATTTAACAGCTTTGCAGGTACTGTTATTGTTCGGTTACTAATATCATGAGCCCATCATTATGAGCCCATTTGTGTTGTGCTAGTTCCACATATGTTGATGATTTGGAAAATATGCTAGATGAGACTATGATGCTTTCTTTCAATACGGGCATTGAGGATGGCAACATTGATGAGGTATTTTCTTTCTCTTTTATATGCATTTGTTAGCTTTAGCAATCTCTTGGAGATAAGAAAACCATCTGAGACCCTTCTGTTATGGTCTTGAAAGCATCTCAAATAAAAGGGACCACTATCTATTTTCATCATTATAGAGAACGATCTCATCTTCATCACATAGTAAGAGATAACTTTATGTTTTCACCATCTTTCTTGGATTTCATTTACTGATTGTTTGAGAAAGAAGAAAGATAAAGGATGTGAAGTCCTTAAGATGATGGAAAGTGAGCGTGTGTTGCCTTCCCTGTGCTTGTTGGAATGCCTAAGTGATATTTCCCTGAACTTTTTTCTATAGAGACCCTTTTTTTCATTGATGTTTAGAGTTGAAGTGTGTCGTGTTCCATGTGCTTGTTGGAATGCCTAAGTTGACATTTTCTTGAACATTTTTTTGTAGTGAATGTCATTCTTCATTGATGCTTAGAGTTGAAGTAGGAGAAGATAAATTGAGTTTTCTTTTTGAAGTTAGTCCCTAGCTTTGTGATAGATAAAATGGGAGTGAAGACTTTATAGAGTATTGATGAGGCAATGAAGAATCTAAAGATGCTAAGGAAGAACACTAATGGGAGATGCTAAGGAAGAACACTCATGGGAGCTACATGAGCATGAGCGGTGATAGTCATAGATGGGGCACATCTTCGAGGTAAATATCCGGGTGTTATACTTACGGCGGCTACTTACGATAATAACCATCAGCTATTCCCAACATCCTATTGAAGCATAATAGAGAGCTTCTAATAACAAAAGTGGTTGATGGGATTTGTAGAAAATTAATGGACTTCTTCCATCTTTGGAGAATTATATTTATGCAGTTGAGGGCACGCCTAACTCCTTGGACAGAAAGAATTCTAAGCAACTCAAAAGAAGGATCTTGATGTTTGATTTGTCGGCAGGCAGAGGACCATGAATTTGAGGTTCAATATCCTTAGGGCCCGTTTGGTAATTTCACATGTAAAGTAAAGTGTAGCAAAGTATCAAATCAAGAGAGAATAAAATATAATGAGATTATGATGGTATTTATTTTTAGTTGTTTGGTTTTGAATCTTTTTTACTTTTTGTATAGAAAAGTGAAGCTTTTTTATTTTTTAGGGGAAAAAGGAGGTTATTTTTTGAATTTTTTTTTTTTAAAAAGATGAAGGGAATTCTGAATTAAAATGCTATTGATGTGACCCATTGTCTAAAAAAAATAAAAGCTTTACTTGACTTTTACTAACCTAGTAAAGTGTCAAACGAGCTCTTAGGAGTTCACTGATATTGTTCACTTAGATAGAAAGAGTGGCACATGTCGGATGTGGGAAATGATTGAGATTCCATGCGAGCATGCCATGTCAGCAATCAGTAAAAGAGGCCTGGATCCAGATGATTACTGTGAGGATTAGTACACATCCGATACATATCGAAGGACTAATAGTTATGTAATACATTCAACTCGTGATATACGCCAATGGGAGCACATTACTCATGAGGTGGTGAAACCTCCCCTTGCTACCAGACAAACTGGAAGACCAAAGAAGAACATGATTCGTACGAAAGAGCATAATCAGCAAAGGAGACAAGTAACATGCTCTGTATGTAAAAAATAAGGGCACAACCGACAAAATTACTGCAATCCACCGATAGAAAGTTGATCACTGAACAATAAACTATGACTCTTATCTTTTTGTAATAGCGGAAACATGCCTCTTTGCAATGGTGGAGCTGATGTTCTCTTACTACTTTTTGTAAAGGATTAGTCATTTCTTTTTGTGAATGTGGCACCATGTCTTTTTGTAATGGTGGAGTTGAAGTTCTTTTGCTACTTTTTGTAAAATAGGGCCATTTGAATTTGTAAATGTGGCCCCATGTCTTTTTGTAATGGTGGAGCTACATCTTATTCAAAAGTTTGTAAAGGAGCAGAAATGTTCTTTTTTCGTACTAAATTAATCTGAATACTAATGTTATTTTGTGAATTTGGATACAACCCTTGTAAATGCAGAACATATCATTGTTCTTCCTACTTTTATGTTCTTGGTTGATCATTGATTTTCGATATATCTGGTTGCTGACCACCAAGTTAACAAAGAATTGTGTTATTGATGTAACTCTCAAATGCTTTCTATGATGATGGTCAGATATGTAGTAATTTCTTAAAAGGGTGATTGTCTTAAATGTGCAGCTGATGTAGGAGTTTTATCTTACCTAAGAGTTTTGTTGTACCTAAAAATTCATCACTTTACAAAATTGGAAATATCCTTGTATAGAACAGGTCAAACATTTATACATACAATTCTTTGACATCAACAAAAAATTTGTCGACATCAACATAAACTTTTGTTGACGTCGATACAAACGCCCAGTTATTACAGTTAGTGACCCTGTGAATTTGTTGACGTCGACAGAAGATTCGTCGACATCAACATAACGTTGTGTTGACGTCAACAAAAACGCCCATTTATTTCAATCAGAGACCCTGTGAATTTGTTGTCGTCGACAGAAGATTCGTCGACATCAACATAAAGTTGTATTGATGTTAACAAAAATGCCCAGCTATTACAATTAGTGACCTTGTGAATTTGTTGATGTCAACGAAAGATTCGTCCACATCAACATAAAATTGTGTTGACGTCAACAAAAAGGCCCAATTATTACAATCAGTGACCTTGTGAATTTGTTGACGTTGATGGAAGATTTGTCAACATCAACATAAAATTGTGTCAATGTCCACAAAAATGCCCAGTTATTACAATCAGTGACCCTGTGAACTTATTGATGTCGACAGAAGATTTGTCGACATCAACATAAAGTAACCTATTTGGCAATTTTCATCTTACACCACCAACATATACAACAAAAAATAACTTGTTTCCACCCACATTTAGAAGCTCCAAAATACACATTCAACTTGACCACCCACATTTACAGCTCCAAACGTACATTTATGTGGCGTGGTTAGAAGGAGACCTCTAACTCAGATGATGGGGGTGGAGCGTTCTTCTCCTTCTTCTTTTCTCTTCACTACCAATGAAGGTGAGAAATGAGATTTTCGTTGTTTAGGGTTTTGTTGACATCGAGCAATCTCTCTCTCACCGTGATTAAGAAAAAAAGGGTGGGGCGTTGATCTCCTTCTTCTCCTTCCTCTCTTTCTTCTATTCTACTGTTGTCGTTGATTAGGGGTGAAGAACGTTTTGTTTAGGTTTACATTGAAATCAACTAACCAAGGGCAAAAACGGAATGAAATATTGGATTTTGGGCTGGAGGTCCTTGGCTATCATTATAAAAATTTAGGGTCCTCAATTGTTGTTACCCTATTTAATGGGATTTTTGAAGTAAATGTCCCAAAATAAATTTATTCCTTATAAAATATACAAATGCATTTATTTACATGCGTTCATAATAATCAATTCAAATTAAAAAATTTATATGTGCAATAAAAGTACTCCAATAAGGAAAATAAAAGAAAAAAAATTGCATATTACATAATTTGTTAGTCCCAATATTAAATGGAAATGATGAAATATAAGTTTAAAATCACATTCCTGTCATCATTTTTAAATTACTAACTCCGAACCTCATGAATAATTACTTATAAATAAACTTTAATTGTTTAAAATTAGATGTCCTTATTAAATGGTTCAGAATGCAAACAACTTATTAAAATAAGATGAATCGGCCAAGTCTCCCCTATTTTTGACTCGGTCCTTTTTGAAAAAAAGATGACTCGGGAAACTGAAGAGTCAACTCGGAGGGTTTTCTAACAATGCACTTTCATATCGATAATAACAATGCACTTTCATATCGATAATAAGAATACTCCTAACTCCTAAAGAACATCTAACCTAGAGCAATTCAGATTTGGTACTCGGGACATGAAGTTATTTGGTACTTCCTTATTAAGCTTAAATTCTGATTAAATGGACTTACGAACGATAAAACTACTTGGGAGAGTTGATTGTACTTTCATTACCAAATTGCCCTCATTGATAATATCGTCAACCAACTATATCATGTATGTTTTTCCTTTCTTGTAACTATCTATATCATAGAAGTCTTAAAGAGTTATATTACTTTTCTTCATAAATCCATTCAATCAAAATTTACGCATAAGTTTGGCATAAAAACCCCAAAAGAAATTTACATAAGAATTATCATTTGCAAATACCATTGTCATAATAGTATATTATACAAAGGACGAAAGGAAAAAGAGAAAAAAAAAACAAAGAAAGAAAAAAAGAAAAATATATGTATCAGTTTTCATACAATTTGGTGATCTTTAGGACTCTAAAAAAATTTCACTAAGGAAATAGTAGGTTTCAAACATAATAAACAGTTTTGGTAAATAATTGGGGCTCACAAAAGTTTAGAAAATTGAAAGTGAGATTGAGTCAATTTGTGGTTTTTTTGCATATTTTTTGAGATCTGTAAAGATTTAAAGACATGAGACTTCAAGCATTAGGGTTTATCAAATCTCAGTAAATATTTAACAGTTTGGGCCACGAATTGGCCCAAGAAAGTGTAGCTAATTAAATAATGGAATTTTATTTGTTTTTGTGTTCTTAACATGTTTCTCAAAATCATTAAAGATCTAAAATATAAAACTTCACATTAAGGTTTATCATTTATATATATGAAAATAATGAATTTTTTGGATCAGGAATTGGAGGAATTGTTAGGTATTTTGTATGTTGCAATTTGATGGATGTATGATAATTTTATCATCATTCAAATTTTCACACATATATTGATTTTGAAAAACCTGAAATCTTGGATTTACTTGTGCATGGTTTTACAACGTTTAAAACCTGAGTTTTCATGAATGTTTTGGTTTTTTTAAAGTTGGATGCATAATATTGTAAAATTGATTTTTAATCATGCATGCCTATGGTCTTAGACATTTAAATCATCTTAGACATATTAGATTCATATTTTGAAAATGCCTTTAAATTGATTTAAACATGATTCTAAGCATGTAAGTTCTCACAAGAAAAAACCTTGAAAAAAATACATTTTTGAGAAATCGGGCCGTGTGGACAAGTGTCCTCGGTCGACCGAGGACATGGCCATGGACGACGGACGACAAGTCCACGGACTGTGGCCGACCGACCACACAGGCCCGGTCAACCGCAGACACTGCAAATCTAACATTTTTTTTCTAACTGTTGGATTTTTTACTGTTGGAGACCGGACGACCGGCCCCTCTTCCAGGTCAACCGAAGACTAGTCGTTGGTAGCTTTTTGGTATAAATTTCAGCTCATCTCAAGGCCAAAACAACAGAACTTTGAGGGACTTTTTGAAGTGGATTAAGCCCAAGCAAAGGGGAATGAGCTAAGGAAGCTGGAGATTATTTGAAAAGCTAAAGCTTGGAATCATTAAGTTAAACCTCTCTAAGTAATCTTTGTTTTTCTTAATATATGTTTTTCATACTTTGTATAAATTATTGGTAAATCAATTTAAGCATGATAACTATGTTTTGTTGAATCCATAACATGTACATGGCTTTGAATTGATTGTTGTTTTGGACTTCTCATTTTGATTCACACCAAGTTATGACTCATTTTTATACCTTATAGAATCATGCCTTGCCAACATCTTTGAAAATGCTTTTAGCATGATTCTCACACTTGGTTGAATCTTTTGCTAAGTTGTTTTCATACCTTGAGCACATAGTTAGACTAATTTATTTTGAAAACAACTATGCTTAAGCATCACATGTTTTAGCTTCAAAATTTCATACAGCTTGTAAGCATTTGATAATCACATCATTATCAAGTTTTTTTTCATACTACATGTGATTAGCATCTTTACTTCAATCAAATTTTGACATGATTTAAACTTTCAAAAGCTTGAGGCTTACATTTATTGAGCTACATTTTGAAAATTTGATTGAAGTCATCATACACACACATTGAGCATAGATCTTTTCATCATTAAGAGTATGTGTTGAGTTGTAATTTCACTTTCCTATCAGTCTATTCAAGAGGAATTTTATTGAGCTTAAATTGTATCTCTTTGAGTTTTATCTTAGACACATTTGAGAGAAAAAAACCCTAGGGCTCTCTAAAGGTTATTGATTAGCCTAGAAAAGCATATTATAAGGCTATTTCTTAGCCATTTAAAAGCATTGTGTCGAGGTTATTGCTTAGCCTATTAACAAGCATATTGTAAAGGTTATTGCTTAGCCTATTGAAATGCATTGTTGTTAATAGAATTTCGGTGGGGTGAAGGAACACAAACCGGGAGTGGATGTAGGCAATTGGCCGAACCACTATACATAGTCGTGTTATGGTGAATACTTGCGGTGATTATTTATTTTGATAGCTTCCGCACTTTATTCGTTTCATAATCATCACTTGTGCCTAATTGTTTTAAAGAAGTTAAAATTTGGCATAATTGGTTGAAAATCAAGCTGAACCTATTCAACCCCCCATTAGGGTTCGAATCCCGGACTTTCAAATGTAACAAGAACACTCAATAATCAAATTTATAGTGAGCGAGGGGAGTTTTATATATGACTTGGCACACCCACATGTGATATCACATGGGCCCCATGTTACTTTTGTCAAAGTGGGACAAAGTGGGTCCCACACACGATTTTTACCAGAAGTATCTGGTAAAGTAAAATTGGAATCCAAAGATGAGAAATGCAAATCCTTTTGTTTTCAATGAGATTTTCCTATCCTAATCCTTCATTTTATAATTTGTAAAAAGGGTGGATTATTAAAGTGAAGTTTTCCCCATCAAAATGGATTCCCATCTTGAGCAAATAGCTAGGTTCATATGTTAAGAAGGATCGATAGTAAACATATCACTGCACACAAAGGCTCTCACTGACAATTACGTGCAACGCATGTACCTCCCACTAGTTTTATATAAAGAGTGACCTTTTTTTGTCATTTATTGGATAAAGAGTGACCTTTTCTTAGCATTGTATTGAGCTCAAATATTATGTCTTTGAGTGTATCTTAGACACATTTGAGAGAGAAAAATCCTAGGGCTGTAAATGTTATTGATTAACCTAAAAATGCATATTATATGTTTATTGTTTAGTCATTTAAAAACATAATAATTGCGGAGTCCTTTAAAAGCATATTGCATATATTTTTTTCTTAGCCTATTAAAAAGCATATTGTAAAGATTATTGCTTAGCCTATTGAAAAGCATTGTTGTTAATAGAATTCCGGTGGGGTGAAGAAACCCAAGCCGGGAGTGGATGTAGGCAATTGGCCGAACCACTATCCATAGTCATGTTATAATGAATGCTTGTGATGATTGTTTATTTTGATAACTTCCGCACTTTATTTATTTCATAATAATCACTTGTGCATAATTGTTTTAAAGAAGTTCAAATTTGGCATAATTTGCTGAAAATCAAGCTCACCCTATTCAACCCCCCAGTAGGGTTCAGATCCCGCACTTTCAAATGTAACAAGAACACTCAATAATCAAGTTTATAGCAAGTGAGGGGAGTCTTATATGTGACTTGGCTCACTCATATGTGATATCACATGGACCCCATGTTACATTTGTCAACTGGCTAAACTGATTATCCATTCCCCGCTCATATAGAAACGAAATGCAAAAGTGGGCTGGGGGCAGCTACATACATGCACACAAGTGACCATCCACACCCTGTTCATATAGAAGCAAAAGGAGTGACAATTCTTGTAAAGAATTAATACTATGTTATCACTTGAATAGAGAGGGTGGCCAGATTGAATAGACACCGATTTGAATGAAAGGGGTGTGCCTGCCTAGAGCTCTATTGCATCGTGCCCATCCTAGTGCATGTGTCATGTTTAGACACATTTATAAGAAAATGAATCTATTACAATCACCTCTCCTAAAGGTAACTGAAACTTATGCAGGAAAGATTTCAATTGATTAAGAAGAGGAAACTTGCCAAGTTCAAACTTTTTCTAAAAGAAATGGCCAGAGTACGAAAATGAGTCCTCCTGCCAATTATCTTATGGAACATACCTTTCGCTCTACTTTCAACTACTATGTAAATAGGGTTGGGACTTATGCTTGTTCCGACCGCAACAAAAACTCTGCGTCGTATGTGGACTTTTCCTAGTGTTTCATTTATAAGTATAGTTATAATTTTTTCGTTCGATCTGTCTATTCAATAGATAAACAACAGTTCTATCTATCAACATCTATAGTCTTAGACCATTAATACTGATTTTCCCTTAGAGTTCAGCTACTTGATCGATCCACTTACTTCTATTATGTATTATAATAATATATATATGATATAATATAATAATAATAATATATGAAAGGGACTGTTTCCAATTGGCAATTTCAAATTTAATTTTGACCGTCCAGTAATTTTGACCATCTCTTAATAGCATCATATATTGAAATCTTAGCCACCCTCTTATTATCAACCCTTGAATTTTTTTTTCTCTCATTTAGCTATCCTTCATTACTCATAACTCTAAACGTTTCTTGACCATGTCCTTAACTCCTTCCAATTCATTTTTTTCCTCTTTCCTCTTCCTTTCACTTATGTGTACAAACCCTTCACCTTCGTTTGATTTCGTAATGGCTGGTAAATGCATAACTTTTCACATCTCTCTCAACAACACTCTCAATTGATTTATCACCGAACTCCATAGCTCTGCTCCAAGACTGCCCTCCATCTTCATCTCCAAAAGCTCGGTTTGATGCCTTCTAAAGTTTCAGTTGGTTGGTTGGTTGTGATCCAAGACTGCCCTCATTCCATATCTTGCTAACCCTTTCTTTTTTGTTTAGTATTTAAAGTCTTCCTTTCATTATTAAAGTTGTTGATCTCTTTGCAGTCTCTTTGTTATTCGAGTTTTGTTCCATCATTACAACATGAGCTCTGTTTAGGAATCTCTCTATAGTCTGTAGTCTGTATTCCATTATGGCTTTGCAAATTGTGAATATGCTATTATTTCATTTGTGGCGCATGTTTTTTTTTTTTTTTTTTTTTTTTGAACGGTATTGTTGGCGCATGTTCAAGCATGAAAGAGAAAGAAACTAATTCAAGCCCATGAAGATTTAATTTCTTGAATAGTCTCTCTCTTATAGGAGAAAAAAAAAGATCCTAGCTAGGGACCTGCCTTCGCTGCGGAATGATAATGAACTTGCTCAGATTGGAAGAATAAAAGATGGTTCAATAGAAACATAGCAATAGTTGGTCAGAGGTTAAGTAATGAATGCCTATGATCCTTACATTTGGAAAATGTTCTTGTAGTGAAGTATGAGCCATTTCAGCATTATTTGTTACTTTCTTTACTTAAGTTCTGCTTGGGTCTAGAGGTGCCTTCGGTTTTCGATCTTTGTTTGAGTTTGGTTTTCAACTGATAAAAGTTTGAAAAATGGCATTACTATTGTGGGTATTCTCCTTTGTTTGAGATGCCTTTTGTTCCTGGCATTGGGTCAACTGCTACTGGTGGGCTAGTTGGGATTCAACTTGACTTGTTTCTGAAGCTCATGATGGTGAGTGGAGGGTTTGCAGGTTTTTGTTCACTACCTTTTAATATTAGTTGAAGTAATGATGTCTTGAAGAAAACGTAGTCGAAACCTACAAGTCTAATGTCGTGCCTTGTGATATCTTTCTTATTTTGGTTCAAATTTTTTACATTGTTTTGTGCAGGGTATGTGTTATACCCCGTCCCGATTTAATTGAGATTAACTCTAATTGATTGAAAGTTAAGCTAATTAACTATGTTTAATTAAGCTAATAATGATTTATGACCAAATGGAATTGAATTAGCCTAAAATGAATGATTTAGGCTTAATGAAATGATAGTGAATGAGATTGAATGAATTAAATGGAGTTTAGACTCAAACAAGGAAATTAAGAACTTTTTCGTAAATACGAATTTTCACGTATTTTGTCGAATATGGAAACTCTTGATACCAACACGCGTATCTCGATGAGTACGATCACTTTCATAAAAGACTCGAAGTCGTTTGATGAGAATTGGATCAAATGACCCTTCATTTGACTTGAATTGTAAATTAGAAGAGATAGTGGACTAAAATGCAAAAATGGGCTTATAAGAATGAGATGAGTTCATTCATCTCATTTCCAGCATAGCCAAACCCTAGGTAAGTTCCATTTCCCCTTTTTCTTCTTCTTCTTCTATTTTCTCTCTATCAAGCACAAGATTGAGAGTTTGAAGGTGATTTTGGAGAGGACTTCATCTTCTCCATCTTCTGCATCTTCTTCTTGAGTTTTCTTGGAGGAAGGACATTCACGTTGGGAAATTTCTACTCAAATCCAAGCTAGGCAAGGGGTTTTTGTGGATTGGTTTTCATTAGAGGCAAGTATATGCACCTTCCATTGATTTATATGTTATTGGAGTGATTTGAGTTCAAGGAACTCAATTATTAGAATTTGCTTCAGAAGTTCTGAAGCTCAAAGATTCAGTTCTGGGTGAATTGCGGCTAGCCGCAGGGCTAACCGCCAGAAATCAACAGAATGGTCAGCTTCTGAAAAGCTGACCGCGAGCTGACCACCATAGTTCGGTTAGCCGAAATTGAAGTTTCGGCTAACCGCTAGGGTGACCGCAGAGCTGACCGAGACTGGGTCAGAATTACATCTGAAGTCAGGCTTCTGGAAAGCTGACCGCCAGATTTCGGCTAACCGCCAGTCCCAATTGCGGTTAACCGCCAGGTGACCGCCACTGGGAAAAAAATTGAAAGATTGAATTCTGATTCTTTCTAAATAGAGAGCCTAATTATTGAGGCTAGTATTCGTAATATCTAAACCTTCATAAGTGTTAGCTAAGGTTATCGGAATGCATAATTTAACAGTAATGTCATCCACAGTAACACTTGCATCGATAACGAACGTTTCACTCATTTGCTTGGTTTAGATGATGGTTTAAGATTGGAATAAGGTTAACTAGAATGACTAGTTCTAATTTGAATTATGCGTTTGGCACTACATAGTGGTTTCTGAAGTTCTTAATAGGCCACATTGAATAAATGAATAATCACTAAATGTGACAAGGAATTAATGAATGAATAGTTACTAAAGGTAATAATGTAATGAACAATCCTACTGCAGTAGATGGA
Source organism: Camphora micrantha (assembly GCA_003546025.1). Classification (NCBI taxonomy): domain Eukaryota; kingdom Viridiplantae; phylum Streptophyta; class Magnoliopsida; order Laurales; family Lauraceae; genus Camphora; species Camphora micrantha. Next base: position 50,686,851 of record QPKB01000004.1, on the reverse strand, counting down.
ATTGGGGGCGTTCCAGAGTTCCGTGGTGATACCAGTGATCTCTAATCCAGACACTGGGAAATCCCACCATAAATGGACCGAAAGGTTATAAACCGAAAGTTCATAAACTGAAAAGTCACCGAATTGATAAGTCACACATTGGACGAGTCCCACTGATAAGCCATTAATAAATGTTTAACATGATTAATGAGTCAAATGAGAATCAATGAAATGAATGAATGTGAATTGCTTCCTTTGGGAAGAAACTGAATTAAAATGAAAACAATACTATTTTAGTTGCCAATATAATCATTGTTAACACTATATTTATTATACAGGATATTGAAATCGAATTGAATTGTCTAGAATTGTTAAATCAGTAAATTGATAGAAATGACATGTATTATCATAGAACTGTATATACATTGTTGAACTGTCGTATTCATAGTGTTACTGATGATATTACAGGCCCAGTTGCCCATGCCGGTCAGGCAGAGGCCGTACCGCTAGCGGAGGAAGCCCGTCCGATTCCTCCAGGAGGATTGATTGAATGGACATGATCCAGAGTGCGAAATTTGATTGAAAAGAATTTAGAAAATTTTGGAATTGTAAATGATGTCACCTGCATTGTATTTAAATATGCAGTGGTTGACTTAAATAGGATGTAATTATGTATTGACTTTACTTTATGTAAATGACTTGTTTATTTTTAAATGTTTAGTCAATGTATGTATATGAGTATTTCGCAAGTTGTACATTGACAGGTATATATGATAGATCCCTGGTAGACTTTGTCTTAACTTCGGTTAATTCGGGGTTTACGGGAGTAAGTATGATCGTCTTCGTAACCCAGGGTTAAGCCCTAATTACTTTAATCTCGGGCTCAAGTCGTGACTGTCTGGTTGGTAGAAGCTTAGTTATTAATCATATTACTATTTCATGACTTTCTATCTATTTTAAAGTTTAAAGGAATACTGAGGTGTTTGATGGAAAACAAAGTTCTCCAATAACTTGGCTATCATGAAATCAATTCTATTCCATGTTATTTATTTGGATTGAGATTTTTCCCATCTTAATGTAATTCATATGGAAAATGTTGTATTTTAAATTTCTAATGATTTTTTAAAATTTAAATTTTCATCATGTAATCTTCTTCACATTCTTTTGCCTTGGGATCAACATTTGATTTGGGCCTTTTAGTTTTTTATCTTTAAGAGTGGATTTCATTAGACCCATTTCCTACTACAAATTCTTCATTTCTATTTCATTCAGTTTTTAAATTATTGTTGAAAGGGTTTTGGATATTCTTAATTCTTTTTGCTATTTTTTCAATTATCTTGTGTTACCATTTTTTTTTTTTTTTTTTGTATTTGCTCTCTCTTGCTCTTTCGGTTTTGAGGAAACTACGGGAAAAAACCCCATAGGACTCCATAGGATCGATGAGGACCCAGTAACATGTTGAAGACGGGAGGAGTCCTCAAGTTCCTTTTCAGTCTTTTTCTAATCATTTTGCGATATGGTCGATATCGACCATTTTATAGTGTTAAGCAAATAAGACAGTTACATATTGGAAAAAAAAATATGACTGACAGATTGGTCGATATCGACCATTAGGAGGAAGTAGTAATGGTCGATATCGACCATTCTGTCGTGTTCAACGAATAAGTTCGGAAAAAATCTGACTGACAAATTGGTCGATATCGACCATTAGAGCTAAAAAGAAGAAAAAAAAACGATATCTCTCTCTTCCGTAGGCGAGCGAGAAGAACGCAAATCAGATGTTCGACAATATGATTAAAAGATTATCAAGAGCAAGAAAAAACCATCAACCATATCTGTCAGTCAAGAACTGGGCTTTTGAAGAGAATTGATTTTAACTTTTGTTATAAAAGTCCAATGAAGAAAATCAAGAGTAGTAATTTCATCTTTTGGTTGAAGTCAATCCCTCATATTCACTTCATTTCAGGAATTGGGTTCTCAAGATAGGTGCTTTTCACTTCAGATATCTATAAAAACATAGATGAAGGGGTTGGAGGGAAAGTTCTTAAAGAAATTGAAATCCATTGGACATATTGGTTCTCTAAAACCTAGACGTGTGCTTTAGGTGATTGCCTCATATGGGTTTTTGCTGCTTGATTCAAGCCAAGTTCTTAAGTTTCCTGATTCAGGGCAAGTGTTTAAGGCTCCCCCTGTTCACGAAACAGCCCAACCCGAACCCGACATCTTAGAGCTCTTGAAAGACCTTGGAGAAGAAGATGAAGAAATAGAACACTACATTGGCACCTTTGATAAAGAAAACATTAGGCCTCCTGAACAACCCAAAGTCTTAATTCCTTCCAAGGAGAACTTAGAGGTTGAAAATTGTAATTTGTGCCAACGCCCATTATCTGAGAGATTCAGTTTTCGACGTCCAGACCTGAATTTAGGAACACTGTTTGATCCAAACTTGCTGACAATATTCTCGTAAAATGGTCGATATCGACCATATCGCAGAATAATAATAAAAAGGACCGAAAAGGAACTTGAGGACCCCTCCCGTCTTCAACATGTTATTAGGTCCTCGTCGATCCTATGGGGTCCTATGGGGTTTTTTTCCCATAGTTTCCTCTTCGATTTTACAATGTTTCTATTTTACAAAGCTTAGACAACTTCAAATGATTTTGAATTTCACATTTTATTTATGTCTCTCCCTTTTTATTTTGTTTTAGTTTTATATGAATTACTTAAAAGATACTTGTTATACTTTTTCCTCTATCATTATTAAATAGTTTAGCCAACTCTTTTGGAATGTTTTTGGGTTTACATTCATTTATTTTTCTAATTGTTACTGTTTCTTATTCTTATTTCTTTGAGTATTATTATTTTGTATTTTATCCAGCTCTTCTAGAATTCTGTTAGTTTTTTACTATTATATAATATTATATGAAATTATTCTGAAATTCATATTTGATCGCCAACTCGAAGTTTTTACCTATTTTAATTCCTTCATCAATTTCTTTTGTTAATCTTTTTTTTTTATTTTATAATTCTTTTCTTAACTTCTATTTTTAATTCTCTTTTATTTCCTTTCTTAATATCATTTCTAAAGTGTCATCTAATAGAGAATGGTAATGTCAATGTCATTTAAATCAGGATAATTCTCATTCTTAATTATCTTTTAATTCTTTTCTTACTGGTCATGTCATGTAACAAAGAATTGTAAAGCCAATTTCCTTTTAATTCATTTTCAATTATTTCCCACTTACTTCGACAATATCCTTTTTTAATTATTTTCTAAATTTCTTTCTTTAAAGGCAATCTCAGTTAATGAGAGAATAGTAATTAGTAATATCATTTAGCTCGGAATATGTTTTATTAATTCTCTTATAAATATTAGTTCTTCATGCCCTCACAATGAATGAATGAGAAATATTAGCAATAAATATCATTTTGATGTTAATGAATTATTATTTCATTAGGACCGGCCTTAGCAATGGCGTTGCTAATTTTGGCCGCCTTGATTTAATTTGACCTCTCATTTCAAATTTCTACCATTTTATTAATTTTGAATCTACCTAGAGCCCATCCGATCCCTTTAAATAGCGGCAAACACTGTTTTCTATCTTTCAATGTCATCTCTTCCTTGTAGTATTGTAGAAACGACTCCATCTTTGACAATGCCTCTTCCTCTCCATAGCGAATCAGTAATGCGGTTATATATCTCCCTAGCTTTGTTTAAAGGCCGCCTCTACTTCATTTTTTGAGAGTCTTAACTCATTCTACCTGATATATTTTTGTTTCTCTATGTCTAACTTTCTTTTTTATTCATTTCTCTGTCACTTTTCTTTTTTATTCATTTTTAGCTCTAAGAGCATGTACAATTGCTTCTATAAAGCTTTTAGGGGCTTCACCTTATGCATTCTTTTCTCATCTTAATATCATCATTTTGCCTTTAGGAGAAAAAAAAGTAAAGAACCCGGAGCCCGTTCTATATAATTACGTTTGATGACAATATATAAGCTTTCCAAATTGCAATTCTTAAGGATGCTAATTTAGAAACTGATATAGATCTCCTGACTTGATGTTATTCTGGTTTTTTTTTTAAGTTTTTTTTTTTTTTTTTTTTTTTTAACTTGGCAAATTTGACTTAAGATTTTTATTTTTATTATATATATATTCTCTCTTTTATGAGTTGTAATCATATGTTTTACTAGAAATCAAATAATGGTGGGCCCACTGTAAGTGAGAATAAATTTTGAGTAGATTCAATACTTCAAGAAATTACTTTGAGTGGTGTGGATTTATTTTTTATTTTTTCTTTCCTTTTTTCTCAAGCACATTTGTGTAACACGATTTCTGCATAAGGGTCGTTTTTTTATGGAAAACTGACAAAAGCAATTGATTTTTCTATAAAATTTTATTGGTTTCTTACCGGTGTAAGCACAAGTATGTTTTGCTAATTTTCTTAAAACTAATGGACATGAGAACATGCTATCAATCTTGAGTTTGTTTACACTTCTTAAATGAGAATGAGCCTAACAAAACAATGCATGAATTTTGATTCATGGCCAATATGGTTCTGCCAGTGTCTCTTTCAATGAGCTTATTTGGGTATTAGAGAGAGAGAAGCTGAAAACAGGGTCTCTTTTTATCTTGACATCTTTTTTTCCAACCTAGACTAAGGTACCGTTTGGGAAGGGGCTAAAATGGGGGAAGGAAGAAAAAGAGGGAAAAATGGAGAGAAAGTGGGAATTGAGGGTGTTTGAGAAGTGGGGAGGGAAAGTGGGGGAGGGACTTTTGGAGGGAAAATGAGTGTGGGGCCCACTCCAAAATTTTTCCCTAAAAAATGGGGGGAAAATGAGGGGGAAAGAGGGGAAAATGTATGAAATTACTAAATTGTCTTTTAGTCCAATAGAAACTTTTGCAAAAGCAAGGATAAAATGGTCTTTGTCCCTCTACCTCACAAACAAACAAAATCCTACTTTTTCACTTTTCTTCCCCTTACTTTTTGACTATCCAAACAAGAGATGGTAAAATTAATTTTCCATCCCATCCCCTCCCCTCCCCTCCCAAACATAGCTAATAAGAGGCTGAGACCCAAGAGAGGGCTGCACATGTGGAAAGGATAGCAAGCAGAAGGCCCGGAAAGTGTGGCTTACTAATGGATTGATCTATGGGTAGCCCGTGATATTTGGGGTTGCCAACTAACTAAGCAACCCTTTGTTATCATCTTGCCATCTTAAATCTTATAATCTGTAAACGAAAAAAACATACTTTTGAAATTCAAGCCCGATCTGGTTGAATTTATAGACTAGACTTGAAAAATATTAGGGACTGAAGGGTTTGAGTCCAAAATCCTCAAGCCTGAGTCCATTAAGGTCCAATCCCATTGAAAGCCCTTTGTTTTTTTTTTTTTTTTTTCTATTGGAGAGATCTCCTTATACCATTCTGTGGGGGAGCGAACCACCGAGCACCGCCGCGGCTGCTAGTGGGGGCGCCACCTGCCGGGGGCGTGGGGCCCGACCCCTTTGGGTAGCCCCTACCCCGCCCGATCCGGTATCGGTGGGGCCTACTAGGGCCAATTGTTTATTTGTTCCCCCCATCCGCATGGGGGGAGGCCTCTCCAGGAGTCGAACTCGAGACCTCTCACTTTAAGAGATAATCTGGGAGACTCTTGGTACCACTGAGCAACTTTTTGTAGGGGAGCGAACCGCCGAGCATCACCGCGGCTGCCAGTGGGGCGCCACAAGGGGGGGATAAATCCACAATAGGCCCTAGTAGGCCCCACCGATACCGGATTGGGCGGGGTAGGGGCTACCCAAAGGGGTCGGGCCCCACGCCCCCGGCAGGTGGCGCCCCCACTGGCAGCCGCGGTGCGGGTTCGCTCCCCTACACATTCAAATAAACAGTCAGAAACTAACTTGGGCTTGGGTAGATTAAGCCAGACTTGAGTCCATTAGCAGTGACATATTTCTAGAGCTAGACTTGATAGAAGCAGTAAATAGTGACAACAGCTAGACTGAGGGGCCATCTTTCATGTCCTGATTTAGAATTTGATGAAGATTATACAGTGTTTTGAATATAGGATTGGACTGGCCAATCTGAGTGTTTGCAGAACCACATACGCATCTTGTCTGATTCAGTAAGATAAGAACTGGGCTTCTGATGCAGTGCCTATTAAAACTGGTCAAACTCAGTCATAAACCATTGGCTGGGCTTCTGGTACTGAGCTGATCAAAAGTGGTCAAACTCAGTTAAAAACATTCCAAACCTGCTGTTGGGTCAGCTGGACGGCCATTAACTAGTTTGATCTTTTTTATTGTTGCTTACTTCATGATGCAGCCTAATCAAATTAGGTGGTTGAACCAAGTCTGACCCAACAATCCACCTCATCAATTTGCCCTCCCCATATGGTTTTTGGAGCTCATTTGTCCCATGAAATTGAAATCCTAAGAATTCTAAGAAATGTATAACTAAAAGTGACTAAAGTTAAAGAAATAAAAATTGAATATCCCATAAATGACTATTAAATAATCTCATTTTAGAGATGAATATCCTTAAAATTCATTTCATAGATCTATCTATGAATATTCACATTTATCTCTCCAATTTTAGCCCCTTCTAGAAATACATTTATTGACTTCAAACAAATTCAATTGCAATTTCACTTCAAGTAGAGCAACAATTTTTTTTACCTTTTTAATCCGACATCGGAGATTCCAACTTATGCACCTTACTTACACACTCATGTTCCTGACCTACTGAGCTTAAGCTAAATGACCATCCGATCAATCACTGCATGACAAATCCTAACTAGAACTTTGAAATTTTTTGTGAACACTGTATGTATAACAAAGATCCGACCATTGATATAATGGGCTCTTTCTTGATGGCTTTGGACCAAAGAAAGAAGAAGAAGAAAAAATCTCATTTCCATTAACTCCACTCAAGGAACGAGTAGCTGTCAGGTTTGGTCTTCTACACGTGCGGCACATGTATAGAAATAGTCCAGAAGAAGTTCTGACACGTGATTTGCACGTGATTTTTAACACTCGGAGGCGGGGATGCATGTGATGGACACGTGACTTACACGCGTTCCATTCTCTATCAACAAAATTGACATGTAACCCCCTATATTTTTTTGAGAATTATAAATAACCACCTCCCTTTTGTGTTTTCATAAACCTCCATCATATTAATCTAAAATCTCAGCCAACAACCATTACTGGCAACTGGAAGATAAATCCTGACAATTGATAGAAGGGCCACCCTCTCCTTTGAGATGTCTCTAGTGACATGCGATAAATTTTAAGCCCCCCATGAGATCTACTTAGATGCATATCAATCATAGGAAGATGGTGTGATAGAAAACTCTCGATGCAAATATGATTTTGAATAAAAATAATCTCAATTCCCTTGATGAAATTGTGTGTGCTTGTGTGCGTGCGCAGGTACAGTTCACACCACAATAACGCTATATAGTAGGAATGTTCTATCCTTTTAGGAAGGTTGCATGCAGTAGTACACTAGGATTTTTAGGCTCATAAAGATGGTTCTTTCTAAAAACTAAAAACTAAAAGACTGGTGATCATTTGCAATTGTCTCATGTGGTTATTTGTAAATTTCTTTCTTTCTTTTTTTAAAAGATGATATATAGGGGTAATTTTCCAAAATGTCCTACTTTAAAAAGGCCATTTATTATCTCTTTTTTTTTTTTTTTTCATGGGGCTTACCTTAAGTCAATATAGTCTTTTCACACACTGCTCCATGAATAGTATAAATTCAAATTTGACACTCATCTAACTTTTCCTCACTATTGGATTGAAATCATAATAAAATAATACATCTAAACCATTAAATTTTAGGGCCAAAGATCAAAAGAATAAGATGATCTTATGGAGTCAAAATTTTACATATAGGTAGCTCTTATATAGATCTTTTCATCTAATAGACTTCTATGATCATCACGCATTTCAATGGACTCAACTAGGAGGCGCTTTAAAAAAAAAAAACACCCGGGCGTCGTCTAGTGTTGGCCTTAATATATCAAGATGGAAAATAAATAAGTCCTGAAAGAGTACAATGAGAAGGAAAGGGAAACGCAAATATATATACAAATGAACAAAGAAAGAGGAAGAAATATTTATAAGAAACCTAAGCATGTGTACCTAAGATGCAAGGATCATGATCATCTTGCAGGTGTCCATCCCTATGCTGCACTGTGACTCTAAAACATTCCATTGTGAAGCTCTGTAAATTTCCTATTTTGTTTATTTTGCATGTCATCAATCCAAAGACGGCCCTCGTCTGCACCTTTGATTTGGATTGAGGACCTTGAATTCTTCGTGGGTGGATCCAACTGACTCTATTGATGAAGTTGATTTACTATACAGGCTGGTCCTACTCCATGCTATAACTATTTTACCATTCCAACTGAAAATTCAAACAATGCCTATATAGCCAAAATACCAATACAATAGGCTGTATTGATATCAATAAATGAAACCATGTTTAAGAGGTTGGACCTGGACCTCTCCTGATCAGCAGCAGAGAACCCTCCATTAGCCCTCCATTGGGCCATGGTCAACCCCCAACAAAGATCAGGACCCTTTGAGGGTGTTCAGTATTTCTCCAAAAATAAGTTTTTATTTTGTGATTTAGAGCTTAATTACATATATATTAGAGCATTCGGTAAACATTAAATTATATTTTTCAATTTTAAACCTTATTTATGAATTATAGCTTTGGCCTTAAGAGTTTTTTTCTTCTCTTTTAACCTAAAGCGGAGGGAGGTAGACAAAGCAAGATTTAAAAGCATTTTGAACAAAATAACCTCGTAAAATCTTCAAAACGGCGCAAATGGCGGATTCTACATTATAAATTTCAAAAGGTAGCCCTCATTTACCACAAGTTAAGGAGGGCTGCTATTACTTACATCATGAAATAAGAGCTTTAAAAAAAAATTATTATTATTATATATTGGACGCACTAATGTAAGTTAAAGCTTAAAAATTAAAGCTTTTATTTTAGACGTTAATCTAATTAGCTCATATTGATTATAGTAGAGTTTTCAAACGGCCTCTTAAAGATTATTTTTGGGGTTTGGATATAATAAAGGAGGGATTGACTGTCAGATTTAAATAAAAGTAGGTTTTTACAGTAGGCTATGGGGAAATAACGAACATAAAGCCGTTAGGTGAAAGCAAGGAGTCTTCGAAGAATCCGCCACCAGCATCGTTTCCCTCGCAAACATGTCTGCCTTCTCCGCCAAGTGCTTCTTCTTCTTCTCTCTCCCTCTTCCGTCTTATATAACTCTCTTTCCCTCGTCCATATCTCTCCTCATTCCTTTGAAACAGAGAGAGGAGAAAGACTTCAACAACACCAACAAACAACAAGGTTTTCCTTATCTTTCTCTGTTTACTTCTTTCTCATTAATCCATGCCTACTGCATTGGATAGACCTGCTTCAGGCACCCAACTGGTGGAAGATGAGAAAACAGCTGACACCCAACTCCCTTCTTCCAACAACTCCTACTCCAATACACTGCAACAACAACAAGAAGATGATAATGGAACAAAAAAATCGCGGGTGACCGTCATCGGCAGTGGCAACTGGGGTAGTGTTGCCTCCAAGCTCATTGCTTCCAACACCCTCAAGCTGTCCTCCTTCTATGGTGGGTGGGTGAGAGAGAGAGCTCTTTGTTCTTGTTGAGTATCCTTCCTTCCATGCTACCTGCCTGAATGTTTCACAATTATTATTTTTTTGGAAAAATTCAGATGAAGTGAGGATGTGGGTCTTTGAAGAGATCTTACCTTCAGGGGAGAAACTCACAGATGTCATTAACCGAACAAATGTAATACTTTCTTGTTCCTCTTCTGCATCTTCACCTTTCTCATTTTGAATCTCTCTTTCTGATTGTATTGACTGCTTTGTATGCAGGAGAATGTTAAGTATCTTCCTGGTATTAAGCTTGGAAAAAATGTTGTGGCAGATCCAGACCTTGAACATGCAGGTATATTTCTTGGACCTACGTTTTAAGAAAGACATCTGCAAAATCTCCCCTGTTTTGGTTTCGATTGTAACGATATGAGGTGGGGTATGTCCAGTGAAAGATGCAAACATGCTGGTTTTTGTCACTCCACATCAGTTCATGGAGGGTATATGCAAGAGGCTTGTGGGGAAGATAAAAGGGGAGGGTGTTGAGGCTATCTCCCTAATCAAGGGCATGGAGGTCAAGATGGAAGGCCCTTGCATGATTTCCACTCTCATCACTGAACAGCTGGGGATTAACTGCTGTGTTCTCATGGGTGCAAACATTGCTAATGAGGTTCCAATGGGCTGATTTCTCTCTCTGATTTATGCGCTTCTTTTCAATAGGAAAATGGAAGACTGACTAAATGATGGATATTGGATTTGAGTGCAGATTGCAGTGGAGAAGTTTAGTGAAGCAACAGTCGGTTATAGAAAAGATAAGGAGATTGCAGAGAGATGGGTTCGATTGTTCAATACTCCTTATTTCATAGTAACACCTGTGAGTTCAACATGTGCTCTCTCTGGCTTCTTTTACTTTTTTCATTATTATTTTTCTACTGAATTCTTTTCATTTGAAAGAGAAAACACCAGTCCAAGATGCATTACAAACTCAACTTCTAACATCAAACTTGCTGTAATTGTGAAAAAGATAGAAGTCCGCGATTTCTAGATTGGTCCACTCAGATAAACAATCCAATAGTATGCAAAAATAAAAAATATATAGCGGAAATTAAATCAACAAGCACATACCATAAGGACACCAAATTTAAGGTGGAAAACCCCAACCGGGTTGAAAACCACCGATCTGAACTGGATCAAATCAAACACTATAAATCTCGCAATTACAAGAAACTCTGATCTCTTCCCTAGATATTCCCTACTCAAGGACTGAAATTACCTTGTGCCGCTTCACACTTCAACGACTTCACACTGTTGATTGCAACAGATTCCAGCCAGCATTTGACTCCTCAAATCTTCTCGCAGGAAGATAATCTTCTACAAAGGATGCAAAAGAACTGACTCTAGAGAACTTGACAGCACAACTTCATAATAACTCTAGAGAAGAATTCTCTCAATAATAATCTCTAGCTCAGAACTTTGAGAGGTGAGGAGGTTTTTTGGTAGTCTTTGGAATAGCCCTTGAGTTCTTTAAATAGCCCTTGGGACGTGCTTATAGTTGCCTAACTTGATTAGGATTGAAACAATCAGATTGAGCACAATTAGAATACCAAGTTCCCAAAATTCGTCCAAATCCGCGCCTTGTTCGCTCGAGCGGTCAACATGTTCGCTCGAGCATACCAGTCTCTGTTTCAGAACTGGGCTAGTTCGACTCTGTTCGCTAGAGCGAATGGGATGGTCGCTCGAGCAGACCCCTCTCTGGATTGATCCGGAATTTCAGCATATTTTCTCCAGCTTCATTCTTTCAATTCTTTCATACTTTCTTCTTTTTAGTCCTTCCAACCTTCTAACTTTTGAGTCCTTGTCTAAATAAAAATTACAACTCTCAAAAACCCAGAGTTTTGTCCAATCCATGAATTAGCCAACACTCAAAATCCTAAGAATCTCCCCTTTGACAATTCATGGATAAAACTCCCTAGGACAATACAATTTGATCTACCCAAAATGAAACCCAAAATACATTGAAATAAAAAATACAAAAAAATCACAAAAAATCTGCAATCAACCAATGTAGATTTGCATTGTCTCTGAGTCAGTCGAAACTTCTTGTTCTCCCCCTTGATCTGTCACCTTTCTCCCCCTTTTTGTCCATAACTTGACAAAGCTAAAGATAAGAACATGAATCTTTTTGTCAATTAGGATCAATAGCTCCCCCTCGAAAGCAACTCCCCTTGAATGTATCTTCATAGCAGCACTGGGGGTGGGAGCATAACATCTTTGATTAGGGCTTATTACATGTAGCCACCCACACTTGTGTAGTTTGATCTTTCAGCAGAGTGTGAGTAAACTCCTTAGGCAAATTAGATTTCCTAACCCAAATTTGAGTCATCTTCTGGGTGAAGAAAAATTCTTCCGCCATTGCTTGATTTTAGGTAAACTTTGTAGTTTTTTGCAATGGGGACGAATGTGTCCTTTTAATCCACAATGATGATAAGTGGATGTACGTGTAGCATGCGACACATTCTTTTTCTTGAAACTACTCGACACATTATTTGAAAGTGCAGTATGTGGAGTAATATGTGCAACACTTGAAACAAAAAAACTGTTTTACCTTTAGCATTTGAAGTGGATGCACCAGGATCATAAACCAAGACTGCTTCTGTCAAAATGAGACTTCTGACTGCACAAGATGTTTGTAAGAGTCTTCGAACTAGTGTTCATCTTGTTTAGAGAAGCTTGCTTGACTTCAAGCTTAGACAAAGTGATCTTCAGTCTTCCTTGCAAGTCTTGATTTTTAGCTTTCAATATCACTATCTCTTGCTTCATGTTCACTATTTCTTTATCAGCCTTCTCAAGTTTTTGACCATCAGTAGTCAAATTCTCAGCCATGGATTATTTTTTCTGATTTTCCAAGAGACGAACCTGTTTAAGCGCTTGCTCCAATTCATTCTTCAGTGCAGAATTTTCTTCTTGAGTAGCCTTGTACTTGATAGTGATTTTGTTACCATACTTGGATATCTTGACACAATCAGCATAGGTAGCATGGTACAACTCTTCCCAATCTTTCTCTTTGTCTTACAACTCATCTTCATTATCTTCATCAATATCCTTGTCAGACACAGACCTAGCCATGAAAGCCACAAACTTGCCATTCACATTGTCAGAAGGATCATCCTCATGATCTTTTACATTTTCTTCTTCAGAAGATTCTTCATCCGAAGTTGTGTTGAGAGTCCTTTGTTTTGCACCCTTTTTCTTGTTGGCACACTCATTAGTATAGTGACCATAGCCTTGGCACTCAAAACACGTTATTCCTTTTGCAGGATCCTTCTTCTCAGATTTGAAATTCTTTTTGTTGGCTCGTTTTGTTTTCATATATTTTTTGAAGCATTTCAGAAACTCAGCCATATCATCTTCAGTCTCAGATTCAGAGTCAGACTCAACTTTCTTTGTTGGCTTCTTTCTTGACTCTGAAATAGCTTTCAAAGCAATATCCTTCTCTTTTGATTTTCCTTTATTCAAACGGTTTGCTTCATACGTCTAAAGATTTCCAGCCAGTACATTTAACTTGAGGGTATCCAGATTTTTATTTGCTTCAATAGCATCAACTTTAGAATCAAACCTCGAAGGTAGAGACCTTAAAAATTTCTTGACAATCTTGTGTTCTGGTATTTCTTCCCCCAGAATGAAAACATAATTGACAATATCATTCAGTTTACCATTAAATTGATCAAAGGTCTCATCTTCTTCCATCACAATGGTTTCAAATTCTTATTCAGTCTTTGCAATTTGGCTTGCTTTACCGTGTTTGTACCCTCATATATTGTCTGTAAGACTTCCCAAGCTTCTTTTGCAGTTTTGCAAGTGGAAATCCTTCAAAACTCATCAGCAGTCACACCATTGTATATGCAATTCATAGCCTTGTTATTGCAATTTAAAGCATGCTTTTCATCCTTAGTCCATTGGGCTTTTGGTTTAGGAACAATTTGTCCATTAACCTCAATTGTTGGTCTAAAGTAGCCCTCTTTAACAATATCTCAAATATCATCATCAATGGACTTAAGGAACCCAATCATCATTTGCTTTCAATAAGCATAATTAGAACCATCAAACAAAGGAGGCTTGGCAGTTGATGTCCTTTCTCTATTGAGCACCATTCTAGAAATCTTATAGGATTAGACACAACAAAATAATGCAACCTGCTCTGATACCAATTGAAAAAGATAGAGGTCCGCGATTTCTAGAATATTGGTCCACTCAAACAAACAATCCAATAGTGTGCATAAATAAACAACATGCAGCGGAAATTAAATCAACAAGCACACACCACAAGGACACCAAATTTAAGGTGGAAAACCCTAATCGGACGAAAAACCACCGATCCGAACTGGATCAAATCAAGCACTATGAATCTCGCAATTACAAGAAACTCAGATCTCTTCCCTAGATATCCCCTACTCAAGGACTGAAGTTACCTTGTGTCGCTTCACGCTTCAACGACTTCACACCGTTGATTGCAACAGATTACAGCCAGCATTTGACTCCTCAAATCTTCTTGCAGGAAGATAATCTTCTACAAAGGATGCAGAAGCACTGGCTCTAGCGAACTTGGCAGCACAATTTCATAAAAAATCTAGAGAAGAATTCTCTCAATAATAATCTTTAACTCAGAACTTTAAGAGGTGGGGAGGTTTTTTGGTAGTCTTTGGAATAGCTCTTGAGTCCTTTAAATAGCCCTTGGGACGTGCTTATAGTTGCCTAACTTGATTAGGATTGAAACAATCAGATTGAGCACAATTAGAATATCAATTTTCCAAAATTTGTCCAACTCTGCGCCTTGTTCGCTCGAGCGAACCAGTCTCTGTTTCAGAACTAGGCTAGTTCGACTCTGTTCGCTCGAGCGAATGGGAAGGTCGCTTGAACGGACCCCTCTCTGGATTGATCCGGAATTTCAGCATATTTTCTCCAACTTCATTCTTTCAATTCTTTCATACTTTCTTCTTTTTAGTCCTTCCAACCTTCTAACTTCAGAGTCCTTGTCTAAATAAAAATTACAACTTAAAAGACCTAGAGTTTTGTCCAACCCATGAATTAGCCAACACTCAAAATCCTAACAAATTACATTCCAAAATTTCTAATTTAGACACCCTCCAATGCAAAAAGTTATGAAGAAAATTCAAAATTACCAGTCATTTTCTTTATATCAAATGCTTGGTTCTGCCTTGCACAAAGATCTTAGCCCATAAAAGATTATTCTGTTGCGAAGGCTTCAGCTAAAACTTCTGGGAAATTTGCTAAGACTCATGGAACTTCCAATTAAAAACAGTAAACTCACAAGATAAAAATAAGGATTAATTCCTTCTGGTTAGCAATCAATCCAAAGTAAATGAAAATAGTCAATAGAAAAATAACTCATCCGAGAAATGGAATTTGTGTATTGAACACAAAATGTAAGATTTTTGTTTCCTAGTGGAAGTGTATTAACAACAAAAATGTAAGATTTTGTTTCTTAGTGGAAGTGCATTAACAACAAAATTTCCAACTAATAATTTTATATGGTAAGTACCAATAGCTGAAGGCAGTATATATGAACGAATCTCACGCATATATAATTCACTCTACCTTCTCAAATTTAATAAAACTTACAAATAAAATAGATCAAATGAGAATCTCATGGAGATAAAAAGGCGCTTAGATTATCTAAATAATCATTAGCGCCATCTAGAGCTTTCATGTAGATGGTGTTAATAGATTAAAAAAAAAAAAAAACAAGAAATGATTGAGATGTGCAAAAAGTATAATATCTTCTCAGTATTGGAAAATCTCATTGGACACATACTATCAAATTACTAGACACCTTTTGATGTTAGATGTTACAGAAAATTGGAGAAATGACAAAGATTCTCATTAATATTTCAAACCATGGGCATTTTATTTATATGGTTTTTTTCTTTTTCGAGAATGTGGTCAGGTACAGGATGTTGAGGGAGTAGAACTTTGTGGGACACTGAAAAACGTTGTAGCCATTGCAGCAGGTTTTGTTCTTAAGCTTTAAACCTTGTTTGTTGTCCTTTCCCTGCAATAGAACTGACAGAAAAAAATGAAAAACTACCCAGGTCTGGTGGATGGATTGGACATGGGAAACAACACCAAGGTATAAGCCAATTACACTCGCCAAGGTTATGAAGCAGATAAATACTGCATATCTGCTAACCTTTAGTTTAACATTGCTTTGCAATTGAAAACAGGCAGCAATAATGCGAATCGGGTTGAGAGAGATGCGTGCCTTTTCCAAGCTCATGTTCTCATCTGTAAAAGACAATACCTTCTTCGAGAGCTGTGGGGTGGCTGATCTCATCACAACATGCTGTATGGGAGCAAACAAATTTCTTTTTCTGTTTCTTTGTTACTCCAATGATTTGGTGTATATTTTCAATATACTGAGTAATCTTGCTATGGCAGTGGGAGGAAGAAACAGGAAAGTGGCAGAGGCTTTTGCAAGGAATGGTGGAAAAAGGTGCCATTTTCAAACTGCCAACACACACACACAAAACACACATATATTATACACATTTATTTATTTATTTAGAATATAGTTTTGGATCTTGGTTAATTGGAGAAGATAGATCATTGACCAAAGAAATATTCCATTGTTGCTTCATTTGTTTTTTTTTTGTTTGTTTGTTTTTTTTTTTTTTTTTTTTTTTTTTTTTTTCAATTTTATTGTTGATTCTCATGACCAGGTCATTTGATGAACTTGAAGCAGAGCTTTTACAAGGCCAGAAACTACAGGTGAATGACAACAAACAACACTAACAATAATTGCCATAATTCCATGTCATTACTACCATAGCCGAAAAATCATTCGGACATTATCAGAGGGGTTCTGGATTTAATAATGAAAACAATGTTCTGAACATTGAAATTGAAGCAATGTTTGATGTTGTCACATAAAAGTATGACTCTTCCAGGCTTGAAGCCATGGATGCAGCCATTTCCAGCTGGTTGGAATGTGTGTGGTCTCAATGATGCCAGGATAAAATTCCCCACTTCCAATCAAGTAATCCATAGTCCCGCTTAACACTGTCTTTGGCTCCTCTAGAATTCAGAGAGGAAAGAGAAACAAAACTCCTCCTTTTCCTTATTTTTTTTCTATAGCAGAATCATGATACCAGGAGAAAATTTGTGGTGATAAAATGGTAAAGTACAAAACGCAGCTCCTGTGGTCAGGAGTGTCCATGGCATCAGTGTTGTTAGACAGTGTATCTAGGAACAAGAAACCGGACCCTCCTCTTCCCCAGCATTTCCAGACCCTTGTAGGTGCTTAGGATACAAAATATTATATCATGCACATAACAATAGGCGGATATTGATACTGGGTACTGAAATGGTACTTCTAAGATAAAGCTAGACATGATATTGTACATACTAGGTAAACTCTTTCTAACATTACTACCTCTCTTTGCATGGTGTTGAAGCTTTGGATTGTACCATACTAGGTTATATGCGCGTCCTAGTTTCCTCAATTTGGGAAATGCATACTACTATCCCTTCCCCTCACAATGCCAGCCAGATAGGTGGGCTAAGGCTATGTTCATGATGAGATTATTATCCTTTCTCCCTACTTCTATAGCCATATGTGTGTTGGGGCCTAACCCTTCCTTCATTTTCTCACTGGACCGTGTCAAGGTCATCAGTCCATGACTATCTTCCCTGATGGTACTGGACATTCTCAAAGTCATCCGAGCAATCTTGTACCATAAAATATGCACAATCCTTGGTGCATCCATAAGCAAACAAAATTCCCATGAATCCACGACCTTCTACAACACCCCTGTCCAAAATTCTCTAATGAACTCATTCATTTTAATCTCTCTCCACAGGTAGACCGAGGTTACAGTTTGAACCGTCTGGATCCTCCATTGAAATTGTCCCAGATAAATGCAAACAGCATAATCACTCTGTCTACATCTAAACTGCCCTGCCTGAAGTTCCACTTCATCCAAACCCTCAATGCAAAAATCAAGGACAAATAGTTCTTGCACAAGTAACATCAAGATGTCTACTTGGATCCTTGCAACTATCCAGAACAACATACTACTCAGTAAATGCATGCATCGTAGAAAGTTCTGAGCCATTATAGATCAAACACACAATAAGAATATGAGATACTTGAGCTTATGCCACTTGGTATTTTCTTAATTGGCCATTTCTTGATGTATCTAACCTATCAATGATGTTTCTTGAAGGGTGTTTCAACTGCAAGAGAAGTTTATGAAGTTTTAAGTCACCGTGGATGGCAAGAGCTATTTCCGCTTTTCACAACAGTGCATGAGATCAGTGCTGGCCGCCTTCCTCCAACTGCAATAGTCGAGTACAGCGAACATAAGCCCAAATTCTCTCTGGTGGAAGGTTCTGATAAATACTATTGACATCTTCCAATCCAACACCGCCCTTCATGCTTAAGATGATCAAGCAAAAAGAAGCATATTCAACTTGTTTCCCTTCCACAGAGAAAATATATGTATTGAACCCAAGACTCCCATTCTTAAACAATTTTGGGATGTTTTTTTTTTTTTTTTTAATTATTAACTTTGAATATGGTGATATACAACATGTCTTGAAACGGTGGTCATAACTAGGTTCAAAGACAATAACTGGTAAGTGCATTTGTTCACTTACTTCCCAACTTGAGTACTCTGGGCTAGCATTGGAAATGCAAACTCTTCTATATGAATCTATTGACTGATTTGCTCCTCCAGAACCCATTAAGAGTTTTTTTTTTTTTTTTTGGTTCTTAATCTGTGTAGAAATTTATTACTGGTTTCTGTACAACAGAAACTTACCTTTTTCTGGATGTGGATGAATGTAATGAAAGGCAGAGGAGAAGCACTACATTTTCCTTTTCTTTGGAAAAGAAGAGGTTATAGTTTGAATGACTTAACAGTTGAGCCGCATTTTTAATTAGCATTTTTGGTTGAACTGCATTGCAATATATAGCTGTTCTAGTTAAAACATTAACTGGATGAATTCTTATAGTACTTGATCAAATTTCAGTTTGACAATGAGTTGGGTCTTATTCCTTCCAATTGGCAACGGCCCCCAACTTATTTATATTGGATTGTCCTAGTAATTAATATGTGTGCATAAAATCTGAATCCCTGTGGTATCAAAGGTTGCTCCAAATGCACGGATCCCATATCTCTGCATCTTAGGTGATTTATGTATGTTCTATCAGCAGTTCCTCATCCAACCCAGAAAAGAAGGGGAAGAAAGGAAGAAGCTGTAACCCTGTACAAGAAACTACATCTATAACTATAAAGGTGATCCTAAGACTATTGTATACGACCCCAGATCTTGAATTGGCTGGACCTCATATTGGACGGACAAAGAACCAAATCTGAATCAGTTATATTGTACTGACCGCATCCGGAGTGATTTTCTACCCCAAAAAATCTACAATTTTTTTTATCGGAAATCTACAAAATTTTCGAGATCCAAAATATCGAGAACCTGAGAATTCATGATTTCTTATAAATTAGAAAGCCGTCTTTACCTAAGTTCCACCACCTCCATCAACTAACCTGTGGCAATGTGGATTCTTAAACATCCGTAAGATGAGCATTCCATTAGAGAGGAGACTCACTAGAAAAGAAAGGGACCATCATAATGAAATAAGACGAGTGCACCCACATCAGGGATGTGGAGGTTGGGACCTTGATCATGTGGCTCACCACATTAAAGAAAAATAACACGAACCATATTCAAGATATCCCATGGCTTGAGAGATGTATTTCCCAACTAAAGGCAGAACAGCAACCCCAAACTAGCCCATCAGATATAGCCCACTCTTCTTGCAGTTTAAAAGAGAGCACACAAGATTAATTCATATCAAGTTCTACAAACTATGAACCAAGCCATGCAGGACTGCATAACACAAGCTTGACTCAACCCCATATTCTGAGAATGGATAGAAAACGGTCTAAACTAAATTTTAGGGAATGGCATGGTATTTACCCATCCTTATTGAAGCACTTAGTTTGAGCTTGTGAATATGCTTCTCAATAAACCAAAATAAGGAAATTCCTCAATGTAAACCAAAAAAGAAGACATGTTCATGAACAAGCCTATACACAGCAAGAGATGCTCAAGAAAGGGAATCTTTCTGTTTGGCTTGTGCCAGTAACTCTTCACTGACACGCTTGATCTCCATTTCCCTCTCCAGTGTTTCTTTCTGAAACAAATAGAACAAAACCCAGAACCATGAATTATAAAATATAAGTACATCTTGTAAGCCAAAATAGAACAATTGAGTACACAACATAAGCAACTATTTTAAATATAGTCAATTGGAGGATTATAACTTTCACAAAGTAAATAGAAAAAACAAAGGAACAAAAAGGATACTGGATGTCTAGATCATCTACATTGTATTTTGCACTAATAAATGCTCTGGCTTGTAGATCACAAGGCTTTAGACCCATGTTTGGGCAAAAGTCTGAAGATGATTTGGTTTCCCTCTGTCAAGTAAATATAGAAGTGAGCTTCTCAACAGTAATAAGCTCAAAATTCTTGTGATATATGTTTCTGGCTTCACATTTCAATCACCACCAATTTGACAGCATTAAGATACCATAATATTATTACAATGTCAAGCTTGTGCCAAATGCAAGGTAGTTAAGAGCACATAGTTGCGTGCAGCCAATGCTGGAATTGCAATGGACTTAAAAATGAAGGAATAGCAGGGTCCAGTCAAGGAAGTTATGAGTACATAGTTGCACGCAGCAAATGCTGGAATTGCGACGGACTTAACGTTAGGAAATAAAGAACAAAAGATGCATTCAAGCCAGACAAAGAAGACACACAGATTTACGTGATTCCCTCGATCTTGAGGTACATTCACGGATTACACCGATTCCATTATGCTCAAAGGTAGAAGATGAGAAAATAAGATACAAGATCTCCGGCGGCTATGCTAGGGTTATATAATAGCACAGGATAATATTACGAAAACACCCTTAAATAGTTGGATCCGCGACAGTAGACCCGAGTTAATAGTCTCACTGGGTGTGATCAGGCTCCACACATAACACTTAAATGAAGAAATAGCAAGGATGAGTCAAGGCAAACATGAGGAAAGCAAGAGCTGAAATAAGATCTCAAATGGAAATAGAGTGGAACAAGAACACACCCAGTTACAAAGTCTATTCCTTCTTTTTTTTTTTTTGTCCCATCAGACTACTCCAGGTCAAGAACTAAGCTCCGATTGTAGTCCATGGCCCAAAACAGTATAAAACTCTAAATCCATTTCTTGAGAAGTGAAGGCTGTACAATATTACAAGCGCATACAATGAATCACGCCAGTCAGCCTTTGGAATTTTTTACATTTTTGGTTGATTTTAGCCAAACCAAATGGAAGCCTACAAAAGCCAGAAACAACAAGACAAGATACCGATGGAAGCCAGAAACAACATGACAGGATAGAGATGCCAGAAACAACAAGACAAGAAACCGTTGGCAGTACTTGTACTTGTTGGTATTTATTAGACAAATCCTATTTTCTTAGATTTGTCGATTCTAAAACCCAAATAAAAAAAAATAAAAAAAATTGGGTAACATGATTCATCCTTGTCTATGTTGGAGTTTAATTTTGTAAAATGAAAATCTTTTTTTTTATTATTATTACTATCGGAAGGTTCCCAACCCTTTGGGCTAGATTAAGCCCTCAACACCGAGAGAGAAGCCGGGGTAAACTCTCCTTTAGCCTCAGTATGGTAGTGCAGTTTCGAACATACAATCTCCAGTTGCAAACCGTGATCGTAAGCCAATTGAGCTAACCCTTGGGTTTAAATGAAATTCATTTAGCCTGAGAGGCTCAGAGATAGTTACACATTTATAGTAGATTATGGGAATAGAATCTTAAATTTAGAAGTTCACTAACTTGTGTTTATAAAAGTACAAGCACCATTTAAGAAAAAAAAAGAAGAAAATTTAACTACTTGTTTTTGACTAATGGAAGTGTGATGGAGGAATGTGAGTTTTCTTTACTGTTAATTCTCAAAAGAAGAAGAAGAAGAAAAGAGAGAGAGAGAGAGAGAGAGAGAGAGAGAGAGAGAGAAATTCAACCTACAATAGAAGGTCTCAAGGTCCCAACATGGAAGAGGTCTACTTGCATTCAATCAAATACATATCCCAGCCTTTATGGACCTCAGGTACTTTCTAGATGCCCCATAAACAATACTGCACTTGAACTAGTTTTAAAGTCGTTTGACACGAGATCTTAAAGCACAGAAAAGACAATTTTTTAAAGTAACTTTCTGATAGAAATTAAGGACACCAAAATCCAATGGGAAATGTGGAGAGAGGGTTCTGCATCTGTGTGGAATTCTTGCAGTACACAAACATTTCCTTCATCTGCCATTGCCTATTCAAAGGAACCCATAATCCATTCCATAAATTACCATTGTCATCATCAAATCATGTCACACATCTCCTCTGTAAATTATAAGAATCATGGAATTAAACCACGGTGGACTAAGAGGTCAAGAAACACTGCTGGTACTTACCGTGTATGATGTGACTCAGGTCATCATACTGGGTTCCATGGTGACTGAGTCGAGCACCAAAACGGGGTTTCAATTCCTTGATAGGAATATACACAGGATCAACCCAATTCCCCAAGGCCCGGTCATTTGCATGGAATTGAATTCCTAAGAATTCATCATAAATTGGGTTCCAATGAAAGATTATTGAAGAGGTGAAGGGTAAAAGATAAAAGGGCAACTTTCCTAAGATTTGATTTGATGGCTGGATATCATTTTTAATCTTCCATTACTTCGGCTTCCATTAAATGGGAGATTAAATAATGGTCATTTATAGATACTTGCCTCTATTTCTTCAATTTTAGCCACTTCTAGGAATACGTTTCTTATAATTCAAAGGAAACCAATTCCATGCGAATAAACAAGCATAAAATAATGTGAGCGATGGGAAGACCCAGTTTTACGAGCACCAGAACCCATTGAAGCCATTGATTATAATGTGGAGGATAAGAAACCGAAAAAAAGAGAAGAGACCCAATTTCAAGCTTCCTGATCCTTGAAGCAAGTGCTTACAGCGTGGGGGATTCGCGAAACTCTGGAAAAGGGGAAGACCATGGGCGTACCCACACACGGTAATGGGGGCGGCCACCCAGTTAGATCCACATGAAAATTCTAGGTCCGTCCCCTTCAAACAAAAACAAAAAACCAATGCCTGTTTAGACAAGCAAGAAAGAGAGTAAAGTGAAGTTAAATAGGTCATAACAGTTTACAGTCTCAACTCTATCAGGTTTGAATGTGTCTGGCCCTACAGATGAAATATGGTTGTCAGCCACATGTACTCCCTTTCACTTTAACCCTACAATACTTTCATTTCCTTGGATTCTACTGCAAACCTTAACTTTAGAACAAGTATCCAAATAAAGTGAAGTGAAGTTTTCTTTCTTTTAACTTCAACCACTCTTCCTCCACTTCACTCCTCATGTGATACCTTGTTCACTTTACTCTACTCCACTCGTCATTTATCCAAACTTGCTAGAGGAACACCCCTTTCGAAAAATAACAAAACTGCCGAAGCCATTTCTTTCAATGCAAAGGATAAGATAAACAAAACCATATAAAGACTAATCTATTTCTAGACCAGAAGATCCAAATCAGCACCCCAGCAGTCCTCAGAAAACTGAAAGGACCCCTTAGGAATCAGCAAAAAAAAATCAATCCACCCCTTCATCAAAGTCAACAATATTACTACTCTAATAACTAAAAAAAAGACCCACTTGAAATTATTCAATTCAGTACAAGATTAATTAATGGAGAGAATGTCCCACAAATCAATATCGTATGGATTCCAACAATTTAACATAAAATCAGTTTATGGGTTTTAGTTAGAAGTTTGTCGTTGTTGGCTGTTGTTGTTTGTTTGTTTGTTCTGCATTTGAAATTGAAAAGATGTATGTATGTACATAATAGCCTTACAAGATCTCAACCGACGATCAGTGGCCTCTATCTACCTATGGGTGGACAGTTCTGATCATCTAATCAACTGTCTCACCACAATTTCTTTTTGTTTACAATCCAGCCTTTGATGATAGTGGTCCCTCATAAGAAATTTTGGTGGGCCACCCATGGCCCATCTCATGTGGATGAAGGAGGACAAAATCTCTTCTTCATGAATTTTCTTCCCAACCAATCAAAAAATAAAATAAAATAAAATAAAATAAATGAAACTTCTTTTTCCCATGACCAATGTCAAATTGGCAATGGGACATACCACTATCAAATTCTTATGTGTTTAAATGTTTTAAGCATATCAAATTAATGTTATTAGCTATTTTAGTTCAAATTACTTTAACTCATCAAACAACCTCCAACCCTATTGCAAACTCCAACCTACACCATCAATTTTACTGTTCTTTTTTGGGTAAAGATCAATTTTACTTGTGAAAGTAAGCATACACCTTTAAAATTAAATAGCTTCTTCCTTTCACCCCCAACCCTTCCTACCAAAGCCCAACCAATTGAGGCTGTCAGAGGAGTAGTTTTCCTTTTTACAATGGAAAAAGGAGTGTACAATAAAGATACTAAAGCATGTTGGTTTCTTAGTTTTTGGCTAACACACTCATGGTTGAGTGGTGTTGGCACCTCGGTATCACGTAATTGCTTAAAAATCGATGCTCACAAATCGATCATAGTAGGCCAACTTAGTAAAAAAAAAAAAAGCTTGTTGGTTTTTGTAAAAATATAAATTAGATAAAGTAACATTAGTTAGGATAAAAAATGGGTCAAAACCCTAGATTATATTGGATGAAGGGGAAGTCAGAAATCTGCTTAATTTATATTGATAATAGGTGTGAAACTGGACCACAATCAAATTTAGTAGTTGATTATAGGTGAAATCCCTATATTTTTAATTTCTACATGTGGTCCTTATAGGTATGTCATTTTCATCTTCTATTATAAGTGTGAAGGTGAGAAAATCCTAATATTTCTTCTTCATGTATATGTATATGGATAGAGTTTGAGGAAGAGAATTGACTTAAAATGTCCTATCCATCCACGCCAGCCGACCACACATGTTTGTATTGTTTACTTCGAATATTGTATGGATAAATTAGAATGGTCGAAAATGGGATGGGTTGATTTTACATAGACAGCAGCGAGAGTAGTTTTTGTCAGTTGCTAGTTATTTAATTGGGTTTGTTACAGCCATGGACACTAATTTTGGCCAAAGTAATCTCAAAAGAATAATTTTCTTTTTTGGTTTTACAAATCATTCAGTAACCAAGCACATGGGCTCATGGCCATCGGCAAGAATGTAGAGTAGTGTGATGTCTGATGGATAGAGTGGGGTCTATTTTATAGCATAGTCATTTTGTGTATGCCAAAAATATGATACAGTAGAAAGTCAAAGTATGATTTAGCTTGGATAACAAAAACACACTTAAGAGGAATTTCATGAGTCCTAACCCCGAGGATAGTTCAGTTGGCTAAGGACCACGGCATGCCCCTTAAGGTTGAGAGTTCGAAATTGCACTACCACACTTGGGCCATATGAGATTTACTCAAAAGGATGAGACACAAAAAGTTAGGCCCCTTGTGGGATCCACTAGGATGCATGCCAACCAAGAATGCCTAGTGTGATGGAAAGGTCTCAAAGTGGATTAGAGCTTGAGTAGAAAAACCATCCCAATTAGATCTCACAACTATTGATTAACGGGTTTCAAAATTTAAAGATTTCTCAAGTTGTGTTTGTAGAACTCAATCCAATGATAATTCAAAATAAGTCTCTCAATTAGTGTGAGTGCAAATGCAGGGAGTGTGAATCCATTTGGATTGATGATACATGGATCTCACAAAGTACTCAAATTTTCACTGCTCAAAAACACCTTTTGTGCATATACCATTAAAATGCACATAAACACAAGCCCCCTGTGATGCCCACCCCACAAACATACACTACCCAACCTGAGTCACTACAGGCCTAATTTGATACCCATTCAGACTGATCTCACCATTAGATTGGAGGTCAACATTTTCAGCTCATTGATTTGGGGGGCCTATATCTCAATCATCCCATTGGATCTAAGAATTCATGAGATCACTACCTAAACAGAGCCCAACCCATTGGGACCATCACTAACCCCCCTAGGTGGCCCCACCAGACTATAACAAATATTCTTTTTTCCAAATACAGAAACGTACATGAATATAATATGATCAACCAAAGTCCAAACCCAACGTGTTCTGATCATATCCTTTGGATAATCAGGCTAATTGTGGTCTAAATGCAATTCCTACTATACTTCCAAAGTTGCTTTCACCACTTAGCACTTCATAAAAATCAACCAGCAGTAAGTATTCAGACATTTGGATGAGTCCAAAAGTTACCTGCCTTCTGGAAATTGCAGCTCTACTTGTCCCTTTCTCTTCTACTGTATGTACCCCTGGGCGTTGAACCTTGGGCTGCTGCATGGCTCATTAGATCAATTGAAAATGGGAAGAAAACATATGAACTATAAACAAAAGAACAGATACTGAATCCCAACTCCTTTTCACCGATGGTGTGCCGTCCTGAAAACGACAAAGGAATTTACCATATGCATAGGAATTGGAGATAGAATTTTAGAGAAGATACTTCCAATGGTCCCACTTTTCTTATATAATATACTTCTGAATCTTGAGTGTTCAGCTGGATTCTGTACCCAAAAAAAGAAAGATCCCATGGAAGGAGAGAAGAAAGGAAAGAGAGAATCAATGCCCAAGCTTGAAGGAAGCCAAAAACTTGAAAGTACCCAAGGAGAACCAGTGACCGAAGTTGAAGGAAGAGAGAAAATTAAAAAGACTCAAGTGTCATTTAGGAAGATTTTTCGAGATTCAGATATCAAGGACACATGGCTAATGGCACTAGGGACTGTGGGGTGTGTGGCCGACGGGTCATCGACGCCTCTCATCATGCTGGTGCTCAGCAAGATGATGAACACTTACGCAGTTGACTCTTCATTTACACTCAAAGATATCAACAAGGTTGGTTTGGTTTTGAATTTAGAAGCAATAGCAAATTTTGGTTTTATTTTTCTTCCCTTTGGTGTCTGTGGAACATGATATATAGCCAGGTTGAGATCCTCTGTGACAAGCTGCAAAGGAAGAGGGAGACTTTTAACTACCTTAACTGACTTTCAGACATCAATAGATCACACTTAGGTGAAGAGGCTAGACAGTTTTACACTCAGTAGAACTATCTATTAAATTTCTTTAGCCAACCTTTCCTAGTAGAATCAGCATAAATGTCTAGCAAAACTCCCCCTCGAGTGAAACCCTCTTCTCAACACTCCACCTAAGGTGGAATCCGGTCGGCACACTTTTAACAACATGCATAATGGTTTTTTCGGCACCGAGTCATTTCTCAAAGGATTTGAAATCTGACCGGCCGGCTCTTATAACATATGAAGTTTTCATAGCTAACCTTTCATATCAATACCTCAAGGCCAGTTAGGGTAGGATACATAGGGCGTATTTGGCATCATGCCAACGGGTTGTTCTTGTAATCCCAAGGTATAAGACCATATAAAACGTGTTTGGTAAGTATAATAAAGTGTTCCAAAATTTATTCTGGCTGGAATGATTCCTAAAAAAGTGCCCCCGCTGGAGTAGAAAATGGAAAAGCGATCAAATTTCATTTTTATTTGGTAACAACTCGCTGGCAGTCTGCTTTATTTCCGGGTTTTGAAAAGCACAACCTTAACTGCTCTCATGCGGATACGGCTCTTCACTCTCTGTCTCTCTTCTCTGTCCCTTCCACTCTCTCTCTCCTCTCTCACTAATCCCCACACCTCTCCCACAACCAGGCAAGACGAACCTTTCTCCTTTTCTCTCTCTTCTCTTGCTCCGTGCCTCTCTGTCTCCCCCACTTCCATAGATCCGACCCAACCACCTCTCACCCTCCCCTCACAGACCCCTCCCCTTCACTCTGTCTCTTCTCTCTCTCTCTCTCTCTCCCCTTCAACAGTCCAGATAGCTCATTCCTACTCTTCCTCTCTTCTCGTTTTTTCAACCAATCTCTCTGTATCTCTCTCTTCTAGTGATAGCATTACATTTTTCTTTTAAGATTTCTAATCATATTACATATGCATGTGTTCTACAGTAGTAACAGTACCGAAATATTTTATCTTGAACAAGTTTTCTTTTCTCTTTGGTGTCATGGGTGAAAATTTATAGTTACGAAAACACAGAAAAGGTGGGCTGGCAGAAGTCTCGGTTGAGAAGAAGGGTCTTATTTTTCCTTTCTATAGTTTTTCATGTGAATACAATTCTCAGCCCTCTCTTTATATATAGTTATATAAAATTGATTCTCACTTTCCAACATAGTATTGATTTTATTTGTAGCGAGATACTCCTACGAGAGATGCTCTCAGCTTATTATGAGAGATAAAGTGGGACCCTCACATCCATATTCAATGCCAACAAGTTAAATATGAGGGTTCCCACCTTACCTCTTATAGCAAGCTAAGTGCATCTCTTATAGGAGTATCTCCCTTCTTTGTAATTTTTAAAATAGGCCCTAGTTACCACAATTTCTAAAGGTGGTCCCATGTTCACAATAACGAAAGGTGGCCCAGTCTGTAATTCCTAAGGCTCGGTCACATGTTCACAATTGCAAAAGGTGGACCCACATTATAATTCATATAAATGTGAGCCCACAATGTAAATCCTTTGAAGATGGCCCCCATATTGTGATTTTTAAACGTGAGTCTCACATACAACAATAATGGAATATTTAAGTTCAACAATATTTTCATAATATTACCAAACAAGTTCCACACAGCATGTTCTAGGCAGAACATTTTAAAATAATGTTGCCAAACATGTTTTGCGCAGCGTAGTCTGAGTACAACTCGGACTCAGCACAATCTGGTCTCAGCACACAGATTCGAAAATAATATAGAAACGATACCAAACAAGCTAGTAGTTTCCAATACTCCCCCTCAAATAAAGCCCGTCCCTCAACATAACCTACAGAACCAAAACCTTAGTGTTGGAAAACCAAGGCCTTAGTGTTGGAAACTAGTGAACAGACTCAATGCAATTATTGCAAATAGGGTAGTCAATACAAGATTCTAATGGGCAGGGTAGGCCCACCACCTCTAAATGGGTCCACAGCCCAATAGGCATTTGAACCACTTAATGCTAGCTGGAAACTGATAAAAAAGGAATCTTGATAGTCTATGTCCAAAGCAAAGTGGACCCACCCTAGGGCTCCTTAGCAAGAGTGTAAAATCACTTTCATTGATTCTTCTTTCCTTAATGAGTTGTAGGATGCATCGCATGATTCAAAAGATCTGAGGTAAACGACATGTGGGCCCCCAAAATTCAACTCTCATAAAATGTAGGACCCCCAATCCAATGGTGAGATCAGTTTACATGGGTGTCAAATTGGGTTTGGTGGCCCACTTGGGTCTCGATATCAATACAAGAAACTAAATGGGCCAAACAATGACTAAAGCTTAAAAAAAAAAAAAAATTTCCCTCTTCTTAGCTGCTTCCCAAAACACGTACTCTCTCTCTCTCTGATCATACGCTGGATGATGGGCCAAACAGGGCCCACCTTGCATGGGTTCACCACCTAATGGGTTGCTGGTGGGTCATCCTTAAGATCCACAGATCCGATGGGTCATCCTGTGGCCCACCTGGGTCCCAGTATCAACGCAAGAAAATCAAGTGAAACAGCTGTATGACCCAAACAATGACTGAAACTTAAAAAAAATAAAAAACTCTCATTTCTCAATTGCTTCCTAAAATAAGTCATCTCCATCTCTCTAATCAGACGTTGGATAGTGGGCCAAACAGGGCCCAACTCGCACGGGTCCACCACATATTGGGTCTCCAGTGGGTCCTCATTCGGATCCACGGATCGGATGGGTCATCTGGTGGCCCACCTGGGTCCCGATATCAACACAAGAAACTGAATGGGCCAAACAATGATTGAAACTTAAAAAAAAAAAAAAAAAAATTCCCGCTTCTTAACTGCTTCCTAAAACACGTACTCTCCTTATATCTGATCATACGTTGGATGGTGGGCCAAACAGGGCCTACCTCGCACAGGTCCACCACATAATGGGTCTCCAGTGGGTCCCCATTCGGATCCACGGATCAGATGGGTCATACGGTGGCCCACCTAGGTCCCGGTATCAACGCAAGAAAATGAATAGACCAAACAATGAATGAAACTTAAAAAAAAAAAAAAAATCACGCTTCTTAATTGCTTCCTAAAACACGTGATCTCCCTCTCTCTCATTAGACGTTGGATGGTGGGCCAAACAGGGCCCACCTCGCACGGGTCCACCACCTATTGGGTCGCCCATGGATTCTCTTTCAGATCCACGGATCAGATGGGTCATCAAGTGTCCCACCTGACTCCCGATATCAACACAAAAAAATAAAAGTGCACCGGAGTGTTGCTAGTGAATCCTTAAAAAGTGTCCCGCTGGAGTAGAAAATAGAAAACGATAAATTTCATTTTTATTTGGGAACGACTCGCTGGCACTCTGCTTTATTTCCGGGTTTTTTAAATACCTCCTTAACTCTTCTCTCATGCGGATACGGCTCTTCACTCTCTGTCTCTCTTCTCTGTACCTTCCACTCTCTCTCTCTCTCCTCTCTCCCTAATCCCCACACCTCTCCCACAACCTGGCAAGACGAACCTTTCTCCTTTTCTCTCTCTTCTCTTGCTCCCTGCCTCTCTGTCTCCCCCACAGCCATAGATCCGACCCAACCACCTCTCACCCTCCCCTTCACTCTGTCTCTTCTCTCTCTCTCTCTCTCTACCCCTCAACAGTACAGATAGCCCATTCCTTCTCTTCCTCTCTTCTCTTTTTTTCAACCAATCTCTCTGTATCTCTCTCTTCTATCTCTTCCAGTGATAGCATTACATTTTTTTAAAGATTTCTAATCATATTTTTTATGCATGTGTTCTTTAGTACCGAAATATTTTATCTTGAACAAGTTTTCTTTTCTCTTTGGTGTCATGGGTGAAAATTTATAGTAAAGAAAACACAGAAAAGGTGGGCTTGCAGAAGTCTCGGGTGAGAAGAAGGGTCTTATTTTTCCTTTCTATTGTTTTTCATGTGAATACAATTCACAGCCCTCTCTTTATAGGGGAATGTTCATGTGCATCTATCCCTCAAGTGAGGGATAGATGCACATGAACATTCCCCCTCTTTATATATAGTTATATATGATAGATTCTACTTTCCAACGTACTATTGATTTTCTTTGTATTTTTTAAAATGAGCCTCAGTTACCAAAAAATGCTAAAGGTGGTCCGATGTTCACAATAACCAAAGGTGGCCCCAGTCTGAAATTCCTAAAGCTTAGTCACACGTTCACAATTGCAAAGCGCCCACATTATAATCCATATAAATGTGAGCCCACATTGTAAATCCTTTGAAGATGGGCCCCATATTGTGATTTTTACAGGTGAGTCCCACATGCAACAATAATAGATTTAAGTTCAACAATGTTTCCATAATGTTACCGGACAAGTTCCACAAAGCATGTTCTAAGTGGAACATTTTAAAATAATGTTGACAAACAAGTTTTACTCAGCTTAGTCTGAGTACGGCTCGGACTCGGCACAATCCGGTCTCAACATAGATTCGAGAATAATATAGAAACGATACCAAACATGTCTATAGTTTCCAATACTCCCCCTCTAATGAAACCCACTTCTCAACATATCCTACAGAACCAAGACCTTAGTGTTGGAAACTACTCAACAGACTCAAAGCAATTATTGCAAAGAGGGTAGTCAATACAAGATTCTAATGGGCATGGTAGGCTCACCACCTCTAAATGGGTCCACAGCCCAATAGGCATTTGAGCCACTTAATGCTAACGGGAAACTGATAAAAAAGGAATCTCAATACTCTATGTCCAAAGCAAAGTGGACCCACCCTAGGGCTCCTTAGCAACAGCGTAAAATGCACAGAGGATCTTGTGAATATGGAATTGGAGAAGCCTCTCCCCTGTAATATCCCTTTCTGGGCATTATAGGTTTCTGGCACAAAGCAAACCCAGAGACCAGTAGTTGCACTATATCATGGCCATATGTTATGTTACAGAGAGCACACTAGTGGAATACAAATAGAGTTGCAAATGGAATACAAATAGAGTTGCAAATGGATGTCTGATTATCTAGGTAAACGAATTTTGGGTTCCGAGTAAAGCGGTACAGAAACTAATTTTGGATTTGGAAGAATTTGGATTGGATTCCCAATTCCGGCTCCAATATTATAGGATGTTGAACATTTGGGTCCGGATCTAGATCCCTATAAGTTCTGACCTGAAGATCTGGATCCAAGACGATTACATCCGCATATTAAAAATTTATCTAAGTTTTAAGTGCCTGAATAGCTTTAATAAATATTACTGAGAATCTACGTCGCTTTAATAATTTACCAATTAGTAGCCCCACTTGTATATCTAAAAAAATTATTTTGAAGTCCTTCTATCCATTTACATTAATGCATTCCACGTCTTATTTCATATCCGGATCCAGATACAACATATAAGCTCCGTCTTGGATCCAGATCCAGGTCCGGATCTATGAAGGCGGGACAGGGTCTGTAATCTGGATCCACCATGGTTCCACCCAGGTTCGAGCTCTTTTCATCCCTAATTATAGGTTTATGGGACTCAGCAAACCCAGAGACCAATAGTGGCACTGTATCATGACTGTATGCTGAGTTACAGAAGGTATACTAGTGGAATACAATACATATACATCAATATCCAGCATAGGTCAGTTCATTAGCCAACAAAATTCTAATTACCAATGTGGTGGTTAATTTTAAAGCTTGTAAGGATTCCACAAACAAGGTGATCAACAAGTCCCTGCAAAGATCTATAATATTGCCAAATCCAACATTGATGAAAAATATGACATTTCTTGACACTAAATCACATAGTTCCTTTGAGCTTTTCATGCATTCTCTTCATATCGATGACTTTCATAGTTGACATTTTCTCCTGTTCTCTTTTGTAGGGTGCATTGACATTACTCTACTTGGCTATTGGAGTGGGCTTGGGTGCATTTCTAGGTACCCCTTTCTAGCATACTTCTTCATCTTGGCATGGAACTGTCAAGAAATTTTATCCTTTCAATAAATTGCTTAAAAGGTGTGAAATTTGGAAAGAAAAAAATATGTCAAATCTCAATAGTCAGTCATAGAGATGCAACAAATCTTGGATCCCCTCATAAAACAAGATAGGCCTTGCATGTTATTGCCTTTTTAAAGCTAGATTAGCATGTTCAACTCAATGTAGACTGGTATAATCCAATAGAATATTCAATTCGCTCAATCAATCTCATGTTGTGTGAGAGACAGCAATGCCATTTTCGCTCACATGGACTTAATTACAAAGGAAATTTGTAGCATAGGTAGAGATACCTTCGCCAAGAATTCAGGATGCGGATCCTAGAATTTTGAAAACAAAGATATTGATCATAGAGAAGCATGAAAAGTCTATATATAAGAAAGAAACATGACCATCAAATTTAGAAATCACCATCACATAATAAGCAAACCCATTAGTGAAAAGGAGTTCATTAGAAGTACAAAATGTAGTGGTACTGGTACTTGTACTAGTATAAATTTAGCATCACGTAAGGTCAAAAGGTCTTCAATTTCCCATTCACTGTACAACAGAAAGCATAATGTAACAACAATTTAAGAGACACCAGCCGAACAATACCACTGTGTATGACAAATGCAAAGTTGTGTAAAGCAAGATAGGAGAACGTAAAAGAAAATCAATCCAAATGGAGTGTTCTATTGTATGTCATACTGTTCATCTGGCTACTACAAAACATGAGATGAGCTACTGAGTAAACTCACTTAAACAATAACCTTACTGTTCTTCATTGAAATCACTTGGTTCTGGTGGTTGTTGAAACAGAAGGGCTGTGCTGGGCTCGGACTGCAGAGAGACAGACCTCCCGTCTAAAAAGAAGTTACATGAGGGCTTTGTTAAGGCAAGATGCAGGCTTCTTTGATACCCAGAACAGTAATTCATCAACGCACCAAGTGGTTACCAGTATTTCAACCAATACTCACACTATACAGGATGCTCTCAGTGAGAAGGTTTGTCTTATCTTTATATATATATATATATATATATATATATATATATTAAAAAAATCATTGGTTGCTGTTATACAGTGCGTGTCATTGTTTGAGCTGAACCATTATCCAGTTCAGCACATGGCATCCTTCTCAAAACATTTAGGGAGCATTTGGTGATAGGTGAGGAATCCATAGATGTGGGGAATCCTCATCGTTGATTTAAATAGTTGAGGGTGTCAAATCGATATCAGTGTGTATTGATATATATATATATATATAACTAAGAAGAATTAGTGTCGGTACATAGTTACCTAGTTCGGTAAAGAGGGCTTCAAACTGCGAATAGTTCATTTTAAATAATTCACATAGTTCTCTAAGTTGAATCATATAATTCTATTGCGGTGTTTGTCTAAAAACACAAAGCACTCAAAAGCACTGCACCCCTATGTATTAGCGCTAAGCCATACCTTACTCCGATTAGAGTTGCCCCCACATAGGATTTTACTTTGGTTTTTTTCTTAACTATGTTTTATATTTAGTCAATCTAATTGTAGCCCAAACTATAATTGAAGCAAAAATTTGCCTATTGGGTATATGAACATAACAATTATTTTGAGTGGTTTGGATCTTAAACAATGACCTTTAGTGTTGGATTTACAAAATGGGCACACGTAAATTAGTTTATCGAACTTGTCAAACTCGAACTTCGAATTGACCGAATTGAGAAGTGAATCAACCTACTCCATCAAATTTTATGATCAAGCCAAGTCTCGAACTACAAATTACGAATTTGAATGTGAATTAATCGAACTGTGAATTAGGTAACTATGTGTCGGTAAATAAATCTGCAAACTGAGGATTTTCGATCAAATCCATAGGGGTCAGTCAGATTGAAAACCCTAAAAAATGAGAATTTCCACTGGCCCAAATCCTTTAGGATTCACATCTGTCAAATGTGAAATTTTCAAATACTCAAAGAAATCCAGTGTGGAATCCCTGAGAAATTGGTTGCCAAATGTGACCTTAGATATCTTTCACAAAATTTTCCACTTCTTTCTACTAACACAGTCCAATGGTGCAGTTGCCCAATTTCCTGATGAACATTGCAACATTCTTCACTTCTCAGACCATTGCCTTATACCTCTGCTGGAGATTGGCTGTTGTCACCATCCCAATGTTGTCCCTCTTGATTGTTCCAGGGATAGTATATGGAAAGCTATTAGTGGATGTTGGAAGGAAAATACAAGAGGCTTATGCAGTTGCTGGTGCAATAGCTGAGCAGGCATTATCATCTATTAGAATTGTATTTTCTAATGTAGGGGAAAAGCAGACAGAAGAAAGCTTTTCTGCTGCACTAGAACAGAGTTTAAAGTTTGGGCTTAAACAAGGTCTAATGAAGGGCATGGCAGTTGGAAGCGTTGGCATTGGTTTTGCGGTCTGGGCATTTCAGGCCTGGTACGGAAGCATTATGGTAATTGAGAAAGGTGCTAAAGGTGGTGATGTTTTCAATGCAGGCGTTTGCATCGTTGTTGGAGGACTGTAAGTTAATATACTGTTTAGTCATCAATTATATCTAAGCAATCAACAACATTTATGGAAGTAGATAATACTGGTCATGATGTGTTGTATAAGAACTTTTACTCTGTTATCTTACAGTGCATTAGGAGGTGCTCTTGCCAATTTGAAGTACCTTGCTGAGGCATCTATTGCAGCATCTCTGATCTTTGAAATGATTGAACGTGTCCCAGCAATAGATTCTTATGATCAACGAGGGCACATCAGAGAGAATGTTAAAGGTGAATTGGAGTTCAAAGATGTTGATTTTGCTTACCCATCAAGACCAGGCAGCATGATTTTAAGGAAGTTTAACCTTAAAGTGATGGCGAGTCAGACTGTAGGCTTGGTGGGAGGAAGTGGTTCGGGTAAATCAACAGTAATCTCACTGATTGAAAGGTTCTATGATCCACTTGGAGGAGAAATCCTCTTAGATGGAGTGCGCATAGAGACCCTTCAGCTAAAATGGTTGCGCCATCAAATTGGTCTGGTTAGCCAAGAGCCCATACTGTTTGGGACATCCATTAAGGAGAACATTATGTTTGGCAAAGAGGGTGCTTCAAAAGAGGAAGTTACTAATGCGGCAAAATTAGCAAACGCACATGACTTCATCATGAAATTACCCGAAGGATATAATACTCAGGTGAGTAATACACTTGCTGTTGATATTGTTGCCATCATTTGTAGATTAGCTGTCACTGCTTCTTGGAGCAACTAGTTGCTTGTGTTGCTGCTGATGCCACTACTACTGCAATTGACGCCGATACTAATCTGCTACTGCTACTGCTGCCATTACACTACCACTAGCTTCAACTATCAAATCCTAGATTCACTGCTTTCAACATTAACTCGATAGAAAATACAGCCAGATTATTGTCATCATCTTTTGATTTGATCCTTACTAGCTTCGTAAATGGGCCAATGTTGGGTTGTGGTCAAGAAAAACAGAACTTTCTATAGGTCTTGCCCTACGAGTTCTATATTGACTCCTCTCTGATGATTAACTAATTTGCAATTTATTACTGTACACATGTATATCATTGTTGATAATCTGCGGCTCTTGTGATGAATTATTTGATACTTTAAAAGGGGGGTAAACACTTAAAACAAGAGTCCATCATTATCAAAGTGTTGTCCCAACTATGTTGGGGACAGCTACACGAATTCTGTTTTTTCTATTCAAACTTAAAACAAGAGATAGATATCTAAAAACATGTTACACCATTTTTATGATCAGTGGTTAGACAACATATTAAAATCCTAGTTGGGATCATTATTCTTTACTTTCATCCTCATAAATGTATCTTCATGATACTTGTAAGATGATCTAATGTGTGTCCCTCCCAATGCAGTTGTGGGGGAAGGAAATTTGAAATTTCCCTTAAAGTTATGGGGAAATTTTATGATCTTTTTTTTTTTTTTTAATGGGCCTCCCTATGATTTTTCTTTTCCTTTTTACATAGTGGCCCTCCCAAAGCAAATTTCCTAGTTCCGTCACTACCTGCCGCATCCATACTTTATCCGAGCATCATAGTCATAGGTGACATGCTGTATTCATGTTGATATGAACAATGGACTCTCCCCTTTGACCCTTTCCAGTCCTCTTTGAAGTTGATAAGCTGCTAGGAAAAATGAGGAATACTAAATACATGGTTTTCTGTTTTAGGTTGGGCAATTTGGAGTTCAGATGTCTGGTGGTCAAAAGCAAAGGATTGCAATTGCAAGGGCTTTACTTAGAGACCCAAGAGTCTTGCTGCTTGATGAAGCCACCAGTGCACTGGATTCACAATCAGAGAAAGCAGTGCAAGATGCTTTGGACCAGGCCTCTGTAGGACGAACAACCATAATCATTGCGCATCGCCTCTCTACGCTTCGTAATGCTGACATGATTGTTGTTCTTCAATCAGGACAAGTAGTTGAGTCAGGTTCTCATGATGAACTTGTTCAAAACAAACATAGCTCGTACTATAAAATGGAGCATATGCAGAAATCATCCGTGAATGATGACGACAATCCTGCTTCAATACTGGAAGAAAATGACGACACTAATTCAACTACCACTGCAATGGAAACTAAGAACAACAATACCGATATGTCAATCAAATTAGGCGCATCTTGTTCTCTTGATAGAGAGAATCAAACAAAAAACAACCTAAAGGATGATGAACATGTCCCATCTCTCTGGCAAATGTTGCGAATGACTGCTCCTGAGTGGAAGAGGACGCTGTTAGGTTGCATTGGTGCTCTTGGGTTTGGGGCAGTTCAGCCAGTGCATTCATATTGCATGGGTGCAGTTCTCTCTGTATACTTCATCAATGATCATGATGAAATCAAGTCACAAACAAGATTGTATTGTTTTGTCTTCTTAGCATATGCAATCTTCTCTTTCATAACCAATGTGATCCAACACTACAATTTTGGTGTCATGGGAGAGCACTTGACAAAAAGGGTCAGGGAGAAGATGCTAGCAAAGGTCTTAACGTTCG
This sequence comes from Camphora micrantha, assembly GCA_003546025.1. Classification (NCBI taxonomy): domain Eukaryota; kingdom Viridiplantae; phylum Streptophyta; class Magnoliopsida; order Laurales; family Lauraceae; genus Camphora; species Camphora micrantha. The sequence continues at coordinate 50,649,042 of QPKB01000004.1, read as the reverse complement.
AGATCGAATGGTTCGATCAAGAAGACAACACTAGTGGGGCTATATGTTCAAGACTAGCTACAGAAGCAAGTGTTGTGAGATCTCTTGTTTGCGATCGTTTGTCATTGTTGACTCAAGTTCTCTCCGCAGCCACTATAGCAGTGTTCTTAGGAGTAGCATTGGCCTGGAGACTTGCAATTGTAATCATCGCGATGCAACCCCTGATAGTTGGAGCTTTCTACACAAGAGGAGTCGTGATGAAGAAAATGGCAAAGAAAATCTTGACAGCGCAAAACAAAAGCAGTGAAGTAGCAAGTGAGGGTGTAGTGAATCACAGGACCATCACTGCCTTCTCATCTCAAGAAAAGATGATGCAACTGTTTGAGGATACTATAAAATTCCCACGAAGTGAGAGCCAAAAGCAGTCTTGGTATGCTGGTTTAGGCCTATTTGTGTCACAGTTCCTCACTGCTGCCAATGTGGGGTTGATTTTTTGGTATGGAGGGAAACTATTACACAATGAAAAGATCACCTACAAGCACCTATTTCAGACATTTTTTATCTTAGTGACAACAGGGAGAGTTATAGCAGAGGCTGGAAGCATGACTTCAGACCTATCAAAGGGCGCTGATGCCATAAAATCAGTTTTTCTGATACTGGAAAGGAAGAGCAAGACAGAACCAGATGACCCACATGGGATTCAGCCGAAAAAGATAGATGGCCATGTGGAGTTCAAAAATGTGGAATTTGCTTATCCAACTAGGCGTAATCTAATGATCTTCACAGATTTAAGACTCAAAATTGAAGCTGGAAGAACTGTTGCATTAGTTGGCCAAAGTGGCTCTGGCAAATCCACTGTCATCGGATTGATCGAGAGATTTTATGATCCATTAGAAGGATCCGTCGAGATAGATGCAGTGGATATCAAGAAGTACAATTTGAGAGCTCTAAGGTCACATATGGCATTGGTTAGTCAGGAACCCACTCTATTTGCCGGAACAATTTATGAAAATATTGCATATGGGAAAACAATAGCAACTGAAGCCGAGATCATCAAGGCTGCAACTCTTGCAAATGCTCATGAATTTATAAGGTATGGAATCACTGAACACTAAGAGCCTGCTTGTTTAATTGGTATCAAATTCCTAGAAGTTCTAAACAACTCCTTTCTACCAAAGGGCTAAATAGTAAAGGAATAAAAGTGAAGACCAAAGGAGTCATCAAATCATGTCCCATATGATAGCAAATGGCTACCCATCCATCACCCTAGTAAATTAAATCATAGGAAACTGATGGTTCCATCCACTCTCTGCCTTAGAAACTTCACTTGTCACCTCTATTAATACTTCCACGATAAATCCATGTTTACTATGAATTACCAGGAATTAACTACAGAGTATGGAAACGGGCCCTAAGAAAACATCTAATGTTTGTAACATTCATCAAGAGTATGATGTCAAACCAAAAACAATATTGTTACAACATGCAAGTACATTATCTCAAATTTTCAAGTGAAACAAAATTCTTTTATGTGCAATATATTGATAAAACTATGCTCTCCTTGGTTTATTTGAGTTTTTGACAGTTGCATGGAGGATGGCTATAGGACCTACTGTGGAGAAAGAGGAGTGCAACTATCAGGAGGGCAAAAGCAAAGGATAGTGCTTGCTCGAGCAATCTTGAAAAATCCAGCAATACTGCTCTTGGATGAAGCAACAAGTGCATTGGACTATAGATCTGAGATCCATGTTCAAGAGGCAATAGAGAAGATGATGGTTGGCAGGACATGTATAGTTGTAGCTCATAGACTATCCACAATACAAAAAACAGACACCATTGCTGTGATTGAGAATGGAAGGATTGTGGAAGAGGGATCTCATGATGAGCTACTTTCCAAAGGAGAAAATGGCGCTTACTACTCTCTTGTGAGACTCCAGTCAAATGGAACCTCAGAAACAAGTAGTCCCTATATGTAAAATAAGATGTCAATAGGCAGGGGCAAGACCTGACTTTGGTTCTCTAATTCAGCAGCATTCATCAATGCTTGGGCCTATATAAAATTGAATTTTTTGTTCAATTTCCCAAATTTTCATTTCATTGTAACAATCCATAATACCAAGATCAAGCGCTTCCAAATTCAGTGTAGGTGTACAATACATGAACTATCACACATCCCATGGATAGAAAAATGCTCTATGACAATATTAGAAGTTACAAATTGTCTAAAGATGCTATGTGGAGGTGGCTTTAAGGAGGTTCGAGTATGACCAAGGGTGGACCCAGAATATTCAACTTGGGGGGCTTTATGTTAAAAAAAAAATATTGGGGAGGGGCAAATGGTAAAAAATACATATTAGCTTTTAAAATCTGCAAGGGGTTTTTAAAATTTTTAACTATCTTTCAGGTATCCCCGCTTCTTGGACCCATGTAGCTGGGTCCGCCCCTAAGTACGACTAGAGCTCAATAAAGCTGACACCACATGGATGGCATATGGATTCAATGATAACGATGCTGATGATAGTCATGACTCACCAGTAAGTTTTTGTACTCAAAAACCTAATCATCAATCTCAATTTATTGATATCCATTTTACCTAATTCAAAAATTATTCCTGATTCAAGAGCATTTAGGGAAAAAACACAATAAATCTGAGAAGATAAAAACCCAACCCAACCCAACCTCAGTATAAGCACCTTTTGATGTTTTTTTATATGTTGCTACTAATTTTTATATTTTATTCTTTTTTACATGGATAAAAGTCCATACAAAGCAAACCTAGACATGAGGAATATGACCACACAACCACATAAGAGAAACACACAAAAAAATAAAATAAAATAAAAAAACCACCTAGCAGCTAAAATACTATTAGAAGAACTAACATATACAACACCCAGCAGCTAAAATACTACTTGATTGTTAATCTAGAAACACTCTCCAATCATCCTCTAAACTGGAGCCCTCCTCCTCTGACAATCAGCACAATTCTGTCTCTCTGCTGACTGCTATGATACCTAATTCACTCTTCTGTTTTAATTGTGGTAGAGTTTGATAGAAGGTAATAAATATGGAATAGGAGGCTTCAGCTACAATAGCTCATCTGCAAAATAATTTTCTTCCCTCCCTCAAAGAGAGACTTGCCATTGTGATGTAGATTTAAGCATTTTGTGCATTTTGTTTCCATAAATGGATCAAATACCATGGTATAAATTGCTACCCTCTATCCCTTCTTGGCTTAAGGCCATATGAAAGGGCGATAAGTTTAGCTTAACCCACATTGCTTGCACTTATTTATGAGGTGTATGCTACTAAGAGGTCTCCTTGTCCTTGATGATTTTTAATGATTCGGGCAGCACAATTATTATTGTAACCATAAGCGCCATCAAAATTTAGTTTGTACCAGCCTACTTGTGTTGGTTCTATCTGTCCAGAGGTGGTGCCAGATTCAAACTACCTTCAGGCCCTTGACTATTTTACATTGGTGGATTGACTGGAGGATTTAGGAAATTGTTTGATCTGGATTTTGCAGTTGCATTTGAAAGATATAGAAAGTTCCTACTTTTCCATTAAGTAGAAAGAAATATCAGTCCCCATTTAATGCTCCCTGTTAAGAGGCACTCCAAAACCTTATCCAGTTTGAGTTGCAATTTTGATGGATTTGAACTCAGAAGGTGGAAAAAGCCCTTTCCAAAAGTAAAATAGTTTTTGTAGTAGGAGGATTTCAAAAATAAGTGGTCCATTATTTCAATATTACTTTTGCAGCAAAGGCATTTTGGAGACAGTTTTGAAAATAAGGACCCCCAAAATTACACCAGTCCCATATGGATTTTAAACCCATCCGAATGGATTGGGCCCACAAATCGACAAGCAACCCATGCGAATGAACTGTAAAGCCGTTAAACTTGTGAGGCCCGGAAGAAAATGGTAGGATGATCGAATGGGCCTCGAACTTGGTAGGTAAGTAGGTCCCACCTAGATCTTGAAATTCCCCCTTCCCATCCCTAGGTGAACCACACGTGCACTGGATGATTACTCATATACACAACACAAGATGCTCATCCCTATCACTATCACTAGCCTCTTTACCTGAGTCAGTCACTAGGTAATCTAGTGCTGGTAAGCTCACACTCAAAGGCATCTCTGTCGAGAGCCTGATGTTGAATGACCTAATTCAACGAGTACGTCAAGAGCTCAAAAGTCTTTGCTATGGTCTCAATGTCAAAAAGACCGTGTTCAAAGCCTCTAGGTCCATCTGTTCTCAGATTGAAGGAGTAGAATTACCTAAAACATTCCGAAAGTGCCTGAAGTCTTGGCCTGTCATACATGCCAAACAATTTAGGCCTTTCAAATCTTTCCGAAGAAAGCCAAAATCCAAATCTAAACGAGTTCCAAAAGCAAATTTGTGTTTTTTTTACAAAAAAATCAGGGCACTATACAAAGAATTGGCCCACCACAGCCCCCAGTTAAGCCTAAGTGTTGATAAAGAAAAAGTCTAAATGGCCTGAACATTGGGGCCGGTCTGTGGACCGATCCCAATGTTCAAATCCAATATTTGGATTTGAGCATTGGGATCGGTCCACAGACCGGTCCCAAATGTTCGGTCCATGTAGCATATCTCGATGATAAAAGCTTTAAAAAGAGTTAATTTACCAGAGAAAACACTATAGATAGACAGTAAACCAAAAAAGTAATTTTAGGAGGTCTCACACCAAATCGGCCTTTCCGTCCAATACTCCTGTTTTTTTACCCGTTTTTTCAAGGTTGATATTGACCTATTTTCGCTCGTCTTTTTCTTCCTCTCTTCCCAAACTCAACTCAAAAGAAAAGACCTTCTTGGCAAATAATTGCATGGCTACCGGTTCATGTTGTCAATTGTAATAATTTTCAGTTGACTGTTTTTGTAAAAGAATCACTATATAAAGAGCCCTCTTGTAAGAATCATGGGTATCGAATGAGAATCAATTTGTATTAGTATCTTGCATCTACTCTCTCTCTCTGTATGGGGTATGTGGGTGCACACGTGGGTGCTTGCCATGTGGGGGCTACTGTAAAACTGAAAATTTCTTTAAGGGGCCAATGTAAAAAACCCATTAAATTGTGCATTAATTTCTTTTTATGTTAACATTTCTTTGATATACAAGGGGTTTTTCAAAATTTAGGGGAGGCTCCATGATAGCCCCCTAGTTCCACCCATGTGTCTATTGATTATGGACCCTCCATGCAGACTCCCTTGGGCGATCCACTTGAGGCCATGCTAATTATAGGGGAAGCAAGGGATCAAATGATCTTGATGGGACCTACATGTGTGTAAAATTTAACTCCTTCAAATCATTTTAACTCTTTGATCTATGAATCTCAAGTTTAATAATTTTAAAAGACACCAATGTTTTATAATTTCAATCCAACAATGAGTTATAGTTGAATGAGCATCAAATTTTGGCTTGTGCCAATTCGAATAGAGGGAATAAAGGGTTGGCCTTGTGGATAAGGCACCCGCTCCCATAGCTGCCACCAGCTTTCGAATCCTAGTGGGAGTCCTTTACTTCCTATGTTCCGGCCATTCGGCGAATCAAACAAAGTAAAATAAATAAATAAATAAAGGAGGGGGGGATAGGTTAATGAGCGTGAAGGTGTTCGGTTAATTATAAGAGGTCCCATGTGCTAAAAAAGAAAGGTTTAAAGTCTCACATAAGCGACAACCTTAGGTGTTCGGTTAATTATAAGAGGTCCCATGTGCTAAAAAAGAAAGGTTTAAAGTCTCACATAAGCGACAACCTTAGCACAGAGAGAGAGAGAGAGAGAGAGTTATTTAAAATGGTTATAATATTGGGCTAAACTAGACCTTTTGGGATGCACGATATGAGTATTGGCAAAATTTACGAACACAAATCATATGGAGCAAGACTATTTCAAGTTACTTGGCTCATTGATCATTGATTTGAAGTTTTTAAGTTGCAAGTCATAGGCACAACGACAAAATGATCACCTGAAAATGAACAGGCCTTTTGCACATGATTGACCATGACTCTATTAGAAATCTCTCGTATAAGAAAATCCTATTTCTTTAATTTGATAACAGAAAGAGGCGAATGCCACCTAGGGAACTCTCTCATGGCTTTTGTGCAGGAATTTTGACCGACATCTTTAGTTAGACCTTTTATGGACGGCATGGATAAAAAATCCCAAATTGTTCCCTTTGAGAGCACCACAGGTGAATTTGAGCGAGTAAGAAATTACACATCATCATAAGAGATTATGAATGGGGATCCTCTGAGGTTTTCCCCCATGGTCATTAGGCTCTGCCACGTCACCGTAGGGAGCCTGCCAATGCACATGTGGGTTGTGGGTGCCAGCCATTAAGGCAGGCTTGGCAGGCTCCCCATGGTGACGTGGCTCCGCCTGATTGGCCTCCTTACGGTGACTGTGGGAGAAAACCTTAGAGGATCCAGACTCTAGAGACTATCTACAGTTAAAATCTTCATGTCGATGTGGCCTCCGAAGTTTTCAGCCCTAGATAGCGCTCTCTCTCTCTCTCTCTCTCTCACTCAGTGACTAGAAGATAAAGTGTTAATATTTTTTTTAAAGCGTTAATGTCAACGTTTGCGACTTAATTAATTTCAGAAGCACTTGGCTAAAACTAAATCTTTTACTTTCAATTAGAAAGAGACCTGTTATTAATTAAACCATATGCATCAGATTTTATGATAACTTACTTATAATAAAAGATCCCATGTACAACAAAAAAAATACTAACAAAATCAGCCTCATCCTCTTGTTCTCAAGCAGGAATCTGTCCACATTTTCATAAAATAGTAAGGTTTCGTCTCGGGTCATTGCCATGCTGATGCTTGAATGAGGTTATGCATTTGGGTCCATTTACATAAAATAACTAGGTTTTGGTTTTAAGTTTGGCTATACCAGCCCATTAGGTTCCAGGCCCATTTCATCAGGTTCATGGGTTGAGACCCGGTTCAATCCAAATGAATAGGCAACCAAAGTATTGGTGTCCAAAAATTAGGTTCCTTCATCTTTTTTTATGGACTAGGTCGAGCCTAAACCTCGGTCCCAATGAACAAATGAGTCGGGTTGATGACGATTTCGACCCGTTCCTAGCCTGGCCCATTTCCACCACTCCATGAAAATGCATACAAACACACCTAGTCTCAAGAGAAAAACAACAGCGTGATTGAGAATTCAGAAGCAGCCATGAGAAAGCCCTCATGACAATAAGATAAAATGCTTGTTCACTTCTCATTTGCCTCTTCCATACAAATCTTTCCATTTGGCAATATGCAAGTCTTTTACCGTATAAGGATGGAACAAGGGCCATGAAGAATAAAGGGTGGTGGTAAGCCTCCATAAACAATACAAGGCATCCATCTTCTTCATCTTCTTCATCTAGAGCCTACTGGGTCTACCCCGAAAGCATATGGGGGGCCAAGAAAGCACGTCGCTCTTTAAGATTTTCCGATTTGCTGATGGTGTCGATAAATTACTGGTGGTTTTGGGAATCATTGGAGCCATGGGTGATGGAATGATGACCCCTCTAAACTTTTCAATCATGAGTGCAATCTTCAATTCCTATGGAAAAGATGGTGCCTTGCTTTCTCATGATATTGTGGACAAGGTTAGTATAACTTATGCACTAGTAGTATGATTTCAAATATCAGTGGTACCTGCTATATCATTGATAAGGATAAACAAATTAACTATATCAATGAGATATTTTCTTAGCTGTAAAAATAAAATAAAATCCTGTATCAGCTTATGATGTTTGTTGTTGGTATCAGCGATACACCTGTAAACCGGGTTTTATGTTAGTTGCAATTAGTTTCGGCCGATGTTCGAGGTACAGCACAATGGCTTCTATTACAATTGGAAGGCTCTTATTGCGACAACTATGAGTTTGAACAATAAAAGAAAGTCTTAAGTGCTACTGTTTATATGAACTGTGTTGAAGTACTTATGATCGTAAATGCCTGAGAATCTTCGTGCTTGGATAATCCGAGCCATCCAGTCTTTCAACTTTTCTGTTCTTCTCTCTTTTTTCCTTTTATTCCAATTAGGTATTTGCAGGTCAAATATATGCATGGTGGGGATGTAATATTCATCTATTTTCCTCTTGGGCCTTGGAATGATAACTAGATATAAAACAGAGTTTTGGGTGAGTATGGGTAAATTCTTATAAGTTTGTTTTGGTCCTATATTAAAAGAATATTTTTAAGAAAAAAAATTAGAAAAAAAAAAAAAAGAAGAATGTTGTTAGGTTTATGTCTTGTATTCTGAGTTAATCGAGTCGGTCTATTTTATTGGGCAAGAACAAAGTTTTGAGTCAAGGGTATGTTGGTAAGTATATCAGGACTTTCGTAGGGGGCTAAAAGAGAGGAAGTTATATATAGATGTAATTTCTAACTCAAGACGAGTGAAAAGAGTAAGATTTCTCTGTAGCTGTGGACACAGGCACATCACTTAACCACGTGAATCGCTTGTGTATTTCTCTCTTATATGTGGCTTGATTTTAGATTGTACGTTTCACACTTCCTCACACGCGTGCACGGCAAGTGTAATCTTCAATATGTTTTTAATGCCTGTAATGTGTTTAAGATGTAAAAAAAAATTAGTAAAATAGAATATAAAAGTGAGCCAAAGTTCCTAGTCAATGTTTGTTTTTCAAATGGTAAAGTAAAATATGTGGAGAAGTAATCCTAGCTGCCAAAAATTTTACTTCGCCATATTTTCTTAGTCACAATAAGTAGAGAAAATTTTTATTTTACTTAAACAGCTGTAAAAAAAAAATAATAAATAAAATAAATAAATCAAAAATTCTTACTCCAAAATCCAGATAAAGTGCTTATTTTACCACCTGTTGACTTGCAATCTCACTTCAATTTACTTGTCCTCCTCCAATCAAACTTTACTTATTTTCAATTGATTTGACATTTACTTTAAATTGATTATCCAATATATTATTCAAACATCCCAAGGCTGATAGTCCGTAGAAAATAGACTCTGACCAATACTCGGTTTATCACTGTGCTGGGTTGACACAAGAGACTAAGTAGATCTCTTTTTTTCTTCTTCTTCTTCTTCTTCTTCTTCTTCTTCTAAACATGGATTTGAATTGACCAACGCAAATCAAATAAAACTTTAACCTGATTTCAACAAAAAAACCAAGTATCGTCATGAACTTTGTCTCTGGTTTCATGTTAATCAAGACAGATATGGTTTCCCAGTCAATGCACTTAATATGTGACTGGGTCGAGTTGACTTGGGTGAGTTCCTAATTAGCATCAGATCTTGCTGAATATGTTGTATGACATAATACCTAAAATCTCCAGCCCCCTAAGGTGGTATTCATTGTGTTCAGATGTATCAAATTTGGTTTGACTTATTCAGTTTCCTAGCTCCTGCTTACTGCTACAAATTTCACAGATAATTAATAAATACAGTAGTAATATCCGTTACATTAAAAAGGAAAAAACAGATCGAACCAAATAGCATATATTACAGGAAACTGAAAATATCACCAAGAATATTTGCGCGATATTTTACTAAGATCTTTATAATGTTTTGTGGATGTGTGTGTGTGTATATATATATATATAAGCAGCTACAATATTTGAAATAATTTTAAACTTTTTTGGCTGTATTTTCCCATTAATAATGCCAGAATAATTTTGAGAATCTCCCTTAATAACTCCACTGTTACTACCTGTTAAAGATATTTGTGATAATGCTTTTAATGTCATCTAGAGCAATGAGAGGTCCATGGCATCCATCAAGGTCCCCTTGTACATCAGATGTGGCCCTATAGATCATAGTTGATTAGATCATTATCACTTTAACCTCATCTCATCATTTTGGGGTTGGCTCTATAAGAGTTCTACTATTTAACTAAAAAAAGCTACATCATCTTACAATACAAATGAGTTCTAGCATTTGTTTTTGCAAAAATAACACATCAATCATATCCATTTTGCAGTATGCTCTCAGGATTCTCTATGTAGCCATTGGAGTTGGTCTCTCTGCTTTTATTGGTATGTTAATAAGTTTTGCAGAGCAACATCACTTAACATGTACTTTGACATGGAAGATTTTCTTATGTAGTGTTGGTTGTGCTTGGGGTGCATGCAGAGGGGTGGTGTTGGACAAGGACAGCGGAGAGGCAAACATCTCGCATGCGGAAGGAATACCTCAATTCGGTTCTCCGGCAGGATGTTGGCTTCTTTGACACCAATGAATCTACTTCAACCACCTATGATGTCGTCACTGCCATCACCGCAGACTCTCTCGTCATTCAAGATGTTCTTAGTGATAAGGTAAAAGTTTCTTTCTTCTTCTTTCTCTTCCAGGTATGGGAAGCACCACTCTGAGGGGAGGAAGTCTACAAATTGGATGTCCTAAGCCCTCCTCCTCTCTTTATCATCATCAGAGCTTTATCTGATCATTCTAAGGTCTGTTAAAAAGTTCAACTACAAAACCATAAACATTTATGATCCCCTTCTACATCTTATTATCCTGAGCTTAGGGACCAGGTGCAGCTCATTAATCCAAGTGACACTTCATGATCACAACATGAAGTAAAAGACCTTGAAGATTTCACAATATTTCTATACTAATTTCCAGCCCAACACAATCATCCTATGCTTATGCTTGATTGATTAAGTTCTGTGAAAATTTTATTTTGATGCAGATACCGAACTTCATTGCCAACATGACTACTTTCATTGCCTGCCTAGTTTCTGGTTTTATACTCTCATGGAGGATAGCCTTACCCTCTGTCCCATTCATGCTCTTCATCATTGTTCCCGGGGTTGTATTCGGGAAGCTTATGATTGATCAGGCAGTGAATGTGAAGGAGGCTTATGGAGTTGCCGGTGGGATTGTAGAGCAGGCAGTTTCTTCAGTTAGAACAGTAGTTTCCTATGTCGGAGAGCATCGGACATCGAAGAAGTTCAGCCAGGCACTTGAACTAAGTATGAAGTTTGGGATAAAGCAAGGACTAATGAAGGGGTTTGCAATTGGGAGCATTGGTGTGCTATATGCCGTATGGGCATTTGTAGGATGGATGGGAAGTGTATTGGTGACAGAGAGGGGAGATCAAGGTGGCAGTGTTTTCATTGCTGGACTGATGGTCCTCTGGGGAGCGCTGTGAGTTTCTTTTCTTAATCCAATTATTATTCTCCATGGTTGTTTTATCAACCTATTTGCCCACACAAACACAAAAAAATCATGAATTTCAGACAAATTTCTATCTTTTTTGATAGAGATGATGAATCGTTGATTGACATCACAGGGTAAAAAATTAACTTGTTTCAGCAAACCATGGGTCTCAGAAATGAGTCAAGAACCAACTTATTTTATCATACTTAAAAGGATCTATTGCACCAAATATGAAAGTTTGAGACCAATATGACTACATTTTTATGAGAAACTCATTATTTTTTTGTTCATACAAGAAAACAGGTACTTACAAGAACATTGTTAACAACCAAATACACAAGAAGCTCAAGCTTTTAGTGAACTGCAAAACAATTTATATCAACACCCCCTTTCGAACAGGCATTACAATTGATAGCAACAAACATATCTTTAAATCTTTTAGCAAAGAAAAAGTGGATTACTTCAGCTTCCATTACTAAATTCTCTTCTTTGATGCAATTTGAATCTTCAGGTCTGCCATGGGTGCACTTCCGAACCTCTCATCCTTCGTAGAGGCAACAGTTGCTACATCACGAATATTTGAGATGATCAATAGAATTCCAACCATCGATCCTGATAGCAAGGAGGGGGAAATTTTAGAAGAAGTGAGAGGAGAAATAGAGTTTAGGAATGTCAAATTCGCCTACCCGTCAAGGCCAGATACTCCCGTTCTACAAGGTTTAAACCTGAGGGTGATGCCTGGCAAGACTATAGGACTAGTTGGTGGCAGTGGCTCTGGCAAATCTACCATCATCTCTTTGCTCGAACGATTTTACAACCCTGTGAATGGCCGTATTTACTTGGATAAGAAGAGCATTAGGAAACTTCAGCTGAAGTGGTTGAGATCTCAGATGGGTTTGGTTAGTCAAGAGCCAATTCTCTTCAAAACCTCAATAAAAGAAAATATACTATTTGGAAATGAATTAGCGTCAATGGATCTTATTGTCAGTGCGTCCAAGGCCGCAAATGCACATGATTTCATTACTAAATTACCGGATGGATATGACACTCAAGTATATGGAAATATTGTTAGTTTTGATTATGATGGCATTTGAAAACTATCTCCATTGGAAAGCATTTGAATAGCTTGGCTGATTGGACGACATCATTTTCATCTATGCATTTGAGAAGTGCAAAACCATAGATGGGACTCTCTCTCTCTCTCTCTCTCTCTCTCTCCAAATCAATATCAGTATCGGCTGTAGATTTGCTTGCAGTGAAAAGAGTAGAAGAAACAGTATCCCTCCTAGTGTCATTATAGTTTCTTTTGTTCTTTTACCTATCTACTTACCTCCCCTTTGAGGACTTCTCTATTCTTTTTTTTTTTTTTTTTAATGGATCTTTTCAGTCTCTTATAAGTTGAGATAGCAGCAGGGGGCCAGAATCATTACAGTGTACACACCTAAGCCAAACATCAACCATGTGTTTCTACCAAAAACAATTACAGAAAAAATCAACGCCCAACCATTGTTTCAAGATAGTTAAATATATATTTGGATTACATTCAAAAGTCTCATAGCACATAGACTGAATGAAAGTACTAGTAGTGCTTATATTCATCTTGTTTTACCAGGTTGGACAATTAGGTGTTCAGATGTCTGGTGGCCAGAAGCAAAGAATTGCAATTGCAAGGGCATTACTCAAAGACCCAAAAATATTGTTGCTCGACGAAGCCACCAGCGCATTAGATGCGGAGTCAGAAAGAGTGGTCCAGGACGCCTTGGATCAAGCTTCAGTAGGAAGAACAACGACCATAATCATTGCTCACCGCCTCTCTACGATCAGCAAAGCCAACACTATAGCAGTTCTTCAGGGTGGGAAGGTGGTAGATTCAGGCTCTCATGATCAGCTTATGCAACAAGGTGGGGCCTATGCGAAGATGGTGCACTTTCAGCAAACAGCCATGAATATTGAATCTCCAAACGCTTCTCCATATTATCTATCAAATGGAAGCGACTATAGCAGCTACTATAGGACGCCAAATACCATGCTTAGTCCATTGAGTGGAAGGTCGAGTGGATGTAAAAACAGCCCGTCAGTATCATTCATTGAAGCAATGCCCAGTCCAGTGATGTCATTTGTTCAAACGGGAAGCCCAACACCATCATATACACAAGATCTTAATCTCCATGAACCAAAAGAAGGAACCCCTAAACGCTCTCCTCCTCCTTCTCAATTGCGGCTTCTAAAAATGAACTCAGCTGAGTGGAGGAGCGCACTTCTTGGATGCTTAGGAGCAATTGGCTTTGGAGCTGTTCAACCTGTACATTTTTATTGCATGGGATCCCTTCTTTCAGTCTTCTTCCTCAAAGACAATAACAAAATAAAATCAGAGACCAGGACGTATAGCTTGATCTTCTTAGGCGTTGGGTTCAGCAGTATCCTCACAAACGTAATCCAACAATACTGCTTTGCAGTCATGGGAGAGCGACTAACCAAAAGAGTAAGAGAGAAAATGCTCAAAAAGATAATGACATTCGAGATTGGTTGGTTTGATCAAGATGAGAACACAACTGCAGCAATATGCGCGAGGTTAGCCACCGAAGCGAACATGGTTCGGTCTCTTGTTGGTGATCGTATATCTTTACTACTTCAGGTCGCTACGACGGCTACTCTTTCCTTCTTGTTGGCCTTTGTGGTCACTTGGAAGCTATCACTCGTGATCACAGCTACACAACCATTACTGATAGGCTCCCTGTATTCAAGGGGTGTCTTCTTGAAGAACATGTCCGAGAGATCGCAGAAATCACAGAATGAAGCAAGTCAGTTAGCAAGTGAAGCTGTGGTGAATCATAGGACAATAACAGCATTTTGTTCACAAGGAAGGATACTGGGTCTGTACGACGATGCTCTAGATGGCCCTCGGAGGGAGAATATTAAACAGTCCTGGGTTGCTGGTCTTGTGCTCTTCACCTGCCAATTCCTTACTTCAGCCAGTGTATCAATGGGTTTCTGGTATGGAGGAAAACTTATGCTTCAAGGTGAACTAACATCCAAACATATGTTTCAGGCCTTCTTCATCTTGGTGAGCATGAGCAAAGTCATAGCAGATGCAGGAATAATGACTTCTGATTTAGCCCAGGGGAGCAATGCTGTTAGATCAGTATTTGAGATTTTGGATAGGAAAACTGAGATTGAGCCCAATGACCCACAAGGAGTCAAGCCTAAAAAGATGATCAAGGGTCGCATTGAGCTCAACAACGTGTACTTTTCATATCCTTCAAGGCCTCAGCAAATTATATTCCAGGGGTTAAGCATCAATATTGATGCTGGAGAGACAGTAGCATTAGTTGGCGAAAGTGGCTCTGGTAAATCTACCATTATTGGGCTGATTGAGAGATTCTATGATCCATTGAAGGGTTCAATAGAAATTGATGGTCGGGACATCAAGAGCTACAATCTGAGACATCTACGGTCGCATATTGCATTGGTTAGTCAGGAGCCTACTCTTTTTGCGGGCTCCATTCGTGAGAACATCGCGTATGGAAAGGAGAATGCTACAGAAACAGAGATCACACAGGCTGCCATTCTTGCCAATGCTCAGGATTTCATAAGGTATGATTCGATCATTATCATTAAAGCCATATTCAATCTCTTCAGGATCAGTTTTACACTCAATTCTTCTTGTAGCCATTGTTTTAAGTAACTTCAAAATCCATTGTGTTTGAACTCAATCAATAGCAAAATAAACTATGATCTCTCATTTGACTTATTGAAAGTGGTTTTAATTGGTCTATGAATGTTATTACAGCTCTATGAAGGATGGGTATGAGACTTTCTGTGGAGAAAGAGGCGTTCAGCTATCTGGGGGTCAGAAGCAAAGGATAGCGCTTGCCCGAGCAATACTGAAGAACCCAGCGATTCTGCTCTTGGATGAGGCGACCAGTGCACTTGATTCTGTATCAGAGAGCTTAGTTCAAGAAGCCTTAGAGAAGATGATGGTCGGAAGAACAAGCATAATTGTTGCTCATCGATTGACCACTATTCAGAAGGCAGAATCAATAGCAGTCATACAGAATGGAACAATTGTGGAACAAGGAACACATTCAGAGCTACTAGCAAAAGGCAGTAGTGGTGCTTACTATGCTTTGATAAAACTACAAAAGCAAAGCATCTGAAATTATAACAGAACTTTATAGAACTTAATTGAGATTGATGAATTGTTCCAATCAAACCGAATGTGCCTTGGCTTTTGTAGAAACTAGTGTTTTGGATCTTAGATAAACAGGTGTGTACTGAGAAAATGTAGTTCTTGTTTTTGTTTTAGATAAGCGAGAATAGTGGTGTATCTATAGTTTTGTAGAGAAGAAAATGTAGTGACGGAGACCTGAAACTTTGGAGTCCGTTTATCAACCTCCTGATTTGTGTTGACAGCCACTTACTCTAAAAGCTTAACCTTATAAACAACAGTGTAACAACATATATCACAATTCACAACAAGTTGGACTAGGGTACATTCAGGAAATGCTGGAAGGTCTTGAATATTTGAAGTTGACAAGTTGAATTTTGAGCGTCTCTAGTCAGGTCCTGTTTGGATCCTTGGAACACACTTGTTCTGCACTACATGTACTTGCAAATATAATCACCTTTAATTGTGTGTGGGGCAACTCTCAAGACACCAAGATTACGCTAACTCCAGCAGCGATCTCGGCTGCGTGCACTCCGGCTCGAATGCTAATACGTCAGCCGAGACGATTATCGTCATTTCGGTCAACCCTGGCCTGAGACCGTTGTAATCTCGGGCATATGGCTTGTACTCGGTCGCACGCCTCGGCTACAGCTGTATGACAAACCGCCAAATGAGACAGGCACTGACGGCCGTCTCCCCTCCTCAGACACGTGGCAGGATATAAGTACGCGCCATTGGGGACAAATACATCATCCCAGCTGTCCAAATCTTTGCCAAATCTCTGACAAAGAGGCATTATCAGGGCAAGGCCCAAGAAAGGATCCGTTGGGACTTTTACCGCCAATAAGTTAAGACGGGATCAGGCCCAATGTGACTGACATTGAATGCAACGTGGGCTGATCGGACCATCATTTAATGCAATGTGGGCTATGATGGACCCTCATTAATTCCTTTGTGGGCTGATAAGACCTTAGCAGTCAGATCATCAAGCCCACCACCAAATATCTAAAAACTCTCTTATATATAAGAGGACGGATTCCAACAGAGGTACGTGAGCACAGATCCATACATGCACTAGATCTCTTCTTCTTCAACCTTAGTTCAGCCCCAACACTAACTGGAGCATCGTAGAGCCCTGTGTTGCCCACAACCAGGGGTCCTTTGACCATTCTTTCTTCCTTTTTAGGTCCCCGAAGCAGCCAGCTTTCACAGCCAATTGGATAAGTCCCAAAGGGCTCCCCTAAATCTTGTGAGTTATATTTTCTGCACTTACAAATTGGTTATGGAAAAGAAGAAAACAAGAGCTACTGTCACATGACTCAAGATATCCAAATGCATCAGCATTCCTCATATATCCATAAACTGAGTTACATGCACTCAGTTTACCAAGATCCAAATGAGCTAGAAAGAGCATTTGGGTGTGCACCAAATCAAATCTTATATCTAACCACGAATACAATGGGTTGTCTCTTACAGTGCAGCCTTGACCGTTCCTCTTCACACCCTGGAAAGATAGGGAGATTTTATCCTTCAATAGCACATAGAACTCCTGTCCCAAAACAATATAAAGAACTTGTCAATGCTGGGCTCCTAATTATAAAAAAATGCATCAAGTCCTAGGCATCAAAAATTGCATAGCTAACAATAATCAAAACAGAGCACATAGCAAGTCTGGCATTTGAGTCACACCCATTTGAAATGCCAATCAGACAGAATAAGCAAAGTAAGACGAGGGACATGGAGATTGGGCTATAGACAGAATCCAGTTCCACACAGCAGCACCAGCAAATTTGGTTGATGGGGCATTTGTTTGTAATCATATCGATATGTAGGATTTCAAAAAAAAAAAAAAAAAAAAAAGATGTAGAGAAACAGACAGATTGCCTGACATTTTGTTGTCTCCTCAAATGCGAACGGAATCCTATCTGAAACATTTATGTCATAGGAGAAGTACAGATTCTTCACGTACGAGAACATCTCAAGAACCTTTTGTAACAGTCAACCTAACCTTTTCCTGCCTTGAATCCTAGGAGGTATGATAACGAAGCCTATAAAGATGATTTGCTTGTTCGGATCCTCTTCTTCCGATTTTATTTCTGAAGAATTGAAGAGGAAAGCGGCCAAAGAGGAGGAGAAGACGAGTTACAGGCTGCTAGTAGAAATAAGAAGAGATAATCGAAGAGAGAGAGAGTTTTAGAAGTATATGGTTTTTGTAATGCGGAAACAGAAGGATAAACAACATCAAAAAGTCTACCACGACAAATTTTTTGCCCATAATTTTTTACGACCCCTGTGGTATTCAAGGGATATCATGTGTGTTGTACAAAATTTTGGCCAAAAAGTTTATCCAAGTAGCACTACTCAAATAACATAGTAATGTTGAGGATGTGAGGATAGGGATGTCAAATGGGCCGGCCCGGCACAGCCCGCTCTAGCCCGTCGGTCAACGGCTTGTGACACCGGCCGTGCTGGGCCGAGGAGGCTGGGCCTGTTTGGCCCGGGCCCGCCAGGCCCGCTGGCACGTGGGCTGGCCATCTGGGCCCGCCAAGCCGCCCAAAAATGGATATTTTTTAAAAAAATCTTCATTTTAACTCCCCAACAGTCATAAAACGGTCATATAATGGTTATTTTGTGTCATTTTTCAATTTTACAAAGTGTATAAATACTCTAACCCTCCCATTCTTTTTCTTTTAATCAAACTTTTATTTACCAAAAAAAAATACAAAGAATGTCAATCATTATATAACAGGTGGGCCCATTGTGAAAAAATCACTGTGGAAATTGGGTCCAAATAGAACACAAAATTCTTCTGTGTATTTTTTATTTTGGCACCTACCACACATCACTATTTGCCCATCGTGTATTAATTAATACAGCTCATTTCCACACAGAAATGTGGAAATAATAATAACAATGAGAAACTTTATGGAAAAAATTGTAAACAAGATAATAATATGCAAATAGTTACTTTTACAACCAATGCATTTCTGTTCATTAAATTAAAAGTATGAGAAGCAAGGCTACAATCGTGGACATCTGGATCAGCATTTAACTCGTGAACTTTCTTCACCACCTCCTCCTCAGATACTTTCTTTTATGAACCTATCATCAACATCATCATCATGTAGGCTTGTCTGATTAACTGAGATCGGCTTTAAGAGTTCTATTATTAGACCATAAGATATATTATTAGATCTTAGCTAGGAGGTGTTGGTTTTGATTTTGACCATCGATTATAATTTTGACATACGGTTATATAACTACTCATGCGATTACCCAACTTTTTTTTTTTTCATCAAACCACCCATGTTTTAGTTGTTCCTATGTGACTGTATCTTTTTGGTTGATTATAATTCTGACCGACGGTTGTGTTACTCCTCATGCAACCAACCGCTCATTTTTCCATCAAACCACTTATGTTACAGTTGTTTCTAGTAATTATATCCCTTTTAGCTCATATTTCTCTATTTCTATTTTATCCAACTTATTTCATGGAAAGAGGTAAATTTTTTTTAATATGTGATTTTTTATTTTGCAATACAGTGCAATGTAGGAAGATACCGAGCTGAGCACGGATTATTGGGCTAGTATGTATTATGTAGGGTTTATCTTGGATCGATCAAATTAATCCCCATTCGCTTCATATTTCCTCCTTGACTTAAAAATTATGATAAATTATTCTAGCCCTAACCTAGCTTAATCTATTAATCTACGGTCAGTTCGGCAGTGACTGACCCATAATCTTTGTGTTTGATTTTTGAGGCAAATTGAGGATCTTCGCATAGATTTTAACGTACACACTTCCCAAGCACACACCTCCATTTTGTCTTCTACCTAAGTACACTACTTGGGGTCCCCTGACATGTGGGTGAGAACTGAGAAGTACTGCTTACTTTTATTTTAAATTGTGAGGTAGAAAATATGGCTGGGAAATAATTAGGTGGACAATACATTGTCTCACAATAGACCATAAGATAAGATTTAAACAAAAAAGGAAAAAATATGAACAGGCCCGATCGGCCCGGCCCGCTCCAGCCCGGCCCATGGCGGGCCGTGTCGTGCTAGGGTTTTTCCTTGGCGGGCAGTGCTGGGCCATTTGATATCCCTATGTAAGGATAAGTGGATAACGCATGGGGGAGGAATACGAACCGAACAAATAATAGTTGATGAGAGGGGTCAAAATTATTGGAGTTGGTCAAAATAAATATATATAGAGAGAGAGGATTTTACGAATAAAAAAACTGGACGTAGCCATTGCACTAAAAAAGTCACTTTCGTCAAATCCACACCAAACCAACCTTTCCGCCCAAAAACCTTTTCTTTTTTCACCTTTTTTTCGAGGGTCAACGTTGAGCCTCATATTCCGTGTTGATGGTTAATATCAACCCTTGGCAGAATGTCAATACCTGCGTCACTAACGACCTTGTCAATGTCAAGAAGATTTGAAGGTACTTCGAATCTAAAATTAAGAATTGAGGTTTGATTGAGGTACCCCATTCATTCATATAAGAATAGTTTTGGGACATTTAATTGCACAATGACTGCTTAATTGGTCTCGCATCAAGATCATCATCCATTGGTTTATTCTTCTTCTTGCAATATTTATCAACTTCCCTATAAATAGTCACTAGTTCAAAGTAAGATATTCAAAAGTCCTAGTGGTAAACTGGTTGAACATATTGCCAACTTCTTTATCACTGCCAAGTGCATATTCAATAATGCCTTTCTCTCGGAGCAGTATAACATCCTTTAATTTGTTTATGAGGTAATCCATGAATTGAGCAAAGGCTGTGACCTAAGGTTCTATGCTAGGGTCGAACTTCTCAAAGCCAATGAGGTTTCTAAATTAAGAAATGGTAAAAGAATCTATGACCAAAGGTGTGGTGTTCATTACTCCATCAGAGAACCTTACATCTATCACTTTGTCAACCACTTTCTTCATTTTTAACTTGATTCCTGGTTTTTTAAGGAACCTTGCATTATGAATTGTCTTAATTATTCTTGATTCTATAGGTTGATTACTCCTTTTGCGCTCGTCGCAGAAAAGATATGCATGATAAAAATGGAGCAGTTGCTGGAAATTCCTGTCACTTAACATAGAAACACTGAGTGTTGTCTTTATGGCACAGACGAGGCTGCGGAATTTCAAGGCAAGATCTAGGAACACTTATGTCTCACTTTCCTCTTTGAACCAGGGATATATATGGTTGAGAACAAAGAAAGGAAGCTGATTTTCTAGCAAAAGCAGGTCATTATTAATTTGATGCTCCATCCAAGTTCTGGTGTTTGGTATGTACTGTGAAGGCCGGTGAAGGTAATCGACAATGAAGCAACATCCAGCTGCATCATTTCCATGAAGTTCATACTTTTGAGATGGATGTTATCAGAGTATAAGTTTCTTGCTCGGACTTCCAGGGGCTTAAGTACTTTGAAGAATTCATTTAGATGAATTCTTCTTCTTTGATCGAGGATGTCTCTTAGACATTGCCATTTACACTTCTCCATGTGCTCAAGCTTAGGCTTGCCTCGATGATGAGGACCAATTGAGATGATACAGGGCTCATAGACTTTATTTGTATCTCGGCAAAATCCTTCTGATACTCTTAGGATGCAGCTGGTCTCGATGTGTTGAGACCCACCAAGCCTTCTTGAAGCTAACAGAGTCGTAATGCGGGAATGTCGTGCGGGTATTGAGGCAGAATGTGAACGCCAGGGTCGATGTCAACCCTGGTGCGTTATAGCCAAGGTCGGCATCAAACCTCGAAAAAAGAGTAAAAAAAGAAGGGTTTTTGGGCAACAAAGTTGGTTTGGTGTATTTGGCTAAAGTGACCTTTTTGGTGCAATGGTCACCTAATTTTTTATTTTTTATTTTAAAACCCTCATATATATATTATAAAGGAGCAATAAAAATAAAAAATATATTCAATTTAACCCCACTTATTAAAGTAATAATGAGAAGAAGATAAATCTAAAACAAAAAATGATATATCATTTATAGTTCGTAAAATTTTATATCTCAAGGTTTTTTTCATGTATTTTGATTTTTCGTATTTTTTGGATTAAAAAAAGAGAAAAAAAAACCCCATAAGTTAAATTTTTTGCCATCTTATGTATTAATTAAAATCAACAAAAGTGATAAAAATTTATTTTTATAGGAAAACTCTATTGAGTTTTATTAAGAATCCAACATCGCATCAACACTTACATATTGCTTTATCAGGTCTGGTGTGGAATGCCACCAAACCACCATATCATCCACATACTGGACATGCCTTGCTACTTGGTGGGCAGCTACATTTCCTTCTCTTCCCACATGATGCACTTCAAACTTGATGAAACGATTTAGCAACCCTTTAATATCCTCAAACAGGGGACCTTGTCTTGACATATTAGTACCGTGAGACTTTAACGCTTCTACTCACTCCAATGTGGAAAACCATCTAAAGTGTTCTTAATGCTACTATAACTTCAATATCCTCAGCGTTGTCCCCCCACTTTCTATTTTACTCAAAGCCATAATCGCATTGCCTGCATCATCTCTGAGAATAACTCCAACTCCCGCTTCTAGATCTGTATCTTATCAAACAAAGCACCACGCACATTAAGTTTTAGAACACCTTCAAAACCTATTATAACAGAAATATAATAACTTCTTTCTTAGAAATTGAGCTTGTATTTTAAAATCCATCATTTTCGATACAAATATCACATCATTACATAAAAGAAAATCTTACAATATCAACGATATCAAACTGAGGTGTAGAAAATTACTCCATACATGCATGACTAAACACAATTTAAAACATGTTTGCACTTAGATGCAAAACTTAATACAATCTAATTTAATTAATGTAATTAACCAATGCTAATTTCTTATTTCATCTAATTCTTTTACTTACTAACCATTCAACAACAATATTTCTCAGCTGACAAAATAACCAATCTCTTCATCACCTCTAAATCAAATTCTAACTCATATAAAAAAATGAATAAATGCATAGAACACTAACACTCTAGCCATGAACAAACCAATCTATAATTGACAAGTACTAGCGGAATGCCCCATGTGATGCAAAGTTAAATCTTATGTAAATTGAATAATAAAATAATTTTAAATTTTGAATTGATTATTGGTTAATTAATAAAAACATGAATTGACTGAATGATAAATTCATTCGTGTGATCTCAATATCTAAGTTCATATTATCACATAATTAACTAAAAAGAACATAATAGTGTTTGAGTTAGAATCTCAATAATGTTAGAAGCCCATTCAATTTTCAGTAAATTTTTTATTTCAGTGTACAATAAAATGGATAAATTAAGATATTGGAGTCAATTGAAAAACTAATGTAAAAAAGTAAAAATTGGAACCAATATCAAAGGGGGAATGCATTTGGAATGCTAAGTTGGATAATTATCAGTAGGTAGGCAATATCAAATCCAAATGATTTTATTGCTTAAAAAACACCGGTTACAATTTGGATTTTATTCCTTAAAAAAACACCAATTTCAAACACACGTTCTATATGACATTGAAAATGGCAAATAGCAAAATATATTAGCATTAGAACAAAAACCATACCTTGATAGGTAATGAGATAAAAAAAAGTTTGTAATCTAGGGCATATATTAGATTGATGTGGCTGCACCAAAATTAGACAAATGGAAAGTTTGTGAGGGTGGGGAGAAAGAGAAAGAAAGAGGGGAGGAGGAAACTTTGAGGGAATGAGGCATTTTACGGAGGAAGATTTGCAATGGTTGAGTTACAGTAAAGAGATGAGAGTCTTACCGGGCTTTGATGGAACGGGAGTTAAGTAGAGACGTTTCACTAAAAGAGGCATTTCCTTTCTAAAAGGTCTCAAGGCAGAGAAGGTAAAGGAGTTGGGGTGGGTGGATGAAGATGCTGACATGACTTAAGGAGAATACAGAATAAGGCCTTTTTTCCCAACCGTTTTTCAACTTTAAAGAGAAAGATTGGTTAAAAACAGTCACATCCATTGGATTAGCAGTTCCTCATCTATTGAACTTTTCTATAGTACCTCTCCTTAACAGTAGAATAAAAGTAATGATCACATAATAGTTGGATCAAAATAATATCAATATAATTACTTTCACATAGTCAATAAATAAATAGATCTAATAATAAGACTAAGGATTTTCATAAGGATTCTCATGTGGTTTAACAAAATGAAGTAGATTGTGAAAGAAAATCAGACACACACACAAAAAAAAAAAAAAAAGGATGATAATTATGCCACTGAAAAGATATAAGCATTGTAAACAAAAAAAAAAAATCATTTTTTAAAGGAATCTGAAGAAAGAAAATTACAAAAATAAATAAAGAAGCACCACTAACCACATCTAGTATATCAAACTACCACAATGACCCATGCTAAGCACGGTACCTCCATACATTGTACAATAAATAATCATACATTAAAAAGAAAGGAACAAGTTGCATAAAATGAAAATAGAAAAACAGGAGCAGAGATGGAGTAGAAGAGAGTTTTTCCAGAAAGGAAGAAGTTAAACTATAAAAAGCGGAAGTAGATGTAAGTGGTTTGATGAAAAAAAATATATATGAGGAAGTAGTTGCATGAGATAAGTAGTGGACACAGAATGTGGAACTTGTGACTAAAAAGGTAAAATTGTCAATCAATATTAGAACTGCCGCACAAGTTAAAGTCAAAACCTTTCCCTTTAATATATTTTAATAGAGAAGAAGACGACATAAAATCATCCATTGTGCAATCTATCCTCATACCTACAACAAAAAAATAAAAATCATCTTAGAAGAAGACAACACAAATAACTACATCTAGCATACAACACAAGAAAAGAATATTTAAAAAAAGCAAACAAAAGGAAAAACCAAATTCCTCGTCTAGTTATCCAAATCCTAAAAAATGAAATACCCAATTAGGAAAATCTCAATGTCATACAAACAAAACTAATGTGACAAACTTGAATATATACCTTGGGGCTCTTGTGATTGCTTGAGTGGGGCCCATGTCGAGCTGGCCCCATGATTGTTAAGCAATAGTCGGGCGTCATCATAGATGTAGCCCAAGAGATGACCACAACTATTGCACCTGTTAAATCTCCCTAGTAATTAATGGTCTTGAGGAAGAGCATGATCTTGAGTTCCTTCTCAAATTTGAACATGGATTCATCAATTTGGGGAAACAGAAAAAGTCATTGTCACTACCTCCAAGTAGAAATCAAGAAAATAGAAAGAAAAGGTAGTTGTAGATGGTAATAGGGTCTGGTGTTTGATGCACAAATACATAGAAAAATGTAACTTTTGTGAACTCATCAGTGTTGTGTTATAGATTTTTCCTGAAGGGCTGCACAAAT
The DNA here is from genome assembly GCA_003546025.1 of Camphora micrantha. Lineage (NCBI taxonomy): Eukaryota > Viridiplantae > Streptophyta > Magnoliopsida > Laurales > Lauraceae > Camphora > Camphora micrantha. The sequence goes on along the minus strand of QPKB01000004.1, from coordinate 50,624,372 downwards.
ACATAATGGAACATTTAGGCTTAGTGATTGGAACAAATCATTTAACTCCTTTCCAGGCTTCTCTTCCATCCCTTTGCTTCTTTTTACATACTATGTATGGATGGATTTTAGACAAAAATTAATATGATTTTAGTAATGAAGATACAATTACTGAAATAGGTTTTCAATTTTCTTGTCCCTCCTATAACTATAGATAGAAGAGGGAGAAGGAAAACAAAATTTGGGGATAAAAACAATTTCTTCGAAATAGGGCCAGCTCAACCCTCAGGCCAACAAGGCGATTGCCTTAGGCCCCCAAAGATCTCAAGCCCCCAAAAGTTTCAACCTCAAAACCAGTCTCCTAAAAATTCAATCTCCAAGGCCTCGATTCTTGTAAAAGTATCAACAAAAGTACTTTTTTTCCCAAAAAGGGCATGCCGATCCCAAGTTGTCACATGTTCATGTATTATTAAAGGTGCAGAGAGAGTCATTGGTTACAAGATAGGCATGCCCATCCCAAGTTGCCACCTTTTCATATATCATTAAAGGTGAGAGAGCCGTTGGACGATGGTTACAAGATGGGCGCGGGATTTGAGGGCTTTACATCTTGTTTGTAAGTATTTTTTACTCTAGCATGAGCATCGCCCATCCAATTCGTCATCGCTCATTTTCTCTCTTCTGGACAAGAAGCCATCTCAACTGTTTGTACAACTTTTTATTCCAACATTTTCTTTTGGTTCTTTTGGGGATATCACTGATCTCAGGTTCTATTGTTTTATACTTTTATGATTTTTAAAATTCCAAGCTCATATTGTATGTGTGTTTATTATAGTTAGTGTTCATTTTATTTGTAAATATTATTAGTTATAATTTATAAATAATAAACATGCCAACTAGAAAATACGAATCCGGGTACTCAAAACCTTTAAAAAAAAAAGAGGAAAATAGATTATTTAATTCAATCTCAAAAAGGATCTCTTGATGAATTTGTTACAAGAAATAAACAAAATATAGTAATAAATGAACAAGTAATTGATCTAAATGAGTTAAAAGATAATGAAATTGTAGAACAAAAAGAGATCAATGAAAATATTCATAATGAAGAGGAACATGAAATTATTAATGAAACAATTGATTATATTCCTACAAGTATTTATGATTTAAGTCAATGGACAAATATTGATACAAAATTAAGAGATTTATTAGTAGAAAATGGTCTAATAGAGATAATGATCTAGATTTTCCAAAGATGAACTCTCTAGACATTTTTCTACTACATACTATATTCAAAAATTACCAAATGGGGAGAAGCATGATAGAAAATGGCTAGTGTATTCAAAAGATTTGGATAGAGTATTTTGTTTTTGTTGTAAGTTGTTTAATTTGAATTCTAAAACAAGTAAACTAGCTAATGAAGGAACTAGAGATTGGAAAAACCTTGCTCTTAAGCTTAAGAGTCATGAGACAACTAATGAGCATATTACTAACATGAATACTTGGATTGACTTTAGAAATGATAATGTTAAAAAATAAAACAATTGATAAAAATATAAAAGAACAAATTGACAAAGAGAAAGATCACTGGAAAAAAGTATTATTAAGAATTATAACTGTCGTAAAACTTCTTGGTAAAAATAATTTGGCATTTCGAGGAAAAAATGAAAAGAACTAGCTATCAAGAAAATAATGAAAAAATTTTAAGTATAATTGAAATGATTGCAGAATTTGATCCAATAATGGGAGAACATAGTCGACGTATTCAACATGATGAAATTCATAATCATTACCTTAGATCATAATATACAAAATAAATTGATAAATTCATTAGAAAATGAAATTAGAAGTATAATTATTAAAAAAATTAAAGACGAAAAATATTTTTCAGTTATACTTGATTGCACTCCAAATGCAAGTTATCAAGAGCAAATGTCTCTGATATTACGATGTGTGGATATCTCAGTAAGTCCAATAAAAATAGAAGAATATTTTTTAGAATTTCTAAAAGTAGACGATACCACTAGAAAAGAGCTTCTTAACGCAATTAAAGATGAAATAAGAAATCTTCTTAACGCAGGACAGGGATATAAAGATGAAATAGCAAAACACAAAGGGGTATGACTCCTATTGAAAAGCATTTTGACACCATGTGGTTTTATTCTAAATCTAGTACTTTGTGATATAGCATCTTGTCGATTTGGTGGTATAACGTATATTCATTATTTTCTTCTTTTGCCAAACTCAGTTAGATAAACCAGGTTTAACTCTTAAGTCATTCAAAACACATGCATATTATATTATGCTAAGATACCAAGCTCCCCAAATAAATAAATTAGCGGAAATTAGATCTAAAACTAGAAGTGAAGCTTTGTTCTTATGAGATTGAAATTTTGATATTCGATGACGATGGTATAATTATACATTTGTTGTATGATTAGTAAAATCAATCAAAAGACATGCGTATTGATGTTGTTTTAAATCAATTAAATGATCTAACTTCTTTTCTTGAAAAATTATAGAGAAATGGATTTACATTTGCTATGATTACATCTAGAGAAATTGTGGCTGAAATGAAAATAGAACCTATATTCCATGAAAAACGTATAATTCGTAGAAAGTAAGCAGTCTGATGAGAATGTCGATGACGAGACAACACAAATTGTTGAGAAATCGTTTAGAATAAATTATTTTATATACATAATAGATCAAGCTATTTACTCAATTCATAATAGGTTTGAGCGATTTAAAATATATGAAAATATTTTTGGCTTTCTATTTAATTTTAAAATCACTAGACAATGATAGTTTGAAAAAAAAAAAATATCTTAATCTCGAGTGTTCCTTGAAACATGATAGTTTTTTTGACAACATTGATGGTTTAGATTTATTTTTCAGAATTGAAAATTTTATAAAAAGACTAGATTCTTTTCCAATTGACAGAAGAAAATACTCCAATTGACGTACTAAGTTATATAAAAAGACTAGATTCTTTTCCAAATGCATACATTGCTTATAGAATTTATATATTTGAAAGGGACTGTTTTCCAATTGAAAAATTAAGCAATTGGAGGCAATTGGTTATGACCATTATGATTTATTTTGACTATGAGCCACATCAGCTTCCTCATGCCATGTCATCCAATTTAATCTCTTCTTTAATTCTCTTAATCTCTACTTTAATCTCCATTAATACAATATATATAATAAAATCAAATTTCTTGACTTAATGCCTCTCCCCAACATAAGGGTCATTTCACCAATTAACTTCTAATTTCTTAATAACTTATTCATGTCAAAGCAATGAAACCCATTCACCTTTCCAGAACGCGCAACCATCTCTCCATAATCCCTTCCTAGGTATGAAGATTTGAAGAAGCCTTCTGAAGTCGTCCCACCTAAACCAACTCTTGTGTCGATACCTATGACCATCGAACAAGATGAATCTCCTTGGGCTGGGAAAGAAGAAGCACTTATCAGAAACCCAGCAGGATCTCGCATAGGGGTGGGGAAGAAGATAAAGTCGTGGACGACCTTGATGAGATGATTTTTGGAAAGAATGGAGGGAGCTCCTCAAAATGGCAGGATCCAAAGAAACAGCGAAAGAAAGATGATCTCATCACCTTTCTGCCCTTTGTAGGTGAAACTTTCAACATCCTTATTAGATGGAAGATGGTCATTTCAGTGAAGGGATATGATTTGGGACAATTTTTTTTTTTTTTTTTTTTTTTTTTTTTTTTTGCAAGTATTCACTTGGTGACGAGTTTCTATTTCCACACATTCATGACTCATTCTTGCAATGCTTCACAAGGTATGCACTCAGATAAAAGTACAAGATGATATCTCAAGAAAAATGATCTTACTATACTTGGTGTGGTGACAGGGACCTAAGATACACCCTTAAAGTGTGGGATCAAGATCAAAACTCAAAATCTTGATTTTGTATGCCTGATATTTTTTTGTGGTAGTTGACTCTTTCTGATTTGGTTTTCCACCTTTTGAGTTTTAGTTTTAGTCTTTTTTTTTTTTTTTTTTTTTTTTTTTTGAGATTTTGGTGGAATGAGGAGACAGGTACATATATGAATTATGTTTAGAAAATCTATTGTAGGTATTTTTTTTCCTTTTTTCTTTTTCAAATGAATGATAGCTCACCTGTAACATCCCAGTCCCGAATCACCCTAGCCTAGGGTAATCTCCGATGTGTGACACACATACTCCTACGTGTTGTACCTGTCTCGAGTTAAATACAACACACGAAAGAGATAAAAACAACTTTCCACACACATGAGTAAGAACTCACTAAAACATATCAATAGCAATTATTTATAGCGGAAGCTGTAATTCGTTCTTGTGAGAGTATCAATTCCCATTCAGTCCAATTAGTATTTCAAGTTTTAATACAAAAGAATTATACAAGTATATACATCGTTTTACAAAAGCGGATGTATAAAAGAACCCTATACAAACATTACCAAAAGTATAACAAAAGAATGATTACACATCTAAGTGTGGCCCACGCAAAAAGGGGCTAGCCACACGCTATAGAAGATCTCAAAAGGGACATTCACTCTCTCCGAGGGAAGATATCTAAGCTGGCCCTAGCTCTGGCCACTCTTTTAGCCCTGAAGGTACCTTCTCTCCCTCTTTGGCCTCCTCAGGGCCGACACCAGGAGTAGTATTATCAATACGACGATTAAGCAAGTATAGGCAATAATAAGGAAATACATAATGTATCAAATTGAATTTAAGACAGATAAGTTTATGGATGCCAATGATAAGTATCAACTAGGCAAATTGTGCACAATTGAATAGTTTATGCTTGTGAATCAAGTATTGTGACAACATACTAATTGGCTACTACATTAAGCTCATCCTCTCAAAAAAGAGTAAATCTAGTTAGGATGTCACCAGCGGCCCAGCCAAAGGCTAACTGGCTACCCAGGTCTGGAGTTATGGTGCTCTAGATGACTTACTACAGTAGTTTCGAATAACTAAACCAAGTTCAACCCCGCCGGGCATCACAAGGTCGAAGCTAAGTAGTGTAGACACGATCGAATCAAATAATAATCGAATTATAATCGGATTTGAGTAAGTTTGCATTTCACTTATCCGTAATCAAATCGAATAGAAATCTCATATCACGAATACTTACTCAATCCTCATGTTTCAATTGAATAATAAATCTGGTATACAATACTGGAGTTACGAATTGAATGTAAACAATCGGACTTCAATAAACATTAATGACGGAACTAATCTACTAATCAGGATTTGATTATCAATAAGAAATGATACTCCAATATGAAATGCAGTAACTTAAAGGAATCAAGATATTTTACGAACCAATACTAAACTATTAATTTTAGTCTTTCACCGTCCAATACAAGGTAAGTTGAGAAAATCAATGTATTACTACCTTGTTAGGTGTCACTATATATGGGAAGTACCTTGAATTGCCAAACTAACCTTCATAGCGTAGTGCTAGACTAATAAATATCCGTTAGACCAATGAATAAGGTTATCGATTCCATTTTACGGTCATAAAATCTTAAAATTTCTAAATTCCTGTGAGAGTAAAGGTAAGCACCTTAATTATCTACTAAGGATGATTAAGGTGGGTTATAATAGATTAAGGGTGGTAATTTACCCAAAACTGGGTCTGAAAAAGGGGCCGGGGTTCAGCTTCAGGCAAACCCCCAAGTTCACTCGAGCGGGCCCCATCCAGAGGTCAACTCGCTCGCACGATCCATTCGTTTACTTGAGCGGTGGCTTCAGGGGTGTGGTCGCTTGAGCGGACCCATATTCTCTCAAGCTAACCCCATCCAGAAAGATGGGCGTCTGAGCAATCATTTTCTCCGCTCGACCCAAAGCTTCAGAAGGCTCCAATTCGATCAAGCGAACTGTCCAGAATTCCTGAACGCGGGATTTTCATCCATTTCTTCTCCCATCCGTTCCTTAACTTCTTCTCATCCTAAACCCTGCATAATGGAGCCTCCATGCTCCCATTTTTACATCATACAATCCCTCCATTCACTTCCATCATTTAAAACTCATAAATCAGACCAAATTCATCCATTTTAAGAACTAATGCATTGAATAAGAGTTTCATTGAGTCAATGAAATTTAACAAATATGTGAGTCCAAATCATGCTTATACTTGCCTCTATTTGTGCTTTTCCAAACTCTCTCTCCACTATGGCTCAAGGAAACCCAAAAGCCCCAATCAACCAAACCCTAAAGCCACAAATACACTTGGAAAATGGCATGAATATGCATGTTTGTCTATCCAAGAGTTCCTTGACTCTTTTCCAACTCAAAATCTAACTAACAAGGGTTTGAAGCCTATCTCTAGCAAGGGTTTCAACTTTGGAGAAGGTAGGAGATGGTGAGAATGGTTTCTTGCTAATCACATGAGAAAGAAGACGAAGAAGATGAAGATGAATCCACTTTCAGCCCAAGACAACGTAAACACTCTTAATGATTGGTAGGAGGGGAAAAAGAAGAAGAGTGAAGAAGAAGAAGAAGTGTAGGGAGAAGAGGAAGTGAAAAGAAGATGGAAAGAGAATAAAGAGAAGAGGTAGTTGCATATAAGAGGGATAAGTATGCCCTTTTTGCAAGAAAGTCCACTACAATAGCATATTTTCATTTTGAGTCAAATGAGGGCCCACTCACATAATAGTTGGTCAAATGAAGTAGGGTCTAATATGAAAATTGATGTACTAGTCAAAATACACTCGATGATGTCAAAATGACGTGTAAATGATGTAAAATACGAAAATCAATAATTACGAAAAGCCCTTGACCCAACTCAACCGAGTCAATTCTACTCTCCAACTCACCTATTCAAGGTTCAACGCTCAACTAACTTAGTCTATAAAGACTAATAAATACTAATTACCATAATTAGCAATTAAACATAATTAATTTAGCTAAAACACACTTAATTAGTACTAATCAGGGTTAAATCGGGTCGAGGCATAACATCACCTCTTCTAAGATATCAAACACCATATTCTGTGGAGAAGAAACAAAAGGATGAAGAAAAGTCTGTAGGAAGTGGGGTACCACCGGAAAAGGCATGCAAATCTAGACAGTACTTTTTATTAAAACAAAATGCATAGAAAAAATATCAATATGTTAGGTGATTATAATACTTGGTTTCATGATTGTGTGAGGAATTTAATATTATTTAATCTAATTTAATTCAATAACATGTCATTTAATACTCACTCCCCATCTCTCCCTCTTCCCAAACAACTCTTCCCTTACGCTACTACTCTTCCCTTTTTAATGGAACTCAAATCTCTCTCTTCCCCATCCATGCCCTCGCCTAGGAACACATCTCTCTCTCTCTCTCTTCGTTTGGTCCCCATCAAGGTTTGGCCTCCCTCGTCACTTTTTTTTTTTTTTTTTTTTTTGCTTTCTTTCTTGTCATGATATGGGTTTTAGATAAAGGTAAGTGGCAATAATTTTATCAATGGGAATGCAAATCAAACAAACCAAAATCTAAGCCTGTACTGAACCCAGCTCAAGTCAAAGTCCATAATCCTTTATACCTACCATGAACCCAACCAACTCATTGCAAACAAGATCTCTATTTGGAAGATTGCATATTTTAAATTTCTTATAATTCTTTTCATATAAATATTTCATATTTCATGTTTCTACTTAGATTTTTAATTTTCTATATTTATTATTTATTTAAACTTTTAACTGTGTGATTTTTAAGAAAGCCTATAAATTTTTAATATGTGAGAAATATTTCAATTTTAGATTTTATAAAAATATAAACATGCAAAATCATATTTAAGATTTTTATTTATGTCATAAAATTAAATGATATTTTTTGTAAGAATTCTAATGTCCGTGCTAAGCACGGAGGGATTTTGCTAGTATTATTGACAATACCTATAACTGTTGCTTCTGGAGAAAGAAGTTTTTCAAAATTAAAATTGATAAAATCCTACCTACGATCAACAATGTCACAAGAAATATTAAGTGGATTAGCCATACTATCAATTGAAAAAGATATGTTAGCAAAACTTAAAAATATAAAAACTTAATTAGTAATTTTGCATCACAAAAAGCAAGAAAAATATATTTTAAATAAAATATTTATATTAATATTAAAAAATAGAAAAAATACTCATTTAAGATTTTCGCCTTAGGCCTTAGTTGGCTAAGGCCAGCCCTACTTAGAAATGATTTTTTCCATTCTATTATAGATAAAATAAAAAAATAAAACCCATGTATGGAACTATTATAGAGGTGAAAGAGAGAGAGATTTGAGGAAGAAAAAATACCTTAATGGCAAGGCAAATGTACATATTGCTTCTTATGCTAGATACAGATCGATGTCTCTCTTATTTATGTAAGTGCATTACCCTACTTTTGATTTACGTAAATCATGCCCCTTTTGATTTCTTCTCGAGAAGGCCTCACCAAATGGAATTTTGTCAATGGAAGGGGGAGAGGGGACGTGAAGAGAAGAGCCATTTGGTTCTTGGGAGAGGAGTTAAAAGAAGAGATTCAGGAGGATTAATGTGAATTAAAGAAGAGATTGAGGAGCCTGACGCTATGAGAAAACTGATTTGCTAAGGAAAGAGCCGTTTCTTGTTAGGAGAGGGAGGAAAGAGCCATTTCATTCTTAGGAGAAGGAGGAATGATGAGTGAAGAGATTAAAGAGGTTAGCCTGGGATGAAAAGAATGATGTGGCTATGATAGGGAAAGTCAAAATAAATTGACAGTCAAAATCAGTTTGAAATTTCCAATTGAATCATGTTTTTGCTTCATATCTTATAATATATATTGGGGCCCACCTTTAGAAATTGTTGCATCTGGGGGCTTAACTTTTTAAAAATTATAATGTAGAACCTGCTAGTTGCATTATTTGAGAGATTTTCTAAGGTCATTTTCATTTTAAACACTTGTAAATTTTGTTTTATCCACCTCCATCCGCTTTACCTTTAAAAACTCTAAATAAATGCGGCACTCTTTAGGATTTTTTTTCATAAACAAAAGCTCTAATTTTTAAATAAGCTCTAAAACGTCAAAAGTTTAGCAAATGTTATAATATATAATTAAGCTCTAAATCATAAAATTAGAGCTTATTTTTAGACTTTTCAAATGCCCCCTAGGAATTAAGACACTTTCATAGTTTTTTTATTTATTTATTGACATATGAACATCACTTGGAATTCAATAGTCTACTTCCCAAAGTATTGACTAGGCTTTGTAGGTTTTAGAACCAGGAAGATTTAAAAAAAAAAAAAAACTCCATTCAGATTGGTGCGGGTGTCATAGTGGGACCCATGAAATTCAGGAGAATTCCCAATCTTGGTGATGGTCTGGATGAGTTCTCCCATTGAGCGCATAGCAAAGGAGAAAATATTCCATATGTTAAAAATGGTATATCCATGAATTTGAATGTCCTTATTGAAAGAACTAGCTGGTCCTAGATGGGTGTCGGAACCGAACCCGCCGAGGACCTTGTGCGTTCCGGAGTGGGGTAGGCCTGCGAACTCGCTCCGAATGCTCTCAGATCTACTGGATAATCAAGCAAGGTTTCCCATCTCCCTTACATAAAGCAATCCCTAGGAGTTACAACTCTATCCGGATTCTACCCCTCCTAGAATCACACATCTCCTGACCAGCGTGAGAATTCTGCCAACTGAGAGTCTGAACCTGATCCAAACTCTACCACTAAGAGTTTGATCCTTATCTGACTCAACTAGACTAAGACTTATTAGGAGTTCATCCGCGGCACACCGCCGGGCTCGATCTGGTGTGGGCCCAATGGCAATCGAGCCACACGATTTTCCTAACAATCTCCCACTTGTGGCACGAATGCCATGTAAATCAAATGTGCCAATGTACATCAACAATACTCTAGTCCATACATACATCTCCAGCCTAGTAAAGGCTTAATCAAGTAATACACGTCAATTCCACCGGTGGGATTCTCGAGATTGAAATCTTAAGTTTGTCTCCAACATTTTAGGCATACAGATATCACAATTCAATATCATGAGGGATTGTGGAATTGTGGTTCCATTTATCGAAGTAATGGCAGACTCATAACATTTGCACCAACTCATTGGTTCTTACCAACTTCAAATGTCCATGAAGAGATCTAACCTGATGGCCACTTGATTTACTGCATCACAAGTTGTATCACAGCTTCTGTTCGCAACAAAGCTACTATGTCTGTTTTCTTTATAACAGAAAATCAAGACATTTGCCAATGGGTTAAAATATAACCAGACATGGACTCCCTCTCGTCCAAGTCATCATCCCAAGAGGCAACACAGCCATGCAGTTCCAAGACAATAACAGTGCCACAGGAAAAACGGTTTAGCAAATATTTTTCGATGTACCCAGATTCCTCTTATTCACTTGTCATAACAGGCATACCCGGATAACTTATGAATCTGATTATGAAACCAACTACGATCCATTTTCGGTCTCATATATCTGGAATTTACAGCATTATATGCATGATGAGGATGTCATGCATTATGCACCTCCACTATCCTCAAGTAAGGCCTGTCTCCGGTCATGAGCTTGTTCTTCTCACTAATGGGATTCCGATTATTAGACAATTTCATACACATACAGATGGGAGTGTCGATTGGCTTGCACATCTCCATATTCAATTGTTTTAACACAGTGTCCTACTCAAACCCATGTGACAAAGTCTGTTCCAGACTCGGCTTACATGGTTGCTGCATATGCCCAGTACATCTACTTCAACCCATGTTTTCCATCTCGAATCAAGACTTCAACACTGTTGTTTGGAGATTGCTTCCAATTCACCACCAACAATCAATATGTCATCCAATGACAAATATATAACTACTCCTACTGATTTGACCTAAATGCATATCTCATATGCCGGGGATAAACTAATTTCACGTATGGCCTCATGAAATTTTCATGTAAAGATGATTTGTACACATTTATCCTCATGATCTTTGCACCACCAAATCCACAGATTACATGTAAAGTTTTTCCTACTTTTCGCCGTTTAGGAACTCAGCATTTACATCCACCAGGTGCAATTACAGATTCTCAAAACCAACCATTGCTCTTAGGATTCACATGGATAGGAATTTACGCCCAGAGAGATAATCTCCACGTAACCGAATCCTCCCATTTTTAAATCCTTGTGCCACCCATCATACTTATCTACCAATCTGTCATTATCATTTTATATTCACCTATATAGTGTACAGTCAATCACCATATTGCATAAATTGACAACGAATGAGAGATTAAGATCTTGCACGATTTCTACCAAATAATTGCACCAATCATCCAACCATATTGAACGTTATCAATCCTACATGACTCCCAATAACCTGACTTGTTCAATGTCAAGTGGGCCATGGCCAGGATTTACACTTCCAATGCTGCCAACGTTGAAACTCCCACTTTCCGCAACACCCTCCATCCTCAGAGATGTTGTGGTGCATCTCTATGATTTGTATGGGATCCACAAGGAAGCACACATTCCGACCTTTGGTTTTAATCCGATATCCGTGATTGATCACACGATATCCCTTTGGATGATTCAATTTTATAACGAAAGAATGATTTTCTTCGTTTCCATTTGACAATTGGTATGATAATTGTAGCGCGCAATAATTTGTGTACAACATATTCCCACAATGTCATAGATCAAGTTTTAGGTTTGGCACCAGTCCATAACTCATAAATGGGTCTATTGGGTTAAATTTTAGGAGTTGTTCGACTCAATATATATTGTGCATTCAATAATATGTCCCCCTTACAGCACACAGCGGAAGATACCTATAGTGTTAACATGGATCTAATATATCCATCATAGAATAATTTAAAAGTTTCCAACCACACCATTTTTAGCTGTAGGGTATACAGAATCAAATGTATGATCCTCTCCATGGACAATATACTTAAATCATTCATAGGTACACTCCCACACTTAACGGATCTCATCCATTAACTTGTCAGCCCTATTGGTCCATGACTCAGCAGCATACCACTCAAAGCATTTTTATTATGCCTCAATTTTATATCAAATCAGATAAATTTAAATGTATTTGCTAAAGTCACCAATAAGAGTAGCAAATCACTCCCACCCATTTAAATTTGGACAAATAAAATGGTCAACATATTTTAGAGTGTATAATATCACTCAACCACACTTCTAGTTATTCCAAAAAAAGTACATACAGTCATTTTCCACCTAGACATGGTTCACATATACCAAGGTCGGGTAAAGATATCATTCCAACCAGTCCATTTATTCTATCTTTATTGATGTGTCCTATTTTCATTGCCATAAGTGTGCCAAACCACACATCCAACACATACAGAATAATTAAAACTAGAAGATTTATATATTATAAGCTATATCGAGCAAGTAAATATCATCTCAGAAATCTAAAAATACAACAATCTCCCATGCATGCAATTCACAACTATATTGCCTCAGAATAGATTTCCTTAATTTATTCTATCACCAGTTAAGCCACGAATTTTACTAATCACAGAGTAATAAATAGTAAAGCATCCCCAAAATATAACAAATTGGATTTTCAGAGTCAAATGTAATTTAGACTCACGTCATTTTTGAAACACATAACAAAATTTATTCCATATTTATAGATGCTTACAATCTCTGGATTTTGTTTTCATGAATTCAAAAAATTCAATTTCCATCCTTGAGATCACATAGAAAACCACAATTCGATCTACTAGTTCCGTTCTTATACCTTCATCAGATCCATCGTTATATGACTATAACCTTTGTATCTGATCTACTAGGTTGTCTATCCCGTCATATTCTCATGTCCCCTTGACTTAAATAAATTATTTTTATTTCTTGCCTAAAATTTCATTGAAATTTAAATATTTGATAGGCTTAGGACTTAAGAGATACACCCCCACTTAAGTGGAAGACCATAATAATAGACATAGAAGTGGAACTCATTGATTAATTAGTTTTCCCCACCGTGGTCAACACTTTATTAGTGATCTGATCAACCCAGTTGTCAATCATGGATCCATCAAGCAATCAATAGTACATGCATGCATAACAGATTATTTTCATCCGAGATCTAGTTGTTTATCAAATTTTAAACCACCAACCAGAGCTCATGTCTCTTTTGTGCCATTAGATTATGCTCACATTTTATGTATCAAATCATCGACCCCTTTGATCCGCACATTAAATATTTAACGAATCAATTATTACACCCCCACTGCACATGGTAACCCCAAGTTACCATTAGATGATATCGTAGTGGTCGTCAAGGTTTTATCAAAAAAAAAAAAAAAGACAAGTTGGATCTTATAAATGCACAATTCCTGCAAAGGGCACCCAACTAATATCTTCACACGAGTGGGTTGTTCTCGCCGAAGATATCTCTCTTGGTGAAGTCATACTGTGCAGATTATATAAGACATATCCAACACATAAATAAAAGCAAAAAGTCAAGATACCATTGACCGTGATCGCTGACCAAAAACTTTTCTAACCATTGGATCGTCAATCTCTCATTGGCGTAGGCGCAATGGCAGTCGGACCACACAATTTTTCTGACACTTATTGTCCTAGCAATAATTACTAGATTGACTAGTTCTGCCATGACAAGGTTAAATATATTCTTTCTAGATCTTTTATTACAGGCCCCAGATTCTTAGTGCAATACTTGCAGAAGGGTACATCCATGATGGAGCCACCTGATGAACATTTTTTTTATCAATATGTGGGGCATGGACCCAATTGGTGTGGAGTAGGACCATATCTCTCTCAGAGTGATGTGAAAGATCAAGTGTTACTATTTTAATTAAGCACTTGCCCACCAAAGCTCTTCTTTAGATTCTTTCTTCACTTTCTGTAATCTGCTCTCTCCTAATATCTTGATCTTTCCTCTCAGCCCCTTCTTTCTTTTTGTCTTTTTGGTTGGTTTTCACTCTCTTTCCACTCTTTTAATACAGTTTTGCATTTTAGCAAAACAAAGAGAAGCACTTGCCTAAAACTATATATTCATCTTATGTAGAAAGAGACTTGTTAATTAATCAACCATATGCACCATCATTTATTATACCTTATTTTACAATTAAAGATCCCGTGTCCCAACCCAGCAGAAATAGATCCCATGTACAACAAAAAAACTACTGAAAGAATCATCCCCATCCTTCCTCTTGTTCCAAGCAGGAATCAGTGGACAGTTTCCATAAAATAATAAGGTTGTGTCTAGACTCACTGCCAGGCTGATGCTGGAATAAGGTTGTGTATTGAGTCATTTTCATAAAATAACTAGGTTGTGGTTTTAACTAGGACCACCCCATTATGTTCCAGGTCTATTTCACCAGGTCCAAGGGTTGAGACCCGGTTCGGTCCAAATGAAAGAAAATCAGGATCCTTCCATCTTTTTCATGGACTGGGTCGAGCCCGAACCCCATTCCCAATAAATAAACATATTGGGTCGATGATTACTTTGACCCTATATAAGCCCGGCCCATTTCCACCCCATGAAATGCATGAAAACAGATCTAACTAGTCTCGAGAGTAAAACAACAGCGTGCTTGAAAATTCAGAAGCAGACATGAGATAAAATGCTTGTTCAATTCTCACTTGTCCCTTCTTACAAATATTTCCATTTGGCAGCCTGCAAGTCCTTTTCCATAAGAGGAACATGGGATTGGGCCATGTAGAATAAAGAGTGATAGTGAGCGTCTATAAATAATACAAGGCATCTATCTTCTTCATCTTCTCTAGCTGGAGACTAATGGGTGCTCCCCAGAAGGAGATGAAGGGCCGAGAAACAGCGTCGCTCTTTAAGATTTTTCGATTTGCTGATGGCGTCGATAAATTACTGGTGGTACTGGGAACCATGGGAGCCATGGGCGATGGAATGATGACCCCATTAAACTTTGTAATGATGAGTGGAATCTTCAATTCCTATGGAAAAGCTGATACCTCTCTTTCAAATGATGAAGTGGACAAGGTTAGTCTAATCTTACGCGGTAGTAGCATGATCTTAAAGATTAGTGTATAGTGATCAATAAATTGATCATATTGATATGATACTATTCTGAGCTGTAACATTGAAACTATAGCCAGTAAATGCCTCTGTAAATACAAAATTTGGTTCAATCATGCATTTTTGTAGATCCTGGTCACACAATGTATCTGCTATATATAACAAAATACAGCAGTAATAGCCATTACCTTCAAAAATCATAAACGAATGTGTAATATTACAGGAAACAGAAAATATCTGCAGAAATCAAAAGAACGCGATCTTCTCATGGCATTCGTGTGATATTTTACTATAATCTCTATATTTTGAATCATTTATAATATCCCTCAATTTGTTTTATATTTTTAATGATTTTATATTTTGAAGATCTCCCATTAATAACGATATTTGTGATAATGCTCTTAATGTCACCAGAAGAACTAGGTAATAAAGAGAGGTCCATGGCATCCATCATGGTCCCTTGTGCATCAGATTTTAACTGTTCTATCAGGCTATCACTCTGTTGTCATCTTAAAGAGTACCATAATTTAACTTAAAACAGAAACAAACTATATTATTTTATATACCACTTCAAATATTCAGTAGAAATATCAGGAAATGAGCTTGATTGTTTATTAGTCTTCTGCAAATAACACATCGATCATATCCATTTTGCAGTATGCTCTCAGGTTACTCTATGTAGCCATTGGAGTTGGAACCAGTGCTTTTGTTGGTACGTTGAGCTTTGAATAGCAGCAAGTAACATATATGTACAGTTTGACAAGGAAGATTTTCTCATGTTGTTGGTTGTTCATGGGGTCATGCAGGGGGATGGTGTTGGACAAGGACTGCGGAGAGACAGACATCTCACATGCGAAAGGAATACCTCAAGTCCGTTCTCCGGCAGGATGTCGGCTTCTTCGACACCAATGCAGTTTCTTCAACCACCTATGATGTCGTCACTGCCATCACCGCTGATGCCTATGTCATTCAAGATGTTCTTAGTGATAAGGTCAATTTATCATTCTTCCTTGTTCTCTTCAGCTTCAGGGACAAGAAACGCCACTCAATAGGGAGGAGGATTCCTTTAAATTGGATGGCCTAAGCCCTCCTCATCATCATGTCCTCATCGTCGTCGTCATAGCTTTATCCAATCAATTTAGGGTCAGTTAGAAAGTTCTAGTCTAACACCGAAACCATTTATGATCCTTCTCTAGCTCTCATGATCATGAACCAAGGGGCCAGTGCAGCTCATTTGGACCATGTAGTGGTGCAATTCACATGTATCAATAGGAACTTGAACAACCGATAATTGTGCATAGCATGATCCATAAAAGAGATTTGATTTCCTTTAGTGTGTCTCTTCTTATTGACTAGTCTCTAGGCCATGGATTAAGGATCAAGTTCATTCATCCATCCATCCATAGCAAGGGCCCATGAACCCTCAGGATCAATCTAATAGGCACTTCAGGACACTGTGAATCCTTACAGATTATGATCAATTAATAGTTCTTCTTCATTGTAACCCATCCATTAGTCACCATGTGTTTTAATGCAGAAATTTTGACCATCGGATCATTAGCATTTTTCTTTTATATTGACCATCATACAGTCCAATGATCATATTGTTAGACTTAAATCTACGGTAACCTTCTTGGTTCCACTTCTGTACTTGTTCCTAGGCATGTCAAATGGCCGCCCCCATCCCAGGCGCCTGCCCGTGCCACGGGCCGGGCCAGGCCGGCACCTGATGGAGCAGGCTGGGCCATGCCGGCCCTTCCTACCTGCCATGCTCGGCGTGCCTCTTTTAATTTTTTTTTTTTCGATTAATTCTTTTCTCTTTTCGGTATTAAAATTAAAAACTAGAACACAAGCACAGAGAATGATGAAGATATTTAAGTGGTTCGGTTA
This sequence comes from Camphora micrantha, assembly GCA_003546025.1. Lineage (NCBI taxonomy): Eukaryota > Viridiplantae > Streptophyta > Magnoliopsida > Laurales > Lauraceae > Camphora > Camphora micrantha. The sequence goes on along the minus strand of QPKB01000004.1, from coordinate 50,607,477 downwards.
AATTCGACATGCACTCCACTGAGAAAAATGGAGGGGTTTGAGTATTTATAGATTTGGAATTTATATATGAAACTCAGGGTGCCTGGGATTTTTAATAAGAATCTCCAGCATGATTTAAACAATTCAAAAATCCAGCATTTGAAATTCATAGACGCCCACCAGAAATGAATCAATGTAAATTCTTGTAACTAAAGGAGTCTGTACATGTGCAATGAGGATCCTTATTAGCTTTGCCCCTGCCTAAATCCCCATTTACATCCACCAGAGTGGCTAATGACTTGGGTGGGTTTTTCAAATCTTCTACTCCTTCCTGGATTCACCCCTTACATGAGGATAATGTGGAAAAATGTGACATTTGTTAACCTCGTTTTAGTAGAAAAACATACTAATAATGTTCTTAGAAAATTACACCATGCTCTGAGATTATGCGGTGCAATCCACAAACTGGAGACTAGGCCTAGGAACTGAGATATGAATGACCCCTAAAGTCCACACAGGATTGCCTACCTTGGTTAATCCATTAATAGCACTTTGAACAAGAGCACCAATATTATGAAACATGCACACGCAAAGTCATGAAGAATCTTGACCAGTAAAGAATATAAATATAATTCATTGTACGTAAAGATATTTACGTTGTTCAGTATTAATAGACTTTGTAAAATTGAAAAGGACGTAAAATACCCCTTATATAAATGTTTTATGGCTGTTGGGGGGTGGTTTTAAAATGGACAATATTTTTTAAAAATAGCCATTTTGGGCGGGCCAGGCCTATCGTGCCTGGTGGGCCAATCCTGGCGTGTCTAGCGGGCCGTGACAAACGGGCCCAAGTGCCTCGGCCCAGCACGGCCAGTGCCCTGTGGGCCGTACCAGGCCACGGGTCGTTGACTGGTCTAGGCCATTTGACATGCCTACTTGCCTCTACTAGGATTATACTTAAACCAAGACATTTCCTAGGTTATTCCGTCCTTCAGTGCATGCTGTAGCCACTAAAGATCACATTTCTTGATTTTCTTTTCTATCACAGCCAACCATGGTCTTCTCTGGTGGACAATGATTCTCTGGTGGACATGATTCTAATTGACTCTCTTGTTTTACACACATAAACCTTAGCATACAAATCTCAACTGCAATTTTTTATTTTTTTATTTTTTATTTTTTTTTTTTGCTAAAAGGGGGGACTCGAATTCTTGTGCCCAATGACACACCCATGTACCTAACTTGCTGAGCTACAACTGTACTTGCTTAATCCTTTTGCATTTCTTTGCTACCAAATATTCGGGCCCATGTAACAATTTAGATGTGCCCCATTAATCAAAGTGACACTACATGATCACAACATCAAGTAAAAGACCTTGAAGATTTCTCAATATTTCTTAATTGGCAACCTAACACAATCATCCTACACTTATGCTCCAGTGTTTATAAGGTGTGTGATGTACTTGTTTTAATGCAGATGCCGAACTTCATTGCCAACATGACCACTTTCATCGCCTGCGTTGCTACTGGTTTTATACTCTCATGGAGGATAGCCTTAACCTCTGTCCCATTCATGCTCTTCATCATTGTTCCTGGGGTGGTATTCGGGAAGCTTATGATGGATCAGGCAGTGAATGTGAAGGAGGCGTATGGAGTTGCCGGTGGGATCGTAGAGCAGGCAATTTCTTCAGCTAGAACAGTAGTTTCCTATGTCGGAGAGAATCAGACATTGGAGAGGTTCAGCAAGGCACTTGAGCTGAGTACGAAGTTTGGGATAAAGCAAGGACTAATGAAGGGGTTTGCAATTGGGAGCATTGGTTTGCTATATGCTGTATGGTCTTTTGTAGGATGGATGGGAAGTATTTTGGTGACAGAGGGTGGAGAACCAGGTGGCAGTGTTTTCCCTGCTGGACTGATGGTCCTCTGGGGAGGGCTGTGAGTTTCTCTTCTTGATTCAGTTATTATGCTTCATGCTTGTTATATCAGCCTATTTGCCCACAGAAACACAAAAATCTTGGATTTTGCCAATACATACATGGTTGAGTGGTGTTGGCAATGGCACTTAGTATCACACACATGCCCAAGGATCTATCCTTGGGTCTTCATGAAAGTAGTCCAACTAAGCCCAAAAAAAAAATCTTAGATTTTAGACAAATTCCAGTCTTATCTGATTGAAATAGCGTATCATTGTGAACTCGGATTGAAATTCAAGGGAAGAAGGAAAATAAAAGAAAAAATCCATTTCATCAATCCATTGGTCTCAGAAATGAGTCAAGAACCAACTCATTTATCAAATCCGAAAGGATATTTTTCTCCAACTATGAAAGAATGAAACCAAAATGATTGCTTTTTTAATAAGAAAAAAATACAGGATTTCTTTGTTCATACAAGCAAATAGGTACTAACAAATACAACTCCTTAATTTTTTTCAATAAAGAAAAAGTGGATTACTTTAGTTTCCATTACTACAAATGCTTGACTATGGTGAAATTTGAATCTTCAGGTCTGCCATGAGTGCACTTCCTAACCTCTCATCCTTCGTCGCGGCAACAGTTGCTACATCACGAATATTTGAGATAATCAGTAGAATTCCAATCATCAATCCTGATAGCAAGGAAGGGGAGATTTTAGACAAAGTGAGAGGAGAAATAGAGTTTAGGAATGTCGAATTTGCTTACCCTTCAAGGGCAGAGACTCCTGTTCTACAAGGTTTAAATTTGAAAGTAATGCCTAGCATGACTATAGGACTGGTTGGTGGTAGCGGCTCTGGCAAGTCTACCATCATCTCTTTGCTAGAAAGATTTTACGACCCTGTAAAAGGCCATATTTACTTGGATAAGAAGAGCATCAAGAAACTCCAGCTAAAGTGGCTGAGATCTCAGATGGGTTTGGTTAGTCAGGAGCCAATTCTCTTCAAAACCTCCGTAAAAGAAAATATACTATTTGGAAATGAATCAGCTTCAATGGACCTTATCATCAGCGTTGCCAAGGCCGCAAATGCGCACGATTTCATTACTAAATTACCAGATGGATATGACACTCAAGTAAGTACAGAAAAATTGTTAGTTAAGATTATGGTGCATTTGAAAACTATCTGAATAGCTTGGCAGATTGGACATCATCATGTTCATCTCTGCATTTGAGAAGTGCAAAATCATAAACCATGTTAGATGGGGCTCTCTCTCAACAGTATCAGAATTGGTTGTAGATTGACTTGCGGTGAAAAGAGGAGATGGAACAATACTACTCCTAGAGTCATTGAAGTTTCTTTTTTCCTTTTTGTTTCCAAATCTAAATAAACTTAATTTTAAGCTATTTTTCTTAAGGCACCACCAGAAATTCTGGTTGAGTTAGGAGCCGGTGCCAGTGCCATTTTGGTTTATACACCTAATAAAGGACTATACACCTAATAAAGGACATAATCTATGATCATTCATTCTGCCAAAGTAATTCAATATCTTTATATTCACTTTACATCCAAAGCCACCATACATGAGTTGAATGAAAAATATTAGTAGTGCTCATATTTGGAATTCTTCTTGTTCTACCAGGTTGGGCAATTCGGGGTTCAGATGTCTGGAGGGCAGAAGCAAAGGATTGCAATTGCAAGGGCACTACTCAAAGACCCAAAAATATTGTTACTCGATGAAGCCACTAGCGCATTAGATGCAGAGTCAGAAAGAGTGGTCCAGGAGGCCTTAGATCAAGCTTCCGTAGGAAGAACAACCATGATTATCGCTCATCGCCTCTCCACAATCAGCAAAGCCAATACTATAGCAGTTCTTCAAGGTGGGAAGGTGGTAGAATCAGGATCTCATGATCAGCTTAAGCAACAGGGTGGGGCCTATGCAAAGATGGTGCAGTTGCAGCAATCAACCATGAATACTGAGTCTCCAAATGCTTCTCCAAATTATCTATCAAATGGAAGCGACTATAGCAACTACTATAGGGTGCCAAAAACCATACTGACTCCTGTGAGTGGAAGGCCGGGTGGGCATACGAACAGTCCATTATCTTTCATCGAAGCAATGGCCAGTCCAGCGATGTCATTTGTCCAAATCAGAAGCCCAGCACCATCATCTGCACAAGATCTTTATCCCCATGACTCAAAAGAAGGCACCCCTAAAAGCTCTCCTTCTCAATTACGGCTGCTGAAAATGAACTCACCAGAGTGGAGGAGCGCCCTTCTTGGATGCTTAGGTGCAATTAGCTTTGGAGCTGTTCAACCTGTACACTTTTATTGCATGGGATCTCTTCTTTCAGTCTTCTTCCTCCAAGACAATAGCAAAATCAGATCAGAGACCAGAACTTACAGCCTGACCTTCTTAGGCGTTGGGTTCTTCAGTATTCTCACAAACATAATCCAACAATACAACTTTGCTGTCATGGGAGAGAGATTAACAAAAAGGGTAAGAGAGAAAATGCTTGAAAAGATATTGACATTCGAGATTGGTTGGTTTGATCAAGATGAAAACACAACTGCAGCAATCTGTGCGAGGTTAGCCATCGAAGCCAACACAGTTCGTTCTCTTGTTGGCGATCGGATATCTTTACTACTTCAGGTCGCTACAACAGCTTCTCTTTCCTACTTATTGGGCTTGGTGGTCACTTGGAAGCTATCTCTTGTGATCATAGCAACACAACCATTACTTATAGGCTCCTTGTATTCAAGGGGTGTCTTCTTGAAGAACTTGTCCCAGAGATCACAGAAATCGCAGAACGAAGCAAGTCAATTAGCAAGTGAAGCTGTCGTGAATCATAGGACAATAACCGCATTTTGTTCACAAGGAAGGATACTGGGTCTGTACAACAATGCTCTAGAAGGCCCTCGGAGAGAGAATATTAAACAGTCCTGGATTGCTGCTCTTGCCCTCTTCACCTGCCAATTCCTTACTTCAGCTAGTGTATCAATGGCTTTCTGGTATGGAGGAAAACTTATGCTTCAAGGCGAACTGACGTACAAACAAATGTTCGAGGCCTTCTTCATCTTGGTAAGCATGGGCAGAGTTGTTGCAGATGCAGGAATAATGACTTCGGATTTAGCCAAGGGGAGCAATGCTGTTGGATCAGTATTTGAAATTCTAGATCGGAAAACTGAAATTGAGCCCAATGACCCACAAGGGGTCAAGCCTAAAAAGATGATCAAGGGTCGCATTCAGCTCAACAACGTGCACTTCTCTTACCCTTCGAGGCCTCAGCAAATTATATTCCGGGGTTTAAGTATTAAGATTGATGCTGGAGAGACAGTAGCATTGGTCGGTGAAAGTGGTTCTGGTAAATCTACCATTATTGGGCTGATTGAGAGATTCTACGATCCATTGAGGGGTACAGTAGAAATTGATGGGCTGGACATCAAGAAATACAATCTGAGACATCTAAGGTCTCATATTGCATTGGTTAGTCAGGAGCCTACTCTTTTCGCGGGCTCCATTCGTGAGAACATCATGTATGGAAAGGAGAATGCTACAGAAGCGGAGATTACACAGGCTGCCATTATTGCTAATGCTCATGATTTCATAAGGTATGATTCAACCATCACATCATCATCATAAAAGCAATAATCCATCTGTTTAGAATCAGTATTCACTCAACTCTACTTGCAGATATCGTTTAAGTGGCTTCAAAATTCATTCTGTTTTGACTCTATTAATTGCAAAATGAACTAGGATCTTTCATTTAACTTCTTGAAAACAATTTTTATGGGTCTGTGAATGTGACTACTGACTGCAGCTCCATGAAAGATGGGTATGAAACTTTCTGTGGAGAAAGAGGTATTCAGCTATCTGGAGGTCAGAAGCAAAGGATAGCACTTGCTCGAGCAGTACTGAAGAACCCCGCAATTCTTCTCTTGGATGAGGCGACCAGCGCACTTGATTCCGTATCAGAGAGCTTAGTTCAAGGAGCCTTGGAAAAGATGATGGTGGGAAGAACATGCGTAGTTGTCGCTCATCGATTAGCAACTATTCAGAAGGCAGAATCTATAGCAGTGATACAGAATGGAACAATTGTGGAACAAGGCACACATTCAGAGCTACTAGCAAAAGGCAGGAATGGTGCTTACCATGCTTTGATAAAACTACAAAAAGAAAGCATCTCAAATTAGAACATTACTTTAAAGAACTTCATTGAGATAGGTGAATTGTTCAGATCAAGCCAAATGTGCCTTGGCCTGTGTAGAAACAGTCAGTCCGGTATCTTAGACAAAAAGGTGTGCATTGAGGTTACGTACTTCTTCGCTTTGTTTTAGACTATAGTTTGCTAGGAAGAAAGTGTAACAACGGAGACCTGAAACTTGGGAGTCTGTTTATCAACCTCCTGAGTTGGACTAGGGTATTTAGGAAATGCTGGAAGGTCTTGAAAGATTGAAGTCGGCAAGTAACACAGTTGTCCTGCACTTCTTTTTCTTGCAAATCTAATTACCTTAATTGGTTGGTTATGGTCCAAAGAAAAAAAGCAGTTCTCACATGACTCAGGATATCCAAACGGAGGAGCCCTCCTCATATGAGTTAATTGAGTTACATGCACTCAGTTCACAAAGATTCAAATGGGCTAGGAGCATTTGGGTGTGCACAAAATCAGAAAGATAATGTCATTGGTGTTGGAGACTGCTTGGATAATGAAAACCACATTATTGCCTGAAAACACAGTTTGAAAACTGAAAGGCAAGACTCAGCTCAACTCAAATTCATCTCTAACTGTGTAGGTTTGACTAGAAGGCTAAATACTTGAAAACAAAATTAAGACTTAAAACGCTATAATAGAATAATTTAATTGACATATGAATGTGACTCCACTCGGAATTCAACAGTCTAGTCTATTTGCCAAGCATTGAGTGGATTTTGCATGTTTTAGAACCATGTAAAAAAATAATAAATCCATTGGCCTGAATGCCCAAGCAATCATTTCTGGGATTTGCTAATTCTGCCTTGGCAGGGTTAAATATACCCTTTCTAGATCTTATTTTTTACCCTCTTGTAGGCCATCATAGGGAACACCAGATTCTTCGTTAGTGCGATACTTGCAGCAGGGTACATCCATGATGGGCAGGCTGATGAATATTTTTTATCGATACGTGGGTCAGGACCCAGCAATGATACAACTAGAAAATATAAGGTAATCAACTATGATGCATGGATACTTCAAAATGGACAACATATCGTGTCGTATCGTATCCGATACTTCACTTTTTACATGTAAAATCCGTGTCCCTATCATGTCTATGGCTTGTCCCTGCCGTATCCATACCGTATCTGGGCATCATAGGTAATCAACCAACCCATTTTCCCGATATTTGTTTCATTGGTGCAAAACTTGCAGAATGGAATCCCACCCTGATGAACACATTCATCACCAATGCACGGAGTATAGGACTCAGCATAGCTGGAATGAGGGAATATATAGTAATCGACCTACCCTTTCAAGTGATATTCACTTTCCACTCTCCAACAGCAGCAACATCAACAATTACAACTGATAAAAGGGGAAGAAAACCTCTGCAATAATGGATAGATTCCTGTTCAGTTAATCCCAAAATAAGCACCAAGGAGAAGAAGACGCACAATGCATGAATTAACAAACACCAGTCATCAGTCATTCATTCTCAAATGATTCCATAAATCAAGGACCAAGAATATATCAGGACACATCCATAAACAAACCCTTCCCGCATTTCATGCAACAGTTATAGAACCTCCACAAACAAACTAAATGACTATAAAAACATAAATAAATTTCCCCACATATCCAAACCAATGCACGATTTTTACACCAGAGCAGAAGAAAACATCTAACCTGCCCATATTCTGTCCAATCGATCAACACTCTTCCGTCCCCTTTCCACCTGTTCAGAGTTCTTACGGGGTTTCTCAAGGTAATCTAAGCTTCTCCGAGACTTCTCCATTTGATCAAAAGAGACTCTTAGTTTTTCTAGCTTGTCGACATTGTTCGACCTCAACTCGTTAACTTTGAGTTTTTCAGGCTTGTCAGTGCTAGGCCTCGGCTTCTCTCTCCGATCAGTGCTCCTCCTTGATGCCTCAAAACAGTCAGTGCTCCGTCTTGCAGGTTCAAACCGGTCTGTGCTCCTCCTTGAAGTGTACCGCTGGGAAGGTGACTTCTCAACTGTTGATATGAACTTCTTGAGGTGTCTAAGATACTCTGGATAAAGCTCCAAGTCGCAATGGTTTCCCCCTTTAAGCCACAATGGTTCATACTTCTCTTTGCACAAATCCCAGAGCTGCTTACCATGAGAGCAATCCACGACTTCATCAGAGGTTCCCTACACATTTTCATTGAAGAAATACATCTTCATTATTGTTAGATCTCAGAAAGAAACCTCTCTGCACAATTTTATGGAAGAAATGCATATTTGTTATTGTTAGGACACGCACGCACCATGTAGAGAGACAGGTTCCCCACACAGAAACAAAGATAAATAGATGATCAATTTTTATGTATGCTCCACAAGAAAAGAGAGTTTTGTGCAATCTTACAGTAATAAATAAGAAGATTTACAGAATTCTTTGCATCCATTTTTTTTTTCCCAAAAGCTAGGACTCTGTCTGCTGTAAAATATTTAAATTCCTGAAGTCTAGCATTTTTATTTATATTTGAAATATAACATATTGAGGTAACCAAGCTTGCTGGAACACAAGACACAAGTTGTGATTCCCCATGTTATTCTTCAGAGGAGACCGACCATATACAAAGGCTAACTGATATCGAATAGCTCATATATGAAATAAAAGAGTCCAGTCCACGTGACCATTAACTGTCAGCATACCCAAGTTGTTCATGAGATCAATGAAGAAAAATCTACTCAAAGGCATATGCTCAAAGGTAGATCTTTTTGAAAAGAAAGGTAAACTCAACTACCGAAGAAACAAGGACAGCCTAACAATACCTACACGATATCCTGACTCTGCAGTCCATAAAGCAATTAACTAAGTTTCATGTGTCTGGGCAAATTATATCCAAACTGGGAAACCTAACTGTGGGGTAAACTGGTAGATGAGTCTCCAACAATAGAACAAAGAAAATTAATGATTAATGAGTTTACCAGATTAATGATTAACGAGTTTGCCAGAATCTATCATCTGAGGCAAAAGTTTTAATCCAAAAATGAGGGCCTCCGTACAAGTCTGCCAGACTCACTTGCATCCCAAATCTAAGGGGATGGGGATTCCCAAGTATATACGTGTAAGTACTAAAATAATTTTTGATATATTATTCTGTGAAAAGAGGCCATTTAGTGGCCCATTCATGAAGTCCAGCCCATTTGAACATTATCTTCATCCCACTGTGGGGCGACTGATACTTTATAATGATCAAAGTGCCAAAAAAACTAGTCAATATGACTGTTACTATTCATAGAAGATCTCAGTTAGCTAACAATTCTATTTCTAGAATATTTTGATAGTTGTATAGTCATTGTAATTGATGGTTAATTGCAGCTTATTTGGCACTTTGATCATTATAAAATATCAGCCGTCCCTGTAATATCCCGACCCTACCATAATCGTGTTTAGTGTCTAATTAACCCTAATTAGATGCCTAATGGATGTTTTTAATGTATTTGAGCTTGATTAGGTAGATTAGATGGAGTTAGACCATTGACTAGGTAGAATTATGAGTTTTTGGGTATTTTGGTTTAGTGGGTCCCGCGTGTGTGTTTTCTATTTTCGGGGGATTTTGGGTGCATTACATAGTTCATGAGTCATTCTTCGATTTATGTGTTTTGACCCAACTCATTTGAGCCCATTTAGATCCATTTATGAACCAAAAGCCTTAAACTGTAAATCTTATTAGATTTTGGACTTCTGTGCAAATATCAGAACTTCATAACTATTAAAATCCTAGCTAAAACCTTAAACCCTATCTATTTCATTTCATCCCCATTAGCAAGAGGCACCTAGGGTTTCATTTTATATCACTTCTCCATCATTTCTTGATTCCAAACACTAAATACAGAGAGATTGAGAGTCTATTACTTCATCTTCTCCAACAAGCAACCCATTCTCTTCAAGTTTCATCTTCTTCAAGCTTCCCATTGTTCTTCTTCTTTCATTCTACTCTATAGGTAAGCAAATCCCTCACAGATCATTCCTTTTGTTTCAAATCCATGATTAGAGGTTTCTATTAGTGAATGATTGTTGATTTTGTAGCTTTTCTTTCATTTTCACCATTGTAGGAGCTTGGTTGAGGTTTCATTTTGGGGGTTTTTGCTTAGAGCTTGGTAGTGAGTGGTTATAGCTTGGAGTTCTATAGATTTGAGTTGCAAGCACCTAAGGCAAGTATACAATCATAAAGTGTGCATGTTCTTTCCCTATTTTGATTCTTGTAATGAGGTTCATGCTAGATTACCCAATGTTACAGCTCATTTGTTGATTTTCTTTTGTTTAACCCTAGATTCGTAATGGATTTGGTAATAATTGATTTAAGGTCTGAGTTGTGGTTAAGTATGCTGTATGGACATTATTGGCGAGCTTAGAATGAATCTACAATTCAGGATTAAGCCTGGGAAGGAGGTAAAGTGCTTGGAAATGAAAAATCCTCAAATTTGGGCTTTCCTAGGCAAATTCCGCAGGATGTCGGTCAGGTGTCGGTTAACCGACGCCGAATTCGGTTAGGATATCATAAAGGTAAAAAATGACAAGAACAATGAGTTCGGTTAACCGAACTGACAGGTGACAGGTGACCGAACCTTGACCGACAGTTAACCAAACTTTATCGGTTTATGTTTCTAGATGCTCACTTTTACAGCAGACCGACACTCGGTCATTTGTCAGTTAACTGACAGCTAACCGAGAGTTGACCGAACTGCCCAGGTTTCCAAATGGTTTTGGACTTAGTTTTTGACCTTAGCTTTGGAATCCTGAAACCTTAATTCATGCCCAATGGACCTGTTATCTTGGTGGGTGTGGTGTGAGCTACCACACGCACATGGATACTCGTTTTCTTGGACTTCTTTTACCCCGAACCAAAGGTGTTACTCTAAGGCATTTTGACGTCCCAAATTATGTAACGCCAAGGGTTCTATTGTAGCCTAATGACGTCGAAAGCCTTAGGATTCACATTGTTAGACGGTGAAGCCCACGAGCATCCCGGAACTTAGGTTTGGCTTGCTATTTACCTTTATTCCATATATGATCCTTATGCATGTATTTCATATCCGTTTCTAGTACTCTCGCATGATATGTATAAGCTATCTTATCTCTATTTGCTTTAGCTCATGTATCTTGTTGTTTTACATCACATGTTCCCTTATGCACTATGTACTTGTATTTGTTCATAGACTATGTCGTGTTACGCACTCATGATTATGATCATGTTCCAGTTTATGTTTATATCTTGTACATGCTTATGCTCACGCTTATTACACCATGATATTCGATGTACACTCTACTCCTTGAGTTGGCACCACTTAGCTTCGACCTTAGCTCAGTCAGATCCGACTGGGTGCGGGTTTAGATATTTTCATGGACCTCTATGGATGGGATTTATGAGGGTTTGACTGCTACCTCGGGTCCACGATGGAGTTTCCAGGCCCTATGCCTCCTAGTGGTACCTCATGTTATGCTATGTTATATTATGCCATGCTCTCATGTGAATCTCATGTTTACATGCTTATGTGGGAGAATATAGCTCATGTGGATGTGCCATCTCGTTAGGTATATTTATGTACCTGTCATTTTGTATTCCTTATGTATCATGCTTAATTATGCACTAACTATGCCTACATTACTTTCTTGACCTCATGATCTATCTTGTCATTTCTACTCATTTGACACGCATGTTATGTTTTATGCTTATCTACTTCCCTCAGCATAGTCTAATGGTGCTACACTTGGCGTTACAGGTGAGGGCCACGTCGACGTCATTGCCCCGGAGATCATGGAGGTTGGGGAGGAGACTCCTCAACAACTAGCAAAGTGGGCCTCAGAAGATGTCTTCTAGACATCTATGCATTGAGTGGACATACATCACCATTTCCCATGACCGTGATTGGGATGCCACAGAACTTAGATTAGATGTTTTTATTTGGGATTGTAACACTTAACTACTACTTTGCTTCCACTATACTTTTCTTACTTTCTTTAACTTCGAAACTTGAACCCTTAACTATGCTCATGGATTAGTTATGCTCTTATATCATGTCTTATGTCATAGATTTATGGATATGGATGGATATCTAGGGTTGAACTATATAGGTTAAGGAAATTTTAATCTCACACATGATATCCTGTGGGAAAACCCGTTCATGGAATTCAATTGTGCATCAAGTTGGTTCGAATTTCCACGCGGGCGTACGTCGTGCTTAGAGATGAGCGAAATCTCGGGCTAGGGGCGTGACAGCAGCTACTTGTTCTCCACACTTCTCATCATTATCATATTATCTCTGATTTTTCTGTATTTAATATGGGTATCAGAGCACTGTTTCTAGAGTACTTTTTTCGGTGAGCAGATTGATTACCATCTGTTTCTCTCTCAGTAGTGACTGATAGGTCTTTGAGTGGTGGTTAATACAACATTTGATCTTCAAGATGAATAAATCTGAATACTCCGTGCTCAACAATCATCTTCTTCTCTCTGTCTAGTGAGGAAAGAGGGATTTCTGAATCCCATATTGAAGGTTCTGCTCTGCTAACGAAATATGAGACATGCCTTCTGCAGGCCCAACATCTGATAATCAAATCAAAGTGAGACTTTGCAAAGAGGGTCGTCTCATATTCCTGGGGTTTCTAGTGATTTTTCTGTAAGTTTTTTGAAGATTTCAGTTTGGTCAAAAAGTTATTTTTCCTGTCAGCAGTTTCCTATATTCTGTTTTCATCTAAACTGTTGATCTTTCCAATCAACTATCTGGTTTGACTAAAATTTGGATATAAGTTGCGTAGATATCTCTACGACAAAACCTCAAAACCTGATTTGATCTTTGAAGAAGTAACCATCTCAGTTCAAAAACTTTGGTCGGTCAAGCTTTTTTTTTAATCTTGATAGAATACATTAGATTGTATTCTTCTCTCTAGGACATTATAATGGATAGGACTAAGATTATTCCAATTAAGATCTAGGACATTATAATGGATAAGACTAAGATTATTCCAATTAAGCTGATCAGAAAAAACCATGGAGGCTGGTCCTTTCATCTAAAACAGTATTGTTCAAAAGCAAGGGTTAGCTGGATATCTAGATTGAACCACACCTGAAAGGCTGAACCCAAAGAAGACAAGGACAAGTCTACTTGAACTCAAAACAACTCCAAATTTGTCACAAAGATCCTGAATTCAGTAGACCCTTCCTTTACAATGCCCTTGCATTCATTCCACAAAGCTTCTGAGATGTGGAATCATATAAGAAAAGTATATCATCAGATAAATAAAGCACGGAAGTACTATGCGGACACAGAATTGGCTAAATACTGTCACCAGTGACAAATAAATACAGGACTATTACAACTGCTTTCTCACTCTTTGGCATGAAAAAGATTCCATGACCCTTGAAATTATGCCCACAAATGCACATTCCCATGTGATTTAGCTTCAAGAGAAATCACACCTAAACCAATACTTAATGAACTTGTGATCTGAGTTTGAATCGGTTCGTGCTTCTCTGGTGATTAGAGAAATCTCTCTGGATCTAGACACATGTTCAGGAGATGCTAGAGAGAAAGGTTAGACTTCAGCCTCAGAACACCCTTATAGAGGAACCTAAGGCCTTTACTGTCCCTTCACCCAATGAATATGCCCTTATCACAGCAAAGGATCAAAAGGTACAATGTTACGAATGTAAGGGGTATGTGCATGTGGCCCAAAACTGTAAAAAGAAGAATTTTTGTAATTAATGCAAAAGTGCTGACACACCCCTTGAACTTAAATGTGATAATTCGACAAGATGATAGAGCCCGCTTGCTGATCCATCAACATATCAACGGCTTGTGGGGAGCTTGCTTTATCTCACTATGATAAGACTAAATATCTCTCATGCAATACAAATTGTCAACCAGTTTGTGAGCAATCCTCACAGCTCATCTTGCAGCAGTCTATCGCACACTTCGATACATCCGTGGTCCGTGCACTCTTGGAATTGGTTGACTTCTAATCATCTAAATCTGCATTACATCTCAGAGCTTATGCAGATGCCAATTGGGCCAGTTGTCCATATACCAGACAGTCTACCACTAGTTGGTGTATGTTTTTAGGTAACTCTCTTACATCATGGAAATGTAAGAAGCAAACTATTGTTTCCAAATCTTCTGTGAAGCTGAATACTGATCTATGGCAACCGCAAGCCTTGAAATTATTTGGCTTCAGCAACTTCTTCGGGAAGTAGGGGCTAGTCTTCTCAGACCCACTCTGTTCTATGCTGACAACACTAGTGCCATAAACATTGCCATGAATCCGGTGTTCCATGAGCAGACCAAACACAAAGGTTGACTATCACTTTATTCGCCAGCATGTTCTCTCCGGTGTTATTCGATTGCCTCATATTTCTTCACATGATCAATTGGTAGATCTTTTAACCAAAGCTACTGTTAGAAGTCAACATGATTTTCTAACAACCAAATTGATGCTCCGTCCAGCTTTGTGGTGGGGGTGGGTGTGGAGGGGTGGGGATTGTCAAGAGAGGCCCATTTAGTGGGCCCATTCATGCATTAGCTTCATCTCACAGGGATCTAGTCAACATGAGCGTGTTAATATTCATAGAAGATCTCAACTAGGGGGTTTTGAGATAGTTGTATATTCATTGTAATTGATTGTTAATTGTAGTCTTATTTGGCACTTTGAGTATCATAAAATATCAGTTGTCCCTCAAAGAGCGCAACTCTCTAAAATTCTCTTCATTATCATATCATCTCTGATTTTTCTGTGTTTAATATATTCATCAATTTTTTTAAAATAAAAATCAATTTACAAAATATATATATTTACAAATATATATAGGGCCCACCCCCCCCTTCCAAAAAAAAACTAAGCAAGCTATGTATAGTGACGGAGGCTCAAATCATCATCCTAACCACTTGATCAATGGCCAACAAGTTTTCACCATCCAAAATGAGTATGCAGTCAATCCAACGGTCCAATCCATTCAAATAGGTGCCAAACTTGGGATAGGTGACTATCACGGGGATCCTGGTTTTCATGATCCGCTCGGATGGATCATAAGGTGGGCCCCACTAGGTATTTTGGCTCTCCTTATCATGAGCACTAGTGCTCACTTGAGGTTTCTCAATATGTGTGTGTGCACGTGTGTAAAGTATTTACAAGTATATTTGTATTAAGCCAGGAGATTACAAGCAGGCACAAACACACACAAGATGTTCTCACTAAGGGGAGAAATCCTCAAAAAACTGAGGAGCACCTATCATTGATTGCCTCATTGTTTCAAGCCTACCTCGTGGTCCTCAATCAAGCCTATGATTACAGCAATCATGCAATCAAAAAATCAAGTAAACCCACTAATAAAGATAGCTAGTGGTTGTTGGAAACCTACCAAAGTTAAAATCAGCCATGCAAATCTATGAAATTATCCCGCATATGATATGCAATCTACGGCTTGACAATAATGCCCTTATCTAAGTAACACTACACCCTCCTTAAGGAGCCACATTGTCCTTAATAGGGATGGTAATGGTTCAGGTTTGGTACAGGTCGTCCATACCGACTCCAACTCACACTTGTCCTACACCATACCCTACCCAACCCATGATAGGTTTATGCTTTGTGATACTAAACCCACCTCGTGAAGGTACATGTCAGGTTTGTTCAATGAAATCTTATTATTTATCAAAATATTATAATAAATATTTTGTATTCCTTCTAAAAGGTTTTTAACTCACAACCCTTCACTGGCATTCTTTACAATGTCCTTTGCCCCAGTGTACTACACAAGGTGTCTATTACATCCCACTAAAAAATATGCAACATAGTTATAAGCAGGGTATGCTGGAATGGGGCAGCCAGAACTCGCCCCAGACCCAACTTGGCTCAAACTCTAAAAAGTCATACCTGCTCAGAACCTAGGGTGGGTCACCCGTTCAACCCAATTGGTTGACATCCTTAGTCATCAAGGTGACTGTGAGATATCATTCTTCAAATCAATTTCAGATCTCCCACACAGGTGTTGTGTTGGACCATTGCACTAATACTTCAATAACTGCCCCATTTCAATGTTTGATATTTGAGGATCCAGAATTTGATCGGCTACTCCTTGATAGTTCCATCATGATGTATCTCAGGCACTGCATCTGCTTGTTTGACAAGCTGGTAGTGTTAAGCCCATGTATACTTGGATGGCATACCATGATTGTATGAGGGCATTGCTCTCAAGGCTAGATTGCATAACATATGTAGGATATCATGGAGTTCAATGGCTACCTTTAACTATCTTTAGTAGATTTCCAACAATCATTAGCTATTTTCAGTAGTAGGTTTCCTTGATTTCTTTGCTTATAGATTTGATTGATTGCATGATTGCTAGTGGTCTTTCATACATTGAACTTATCTTTTATTTTCTGCTATAGCCAGAAAACAAGTTTATAAAGGCGAAGAAAAAAAAAGGTGCATCCTCGATTCCTTCATTTCTTCAATTCATTAGTTATTTCAATATCTTACAAATATAGAGTCCCTTCCCGAAAATGTATAAAGATGCCATTATCTTTTGAAGGGCACACTGACTCAGAACCTGCAACCTTGTGGTGGAAAAAATGAGCACCTTCCAACCTATATAAACAGATCAGTAAGAATAAAGATCATTGTGCTTTTCGACTTTGGACTTCTCTGCTTCTTTTTTTTTAAAGAAAAAGGCAGGCAGGATAGACTGATATAATGGATTGGACCGATCTATGTTCCGTGATGGTCATGCATGGCCCCCACAATCCACATGGGTCCAAAACCATGTTTTTAAAACTATCGCTGAAGAGAGAGAGAGAGAGAGAGAGAGAGAGAGAGAGAGAGAGTCCACAGAAACTTCCGTCACGAGAAATGAAAAAATAAAAAATAAAGAGCAGTAAAAGAGGGCTATAGTGCTCACTGGATAACCACACAATAGAGAAAGAAGCAAATAAAATATGTGCCCTCTGTCTGTTGAATAGGAAATGTTGTATAGAACTTTTCAATGGCAAATGTCACACTCTCACACTACTACTTCTACACAAGTTGGTTGCTGATGGAATCTACCGGATATCAAATTACATGGCCTACTGATGGGACTGTAGATGATTAAATAAAGAAGAATAAAGGATTCACTCCATAGAGATCTTCAGACAGACTGTGGACTACGGTCCCACATTTTGTCCATTTTAAGGAACAATTACCCAGAGAATGGCTGAAGAAAAAAAAAATTTGCATGGATATCCAGATACATGCAAGAAAAAAAAATCTACACAACTCTACTCAACCATCTCTTGGATAATTCTCACAAGAGAAACATCAGATGTCATTTAAACAACATTTGGGCCAATGACAATTCACATGACCTAGATTAATGAGTCCATAAAGGTGAGAGCATGATTCAAAATCAGTCGCAGTGGTGGATGGTCATCCTTAAAACCCAATGCGTCACTTTTCACAAGCATCACAGCCCATTACAATGTGATTCTTTTATTTTATTTTGTTTTTGTTATTAAGAAACTAGGAAAATCCAACAAATTCAGAATAGTGGAAAACGGTAGGATATGTTTTTTCTTTTTTTTTTTCATTGGAGCACATTATAAAGTAATCTATCGGTACTCCATAGCCATATATATCGCATATCGTTGTGTTGTCAAAAAAAAAAAAAAAAAATGTTCAATTTGTTCAATTTGATGACTAAGTGAAGTATATTTGAACAAAGTTGTAGAAATATTAATATCAAAAACATATATTATGCAAGTAAATATAAATAAACCATTCAAAATAAAAGTATATATATGATTAAAAATGAGTCAACCCAATAGTATATGAATTAAAAACTTAAAACTTTTCAATATTATATTATCCAAAAGTAAAATAAAAATTTAACTAAATCCAGATAAAGACATTCACGAAGTTTAAATGTTAGGTCTATGAATAAGAGTCCATATCATCACCTTTTCTTTACATAATTTGAGAAACATCAAAAGATATTAAAAAAAAAAAAAAAAGCCTCAATTTATCTTAGCAAGGAATGCATATTATTAATAAATCTTGGCTCAAAATCACTAGATCCAAAGCAAAATAACAACCTAGAGCCCACCTTCACACACGCATGTGTATTTTTTATGCATATTTATAAAAAAAAAAAGTGTACCAAAATTCAAATTACGTAAGTGAAAAATTCAAAAGATCAAAAAAATTTACTAAATCTGCGCCAAGATTTGGTTTCAAATCATCAAATGTTTCATGTATTGATCAAAAAAAAAAGACTAATCCATTTTAACTAATATTTTGAAGAAAATCTCAAAATACAAGACTACAAACTTTGTATAGGTAGCTCAGCTGAAGCCTGCATAGCACGTTAAAAATTCACTGAAACTAGACCAATTTGGCACTGTTTTGCACAAAAACAAGCTCTCACAAGGAGGGAAGTAGCTTTGAAATGATTTTATTACAAGGAAAAACCACAATGAGGGCAAAAAGGAAAAAAAAAAAAAAAAACGATACGGCAGATACAGCCGATAAATTGTTGATAATTTGAGGATACAGGCCGATATGTCACCACATCAAAATTGCATATCATACCGACCAGGCCCAATTGTTTATTTCGGTTTCTTCTAGAAAAAAGACAAACTGCAGTGCAGTTTGTAAATTTTTAAATCTTAAAAGCAAAAGAAAGCCTAAAACCCCCATCCAAACCTGTTTGGATGAAAGAAAGAAAAAGACAGAGGCATACAAGAAGACGACCCTAGCCTCTACTTCCCAAAAACACAAAAAAAAATAATAATAATAATAAATAAAACCTTGATGAACATGCTGGAGCTTGGAGCCTTCCATCCCATCTGTCCTATTCGCTGTGAAGCTTGGAGCTAAATAGGTATTCCTCTTCTTCCTCCTCCTTTTCTGTTTTTTATTCTGCTGCTGCTGCTTTTTTTTTCGGTTAATTTTTTTCCTTTTTGTTTCTTTTCCCTTGCCGCATTTGACCCTAATGATATGACATTAATTTGTTTTTTTTTTTTTTACAAGGATATGACATTAATTTGTCATGTTGACATATTGTATGCTTATATAATGCAAGTCATATTATGAGTTGATTTAGTAGAAAAAATTAAATGTATCAATTCATATGTTATTTTTAAATTTTAATATTTGTTTCCTATTTTTCTACATATATATTTATATTTTATATTTTTCCTAAACGTAACTCTTAAACGTTTCAACGGAATTCCAAATCAGCCAAAACATATTGCTTTGGAGGCCAAACCAAAACATGGTTCCCAAAACAAAATTTTCTACTATGGCAGCAACACTTGTTCATGTCCCTTGAATAGCTTGCTAGCCTACTGAGTTCAATTGAAACAAATGTGATACATCAAAATGACAGCTGATCTTGAGAAACCATCATAATCCACCACGTACAAAAGAAAATAAATAATAAAATGGCCATCAATTTGCAGATACCAACTGCAGATGTGTCAATTAGTTTTTCAATCATACTAGAAAAGAGAGGCAGAATTGTGATCAAATATTCAACTAAGCAAGAAAGTGTTGGTTCTGGTCTGTCTTAGGAGGAAAAATATGATTGAGCAAAGTATATTTTCTTTATCCAATAACATAGAAATAAACAAGCTTAACTAGTAACATGTAGAATGTTGAGGAGCTATGATGCACAGATACGTCAACATGGGCAATGTCTCATGTCATATCGTATCTGATACTTCACTTTTTATATGTAAAATCCGTGTCCCCACCATGTCCATGGCATGTCCCCGCAATATCATGCCATATCTTGGCATTATAGTTGAGAAGTACAATAGATTTATAGGAAATGTCATTACACGAGAAAAGAGAGGCAGAATTGTGATCAAATATTCAACTATGCAAGAAAGTGTTTGGCTCTGGTCTGTGTCAGGAGGAAAAGTATGATTGAGAGATATATATTTTCTTTAACCAATAATATACAAATGAACAAGCTGAATTAGTAATATGTAGAATGTTGAGAAGTACAAATGTGCAATAGATTTTTACAAAAATGTCGTTAAAGTATAGTACAAATTTTTTTATCGGCAAAGTATAGTAAAATTTCAATGAATCCAAAATAAATGTACAAGGATTGGAAATACTTACATGAATTACTAGTACTGGACAATTAACCAATGGGATCTTGTCAATATTCTGTACAAAAATCAATGCAAAATATTGTTCAAACTCCAAAAAAAAAAAAAAAATTAAATATAGATGCATACTTGACTAAATATTATCAACAAGAAGAGGTGATATGGAAGTTAACCTTGTAGATGTCAAACCAGTATGTACGCTTCACAGGATACATCACTCTTAAGCCTGAAAGTATAGGACTGTGCAGAACAACTGCTCTCAGTTTAGGTAAGCGGGTCGCTAGATCCAATGTTGGGCCGCTTCCAACAGATTGGCCATATAGGATGACATCTTCTTCTTTGGTGCCATACCTCTCTTCAAGACACTTATACGCCGCCTCAATATCCGCATAAGTGTTCTGTTCACTTGGCTACCATAAAGAACATACACGAAGTGCGATGTCATTTTCATAACAATATCATTTTGCATCAGTTAATTCACAAGGCATATTCCCAATTGAAACTACTACTCACCTTTCCTGTAGACTGCCCATACCCAGAATAATCATACCTACAAGAAATAGAAGCATGTGAGGAAACTCAATATAAACATATCAGCAAAGTTAAGAACTGAGACTCTTTACATTGTTTTGTTTATCTTAAAAGTTATTCTACGTAGTAAATCATTACATATTTTTATATACACACCCATAAATACAAATGAGAATCATTATAGACATGTGGCAGAATTTAAGACAGGTGAGAGAAATTTTCATTAAGTGTGCTGTAACATATGACAGAATTCAATAAAGCTTGAGAAAAACTTCATTATGCGTCCCATGGCAAGTCAAGAAAAATTTTCATAATGCATGCTATAACATGTGACAGAATTATACAGGTGAGAAAAATCTTCGGTATGTGTCCACAGCGAGTAAAGTGGATCAACTCTCCGCACACAGGATCAACTCTCCGCACACACACATTATCTACCTTAAGAGACTAGACAGATAGATTTGTCAATCCAGTAAAGAGACGGCACATCATACTACTCTAGTTTATACAGAGTTTCATGGATAAATATATTGTACTGGGGATGGTACATTTTTGGGATGATGTCTAGGTGGATGAGAGTCCTCTTAAGAGTCTTTTTCCAAGGGTTATGGCGTGGTCCTAGCAAAGGGAGTCTTGATAAGTCAATCTTTTGAATTGTTGGGAAGTAAAGTGGTTTGGAGAATAGTTACTTGATTCACATTTCAACCAATTCACATTTGAGTTCGTCATTCGGCACTCAACCCAATTAGAAAATTAGAAGGGGTGGTTTGATTCATTTTCGGTTTGGTTAATTCAGAGTTCTGAGTTCAACAAATTCGATGCACTAATTCAGGTATATAATTCAATATGGTTGGCAATGATTTGTAAGTCTAATTCGATATATATAGTTTGCAAATTTTTTTTTTTTATGACGAGGGTTTCCCCATGGTATATATTACCACACAGAACTATTCCCCAGGTGCACACACGAAACCCACACACATGCATGGGTAAGTCTGGGGTGGGATTCAAGTACACGACGTGCGGAGAAAACCCATGTCATATGCCAGTCACCCAACTCCAAGGTGGCTGCAAAAGTTCTTAGAGACCGCAAAAGGTATATAAAAATGAAATTTCAAGAAAATTCCAAAAATGATGAAACAAGTTTTAGATTCAAGCAAAAAAGTCCCATCCAATCAGTGTGGTCCATTTGAAACAAGCTTCGAAAAATCAATGGTTGTTAAAGGGGTTGATTATTAGAGCTTGTTTTCAGGGGACCAGCAAATGCAAGTGGGCACTTTCCATCTTTCCATTCTCCACAGGACTCAATCTCTCAAGTAGACCACATAGGTAGCATAAATATAATTACAAATAAGACCATGATGCAATCATATGAAGAATATATCATAAATTATTTTTCTAAATAGGTAAATATGTTTCAGATATCAATGTTAATAGGAAAAATAAATAAGTTGCAAACAAAAAAATAAAATTCGATTTTTGTTTGTCTCTTAAGTTCAATATTAAAAAAAAAATTTGAAAATTAACAATCCATATCTACAGTCAATCACCTCAATCAAATGCTTGTTCCTTAATCATCTATTAAAGTCTTAATAGGTTTAGTAAGCCATTAAATAACCTTTTAAAAATGTAATAACTGATTCAAAAGGCGAATAACTAAGATTATTAATATTAAATTCTTGCTGTTGCTATTTGAAAAAATAAAATCTCAAATCATAGATTCACCTAACTTATAAATGGGATTCGTTCATATCTACATCATTCACGCTCTGGCCTGCAATCAAATGCTTGTTCCTTAATCATCTATTAAAGTCTTAATAGGTTTAGTAAGCCATTAAATAACCTTTTAAAAATGCTAACAAAAACAAAAGAAAGAAAGAAAGAAAGAATAAATTTAAAGATTATTAATATTAAATTCTTGGTTGTTGCTATTCTTGCTCAACCAAATAGCTTTAACCGTAAAATCTCAAATCATAAGATTCACCTAACTTATAAATGGGATTCGTTACATAGATACGAAATATTTTCCTTAAGATTCAATATGAAACATAGGATTCGAGATGTGAATTATTGGATTATAACAACAATGAGCCACACACACATAAAGCAAGGTAGTGTGCAGTGCAGCATCAATTATTAACCGTGTCCCTATGTGCAAAAGAAGGAAGAGTGGGCATGGAACATTCCAACCCAACCCAAGTACAACCATCGCACGATCAAATTAGGTTTTGATACACCAATGCCTTAAAAAACATAAACATGAAGCAGGGTGTTTCAGACATCATAGTTAATATCGTTTCGGACCTCATTTCGCTCTGGCCTATAAAATGAAAAGTTTCGGCCGATTCGGAATTTCGGTGAAACTTTTCGGAATTACATTTCGACAAAAATATAACATAATATATATACATATATAAGTAAAAAAAAATAGAAAAAGTAATAAATATAGATTTAATCCATTATAGTATTTTTTTTGGAATTATATTTTGTGAAAATATAAGAAATACAAAATATGTGTGTAAAAAAAGTTTTAAAAAAAATTTAATTATGTAAAATTTCATTTTAGCCGAAAACATTTCACGGCGATATTGGGCGAAATCAAACCAATTTCGGGCCGATATTTCGACCACTTGACCGAAATTCAAATCGCAAAATTTCGGCCATAACGAAACGAAATTAATAACTATACTTTCAGTTGCCTAAATTATTGAGTGATGAGTGATCATTAATGCGTGGAGCATAAGCATCACAAGAACACCCTTTTTAATTAATAAATAATTACATAAAATGTAGCATGTATTAATAAAAATAGAAAGTGTAACTGCAATTTGGCTGTTTTAGTCCTTTTACAGAGTTAACTAGGGTAGACTTAGCTAACCCTACTTAAAACATTCATAAATTAGGAGGGAAAAGAAAGAAATTTAAGCTCTTAAAAATTGCAAGCAGTTCCTTCCTTTTTCGTGAAAGTAAAACATGTTAATAGAGCGGGTGTAGTTCATCTAAAATGGATCCTGGCAGAAAAGAACTTCATTGGGTGGATCCTGACAGAAAAGAAACTTCATTGGGTTGTATGCCTCAAATATGTCTCATACATAAGGAGTGTGCCCCAACTGCAAGTCACATCAAACTTGAGCGCTGGGGCATTTTAGGGACACCTCTCCCCACTTGCTCATAAAACCACTAGTCAATAACTCAAGCCATATTAGACCAATAACAGGGCCAGCTACCTAAATTTCAAGAAAGCATCATGCACACAAGCATCTTCTATCAAAATGTCGTTACAGAAGTTACTTGAGAAAAAAAAAAAAAAATTTTAATGGTGACTGAAATTCATTGCTCGAAAGAAACTGTACATTATAAGAGGGATATACTGTATACAAAATACCCAAAAGATGGGAGAGCAAACAGAAAACAAAAGGATGCTTGAGAAAAAATTTATTTTTCAAGGACTACTACACATCTTTAAACATATAGAAAAGGAATGCAAGAAATAAGGAAATGGAAAGACATCTAGCATGTAAGACAAATTGCAAGCACTACAGAAACTCTAAGACCAAGGTTTAAGAGAAAGCTCTACAAAGATAGCCTTATGATGGATGCAAAGATAATAGCTGCTAATATCAACATAAGTTCAATATTTATTCCAATTTATCCCAAAAG
Organism: Camphora micrantha; assembly: GCA_003546025.1. NCBI lineage: Eukaryota > Viridiplantae > Streptophyta > Magnoliopsida > Laurales > Lauraceae > Camphora > Camphora micrantha. The sequence goes on along the minus strand of QPKB01000004.1, from coordinate 50,583,083 downwards.
CTACATGATTAGCACTGCAGGAGACCAATTCAGATTGTGATATCTGGATAGGCCATTGTATGGGTTTTGGGGCCACTCATAAGGCCCTCCATAGATACAATATGATATATCCTTTTTATCCTAAAAGTGACCCTAACCATTTGAAAAATAGACTGGAAGATAAGTTGATCACTCTTGTCTTTGGCCATCCATTGATCAAATGGTTAGAAACATTTTGAGTATAAATAGGACCGACTATGGTCTTTCTTGTTAGGAAGAAAAGAACAAAAGATGCAAGCAAACCACACACAGATGACACGCAAATTTACGTGGTTCCCTCTATCTTGAGGTACATCCACGGGTCACACCGATTCCACTATGCTCAAAGGCATAAGATGAGAATACAAGATACAACCTTCCTAGCGGCTATGCTAGGGTTACATAATAGAACAAGGTAATATTACGAAAATACCCCTACAATGGACCCGAATTAACAATCTGACCCTGGTGTAATCGGCTCCACACATAACATTTCTATGCTAGTTGTGTGCCTCTTGGAAGTGGGAGAAGAAGCAAGAGGGACAAGTGCGAAAGCAAGGACATGATAGATCAATTGCTAGTATGTGTAAACACTAGTCAAAAGGGAATGAAATAGAGATTTTAAAGCAGAAGCAGCACCTTGCTTAAAAGGTTAGTAGACATACAGACCATGAATTGAACAAATGATCACCAAGAACTGTTGAAGCGGGACCTATACGAAAATTATCAGGGATGCATATCCTGGAAGGTCACTGCATTTTTCTATCTCAGTAACCTAGATTAAATGTTAATCATATAACTGGACAGAACTAAATTGAGCAGAATATTTAATCCGTTTTGACATGAAAAGACCACATTCCATCAAAAGGTATATACTAATAAATGAAGATTGTATTCAATGTGCCAAATGGAAAAGAGGAGAAAGAGATTGGAAAAAAGGGTCGAGACTATCGAAATTATTCTTATTATTTTAATGTAGCAACAAAGTCTAACTAAATAGACCAATTTTGACCAACAATTACAAATCATTTCCTTCAAAGCTTTGTTTTTTAACAAAACCCAGATACAAAATTCCAGAAAATTCTGATAGAAGAGACCAAGTGTTATCAGATTGTTTTCCACAGCAGTGGAAACCACCCTCTATCAAATCATATTTTTTCCGATTACAAATTTTGCGCAACCAGTTAACCGATTTATTCACAAATGAAAAGCAGGCAGATTTAAACTAACAGAACATCGGCATCCCCTGAATTGAAACATTATTTGCCAGCAAAAACCCATATTCAAAAAAAAAAAAAAAAATCAATCCACAGATACCATCAATGAGAGAAACAAAATGCACAAACTAGAGATCGAAGCTAATAGAATTAGCTACTTTCTCATGGGATCCAGTAACTAAAAAAAGGCTAACCCAGATCTACATTCATCAGAATGTCTACATTCCTTCTAACAAAACACCATTTCCAGCAAAACCCAGATTCCAAAACAACTTAAACTACAAACGATAAAGCCCAAAAAAATGTTCTTCATCTTCCAAATCGTTCCTGGAAAAACAAGAGAGTCCTTGTCAGAACCAGTAACAAACTCAAACTTTGCAGATCCAAAACCTCAAGAATCATGCTAGAGACAGATCACCTTCCCCTAAAAGATCAAACCCAGATCCAAAATCTGAGAAAATCACTGATCAAACCAACAAAATCCCCCAAAATCAAAACAAACCCAGATCAAAAAAATAACAAAATAAACAAAAGGCAAGTGAAGAGAGAGAGAAAGAAGCATACCCCATAAGATTAACTTTGAGGTGGATGCTGAGCTCGATGAAGAGCTCATACATCTGACCCAGATCAGCTGCGTTCCCATGAGAGTAGAGGAGGGTTGATGTGGCCATGGGGTTTCGAATATAGATGGCAACGATCTCTGTCCCTCGCCGGGTCGAAAGCTTCAGCACTTCAACATTTTCCCTGTGTGGGAAGTTGCTCAATGTACAGAGACCAGCCATCTCATCTGTTATTATCTTGTAGGAAGGAGGATTTGGTGGAAAGAAGGCAAATTTTGCAGCCATGGATGAAGTAACTCCTCCCATCTCTCTCTTCCTTCCTTTCTCACTCCTCTCCCTGAAGAACAAGAAGAAGAAGATGAAGATTACAGCATTGTTGGGTGTTGTTTTTGGTGTGTTCTACTTCATGTGCTTAGGTGGTTTTGCAGCTCTTCTGATTACTGGCTGTGGACTGCAGAGAATGAGAGAGAAAGAAGGGCAGGGGCAGGCGGTGGTGTGGGATGTGGTCTTGCTTTCTTTCCCCTTTCCTGTCCCCGTCTCTATCCTTTCTTTTCTTTTGTTTTGTTTTGGATTCTTGTAGAAAGATTCATGGAGAAAATGAAGCTTTCTAAATTTATCAGGGGAATACTTATCATTATATTTTTTTTCTTTCTCTTTTTCTTTTTTTCCCAATTTTTTTTTATAGGTCAAATTTCTATCTTCCATCCACCAATTACATGATGACATGAATCAATTATCTAAATAGTGTGTCCCATTCTGAGAAGTGGAGATTTTTTTTACCACAAATCCTTGCTCTCTTAATATTTAGATGTATGAATTATGTGAATTAGGGAAATTTATTGGGAATCCTGGTTTGGTGGTGGGAGTGGGGCCCACCTATATCACATGTTTTTGGATGTGTGAATGCTGGTCAATTGCATTTAGATGGAAGGTGCTTTTGAAATTAAACTGACCATTGATTGATTAGATAAATTTAATCATTAAATAATTATAGTTAATTAGCTGAGTCTATCCTTGATCAATTGGGATATTCTAATCATTAAACCTCTGGTTATTAATGGAGTTTAGTCTTTGGTCGATCGAAAAATCTTATCATTAAACTTATGGTTATTAACTAAGTTTAATGCTTAGTTGATCAACAAAACTAGTCATTGAATTTATGGATATTAAGAGTTTGATTCCCCCTGAGGGCGGAAAGAAAAAAAAAAAAAAAGGAAGATGCAATTAACAATTGGCAATATTTTTACTAAGGTGTCTCTAGAAGAGAAAATATTAACGCAACAAAGTACTTTCATCAAATGAGCTGCATGTATAATAAAAATACGATCTAATACTCCACTATAAAAAGAGGATTTATTAGATAAGCGATTATTAAATTTATAATTATTCACTCATTTAGGATCCACAAGGGCATAAAAATAAGACGTGTAGGTGACAATCTAACATGTTTTGCTTTTTTGAAAATATGTGTGCGTATGCTTTGATGTTTTTTCAATAGAGAAAATGCTAAGTTAATAAATTACTGTTATTGTTATTGTGAGAGAATTGAATAAAGGACAAATAATGAAGGTGTGGTCTAGCAACCCTAACTAAGACGAGGGTTTGTAAGATAATATGTATATTAATAACATTGATATCATTAAGTACTACTGTCCATTTGAACGAAGGCAATAATTTTAAACTTTTTTTTTTTTATAGCTATTATCTATTTTGTTTCTTTTTTCCTTTTTTTTATAAGATAGGAAATCAACATGGAACCAATGGTTACATATTGTTTGATCAAATACGGAAAAAAAAAAAAACCACCAGACCGACATCTCTTCCACAAACTGGGCATGCCTAGCTAGCAATTGAGTCACTACATTCTCATTCCTATCCACATAAATAATTTTAAAACTCTTAGAAGAAGCCAGCAAACATTTAATCTCGTCAGCCAGAGGGCCCTGTCTAGAAAGAACCGGAGAAGATTTTATCTACTTTGTTTCTTAAAAGTTTAGTGCATATCACTAATCTAATGAACTCTTCTGTCTAACAGTTGGGCCACAAGCCTAGCCCCTCCACTCCACAAGCATACCCCTCCACTCCACATGTCCAACGTTCTACTTTCATCATGTTTACCTCTTGTCACAATAGTAATACTTTTCTAAAAGGTGGTTTATGACTTCCAGAACAAGAAGCACTTGCCTGTTTCTTAAAATTTTCATGACATATGACAAAGTTTATGAGGCATAACACTACCGTATGTAAGAGAACTTTAGGATTAGCCATCCTAAGAAAAATGAATCCAATTGATATATCTAGTTGTCCTTTATCTACTCGGCCAATTAGTGTAGAAGGATCCATCCAGGCATCCTCAAGCTTAACTTAATACAAATACTTCAAGGTTTTTACCACGAAGAAGGAAACTCTGAATTTTATTGAAATGATATATTCAATACATTAGGGGTGTACAAAAAATCCGTCGATCCGTCAATCCGATCCGATCCGATTCGCGGATTTTGATCCGATTCTAAAGCCAACGGCTTGGTGACGGATTGTAAATTGTATAATCCATTAGCAACAGATTGGTGGCGAATTTCACCCTTAATCCGCAAATTTGATCCGATCTGATCCGTTGTTATTAAATATAAAAAAATATATAAGGGGTCAATATATAACCTTATGAATAGAAGAGGATAGGATAGGTATACAACTCTCAACTCATGCCCTTGTAATTCAGTATCTTTAGAATTCATGGTTTTTATTTTTTTTTCTTTTTTTCTCCATGTAATATATAGGGATGGATTGAACGGATTAATCCGATCCGCTCCTCTACAGATCGGATCGAATCGGATTTTAACAGTCACGGATTAGTGACAGATTCGAAATCCGTCAATCCGTAGGCAACGGATTGGTAACGGATTTGGCCCAATCCGCACCAATTCGATCCGTATACACCCCTACAATATACATAGGAGGTCCTTAAATAGGCCTCTTGGAAATCCAAAGAAATCAATTTCTTTTTTATTTTTATTTTTTTTTACACATAGATTCCTTTTCTATGATACAAACTAGTCATTGAGCCTAGACCCTAAAAGATACAGAAGGACATGTAATTTATTAATTATTAATAAGGATGATACTTAATAATCCCAACGAGGATATTAAAACATTAGAGGACATGTAATTTATTACTTATTAATTGGCTTGGTCTTTTGTAGTACACAATTGAGATTGTTATGTAATTGTTGGCCCTGTGCTTGGGCTAAATGAACTCGATTGGATCTAGCCCTAAGTCTGAGGCCCTTTTCTATAAAAACCTCTTTTGCACTGCATCAGTTTTCCCCGACTTGAATAAGAAATAAGCTAACCAAAGTTTATAATTTGACCATCCATATAGAAAAATGACAACATTGGCTAGACTTTTCGATAGTTGGCTATGTTCTAAATCTTCATATTTATGTTAGGCAACCCACAAACTTTATAATGTGGAAAGAAAAAAAAAAAAAACAAAGAGCTTTCTATAAATAAGATTTATGGGATCTAAATTCTTTAAAAGGATCCATCTCGCATGACAGGCATTCCCAATTTAATTGGCATGATCTATCATTAGTTGAGTGGGCTAATATGTTTTCATGATAATTAAAGGTGAGTGGACATGTATCCTCATCCCAATTCTTGTATGAAACAAGCACACTTGAGAACAAATTGAAAAATAAAGTCAAGGGCAAATAGGTTACTTTCACATCAACTTTTTGGTTGGGCTGACTTCTTGTAGAAGTATGGACACTGTGCATTGCAATATATCCTATGATAATTGTCTGAACAATTATTATGTGTGGTTGGCCCTCTCTTTTGGGCCACTGGCCAACCTATAATTAAGTTACCCTTCTTAACAGGTTACCTCCCATGAATTGCTACAAGCCTATATTTGACATTCATCCACCCATTACTCAATTATTGATCAAAATCTTAAAAAAAAGTTTATGTCTTCTAAAATCTTTTAATCTGTGGACAGTAAATTAAGGATTAGGATGAGCTAATGGAGTTAGTATTTTGACCTTCCCTTGATTTCATTGAGATCTTTCCATCCCATCCTTCATGATTGACATGTCCCTAAATGAGTCTTACAAGGTGAGTTTGCATGGGTAGACAGTTATCACCAGGAGAAAAGTTGTGGAGGTGGATTTTGTAATTATAAATTTTTTTGAAAGTGTCATATAGCATTAGTGGTTATATGTAAAAATCCCTATGTATTTAGTCTGGAAAATAAAAAATCCTTCAAGAGGTATAAAATTTACCATTTTCTCCACTAACTATTAAACTCATCATTTGTTAATTGTAAGCTTCCACTCGAGTTTTTTTTTTTTTTTTTTTTTTTCACAAACAAATTTCTCTTGGGTCTCTCCTCTTTGTAGGAAAATCTTACCAATAACTTTTTCCTCGCATCTAAAAACCACTTAGATATATTCAATGAGAGAATCACATTTTACAAGTATTTAGTTGATAGTCATAAACTAAAAAAATTGTACATTCTCATAGAAGAGACCAATCATTGAATGATTAAGTTAACTCTAGTTACTTAGGGCCTATTTATTTCATGCAATTAAGTTCATATGAATGTTAAATATAGGTGATTAAAAATCAAGAATCAAAGGTGAATATAAAAAAACGACCATCAAATAACGTCCCCCTTATTGAAAATTGAATCAAGGAAAAACGAGAAAAGAATACCCAACTTTATCACCCTAGTAATTCAAATCCCAGGAAAGTTAGGGTGTGTTTGACATCGTGTCATTCGAATGTTCCCAAGTTCCCACGAGATAAGGTTGTAAAAAACATGTTCGCTATGTGTAAATCATTGTTACGAATTTTAGTTTCCCTAAAAGGAGTCTCAAAATCTTAACCCGCTGGCATAAGAAAATCGGAATGAAAAAATTTTATATTTTTTAAGAAACAACCCGCTGGCATAATTGTTTCATACTTATCTATTTCATTTTAAAGAATGTCATTTAAAGATTTTAAATCCTCTCACTTATCCTAAAGGTAGGCCCTATGTTCCCAATCTCAAATAAAGTGGCCCCACTTGTTCTTCTAATTTGTAAAGGTTGGTACCACATTGTAATTTTTAAAAGTAAGTTATGTATTTACAAACAACAAAAAGATGGCCCCACATTATAATTCCTACAAAGGTGGGCTTATATTATAAATCCTATGAATGTGCTTTCATGTTCTAATTTGTAAAGGTGGGCACCACATTGTAGTTTTTAAAACTGAGTCATGTGTCCACAATCACAAAAAAATGTGGCTCCACTTTGTTATTCCTAAATGTAGATCATATGGTCACGATCATAAAAGGTGGACCCACATTGTAAATCTTATAAATATAGGCCTCATATTCTAATTTCTAAATGTATGTACCACATTGTAATTTCTAAATGTGGGTCCCATATTTACATTTCAAAAGGTGACCCTACATTGCAAATCATATGAATATGAGCCCCATGTTTTAAATTTTAAATGTGGGTATCACGTTGTATTCTCATCCTAGCTAAGTGAGAATTTAGGATGAGTTCCTAAATTCGGGATTAAAACACAAATTGAATCAAGTAACTGAGTTCCTATGAATTTTAACTCCAGTAACTTAGGGCCTATTTGTTTTATTTGATTGAGTTCCCCAATTCACATCACCACTCCCCTTCCCCCAAAAAAATAAATTAAAAGATTCTTTTCTATATACTTATAGTTCAAAATGATGGGGGTAATGGTCGATATTCTGATGGATATTGAAAAATAAAATAAAATATTTTGATCAAAACTGATTTTTATGCTTTTAATCCTAGATAAATTAGGAAGTCTTATAAGTACACTTTTCAACTAATTAAAGCAGAACTCTACTTGTCTCATATAGTCATATCTTTAAGGGTTCACCCTTAAATACAATCTTAATGGCCTGATATATTTGAGGGTGTATATATATTATAGAAATGAGCTAGAATTAAGCATGAATTAGGTCCACAGAAAAGATCTGGGCCTGACTATTGGGCATGATAATTAAGTGGGGTTGACAGGATTCGACCCATCTGGCCCATTAACACCCCTAGGCAAATAGAAGAGTCCTAAATAAGAACTATTATTAAACAAAGAAATATTAATTAAGGGGATCATTTATGTGAACAGTTCGAAATAAGAATGGTTCATAAAAAGAAGTCAAGTAATAAAAGAAATTTTCATAATCTCATATAATCATAGGAAGATTCTAAATATGAAGTCCTATTTACAAGACAAAAATCAAACTAATGAAGTTTTTTTCTCCCTTTTTGCTCTGTTAAATAATCAAACACATATACTACTAAGTCTCTCACCATTAGCACTATTAGGGATCAATTCTTAGTTATTTCTATGGAGGAGAGGTGCTTCACCATTAAGCTATTAGTGGATTGTCAAACTAATTAATCCAAAAGGCGCAAGAAATTATTTATGATTTGTATTCATGGAATAAAACTCTAAATATGCATTTTCCCTTTCAAATCATCTATTTGTTGGTTTCAAAGGACCCGTTTGTTTGCATGGAAATGAATTTTTAGAAATTCATTATGAAATGGATTCCAGTGAAGTAACATTAAAGAGGAGAGAGGTGAAACATAAGGATATATGGTGGAAATGTAGATGAGATTCTAACTTTTTACGGATTTAATTTACTAGGGTGATAGCTAAGTATCCATTTTCCTTTAAAGGAGAAATTATATAACACCATTCTGATACTTTGATAGATATACATTTGCTAAATTCCTAAGAAATCAATTCCATGCAAACTAATTGGCCCTAAAAAATAATTTCTTAAAGAAAAACATAAATAGAGAAATGGGAAAGAAGAAAATGAGAAAGAGAAAAGGGAAGAAGAAACATGAAGAATGAGAAAAAGAGAGAAGAAAATATAGACTTACATCTATCAGGGTAATTAGTTAAGCTTCTATGAATAATTAGTGAGCTTACTCTTAGCTCTTGATCATGATGATGAAGATTTAGAGGCTATGATCCATATCTAAGAGTTTCATGTTCCAGTGTATACTTTGGCCACAAATGTTTAGATGTCATATCTCCTTAGAATTGACCCTAATTGTTAAAGGGATTGAATAAAATGTAAATCACCACCTTCTAAGGAGAGGTAATCTTCTCATGTGTATTGTCCCTCAACTGGTTAGGTACTTCCGTGTATGAGTAGGGTGCGTGAGTCGTAATCCCTAATGTAAAAAAGGAGTTCTCACGCATACTCTTGTATACTACTTGGGATGGCTCCAATGGCTTGAATAGGTTATCCTCTTGATGTATATTTTCATTCTTATATAACCTCTCATGACTCATTACTGCTAAATCACTTTGTCATGGCTCCCGTGGGACCCATTAGATGGATTGACTGAGTCCATGTCAAGATTGTATCGTTGTTAATTACATGCATCATCATCATCATCGGCATCATCGCTATCATTATTATTAGTAGTAGTAGATAAATTATATGTGTTTCTATTTAATGACTTGTTTATTTGGATTGAGACCAACTTCTTGGAAAGTTTTATCTTATGATTAAGTAAGACTAGATCCTTTTTATTTTGTGTTTTTATTTTTTTTTATTTTAAGAGACAAGACTAGATCTTAGTTAAAACTAAGATGAAAGGGACCATCATATCGAACAGAAGTACGTGAAAAGATACAAGAAATACCATATATTAGGGTAGTTGCAACTATTAGATAAGTAAGAATACTTGTGAAGAAATTAATTATTTGAAAATTTTATGGTTAAATGAATGTTTGATTATCTGATATAAGTGAGAATGAGCATTTATAATTTCATCAAAGAGACAGATTGGAAATATCTTATGTTACATTGTGGGTATTAATTATCTTATCAGATTGTGAAGATGCTGGAGATAACTCGATAATGAGATTGCATTGTTCTTTACTTTCATAGTCGTCTCCTTCATTTGATAACTTTGAGGTTTATGACATCTTTAAATTGGCATAATTGAATATATAGAAACTCATAAATAAATGATTTAAAATAAAGGATTATTAAAGAGGCGGAATGATATCATACAAAGTAAAATATAGACAGACATTGACTTTTGTAGGATTTCATTTATGGCTTGGTATTTATTTCTCATCTCCCCTTTATTTATTTTTGAGGAATTTACAGTAAAAGTCCATGTAGGACCCCATACGTCTTACCAGGTCCTTGTATCATGTTGGACACGGGAGGGGTCCTCATGTGGCCCTTTTAATTTTTATTTTTTTATTTTTTGTCATTTAGCGATATGGTCGATATCGACTATTCTGTGAGTCATATTTTCTTTAACATGTAATTGTCTTATTTGCCGAACACAACAGAATGGTCGATATCAACCATATCATAAAATAACATGAAAAATGACGAATTTGTAGGTCCACTGCAAATTCTCCGCCCTCGCCTCTTCTCACTCCCCTTGAGTCTGGAGGTCCTTGGCCGTCATCCCTCCCTCCCCCACAACCTGCAAGCCCAGCCCTCTTCCTCATCTCCGCCTACAACCTCGCCTCTCTCCTCCTCCCCTCCCCTCTTCTCCCTCTTCCCTTCCCTCCATGGCGATCCTCCATTCTCCTCCAACAAAGATGACCCCACGCTCGCCGGCCTCCATTCTTTCGTATCCTCCATCTCCCTCCCTCCCTCCCCTGGCCCCATCCACCGCTCTGGAGCAACACCCACAACCAAGATAGAAAAACTCAATTTCTATTTAGGTTCTGCAAATCTAGAGCAGCCACCGCAGAATGGTCGATATCGACCATATTGCTAAATAAAAAAAAAAAAATTTAAAAGGGCCATATGACGACCCCTCTCGTGTCGAACATGATATGTGAACCTGGTAAGATGTATGGGTCCTATAAAAACTTTTCCCATAAATTCCTATTTATTTTTCTTTTATGAAAGATTGTATGATGGTCATTTTGAAATATATTTACTGTTGCTTTTTCGATTTTATCCATCTTACAATTTCTAGGAAGGAATTCAGTTACACAACAGGCCCATAAAAATGGAGTCTTTGAAATCTGAAAAGGGTCGGCAACAACTTTGGTACTATGACCTACTTGTGGTTGACTTTTGCACTAACCTAGTTCTAGGCATTAAAAGGCAATCACAACTTCACTTGGTACTGCCCTCTTCTATCCAATGTGATTCGGAGCACTTGGACCTTCGGATCAAACCTATCATGTCTATGATCATCCTTGAAATTGGTTTCACATCACATCTTGGACTTGCATATTATTAAGATTTTCTCATTTTCTTCAATTATCATTCTTTGGAAAAGCTTGCATTATCCACTGTCAATTATTTCAAAATTAAATAATAACATCACGAAGGGACGAAAGTAGGGGAGCAAAAGGGCTGACCATGCCTCCCACCCCACCAACTTACCCCCTCTCAAAGGATTTTGAGAATATTTAAAGTCACTGCTTGCACTGATTTATAAATATATATATATATATATATATATAAAAGTGCTGCACATGCGCAATATTTACATAAATATATTTATTTGTGCCGAGGTGTAAAACTGATATGTAAATGATGTCATGTTCATATACCTCTTTGATTACAAATGTACCAATCTAAAATACACTTGGACAAGTTGCGATATCACATTCCTTTACCATCAATTTTTCAACTCATGTGAGCTCCAATTTCTTCATCTGAACCGCCCAATTTCTTCAATTAATTCATTAAACTCCAAAACTTCCAATTTCATATCTTCGACATTCAGAGATTTTTAGATGTATGAAGATTTTCCATATGTAATCCTAACATTCAATGTTTACTCATGAAAAATGGTGTTTCAAAACAAACACAGATTGTGTATATATAGGGATGCCATTGTGTTGGGTCCAGAGTGAATTCATGGTGGATCCATACTTACATCCATCTTTTAGATCCAATTTTGAATCCAGGTATCTGGCAACCAGTCTGGCATCAACTTAAAAAAAAATAATAATAATAAATTAATTAAAGGGATCTAGCTCCTGATTTAGATCCAATATAGATGTAGAGTGCATAGTTTAAATGGATAAAAATGCTTCAATTTACTTATTACATATACACAACTAAATAGTATTTAATTAAAGCTAAGTAGACTCCTAAGTATGAACATAAGATAAGTTATTTAGGCCCTTTATATAAATATGGCGGTGCCTCTCCTTAGCTCATGTGGGCGAGCGTCAGAGGTGCTCTCATGCATGTAGGGCCCGCCTATATTTTATCCAAGTCGATCACAAAACAAGGGCCCTCTGATAGTCATTAGTATCGGGATTGGACACCCATCTAAATGGATTGGACTGTTGGATCGACTGTAAACTCATTTTAGACGGTAAAAACTTTTCAGTCGTTGATCAAGGGGTTAGGACGATCATTCAAGCCTCTATCAACATATATAAGTAGGTCTCCACTCGGATGGACCATCAAGTGGGGCCTACTAGGGGTGCGCAACTTGTGCACCATGCGCGCCTGATAACTGTTGTGTGTGTGTGTGTGTATATATATATATATATATATATATATATATATATATATATATAAGGCCCCCCTCACCTGAGCACCGATGCCCATGATAAAGTGAGTACAATTTCTTGTGGGGATTGGTTCCAATTAGGGATGGGATTGGAGAGGATCGAAAGATCCCACCCACAATACCTACCTGTCTATAGTGACAAGCTTAAGCATCATTCTAACCACTTGATCAATTGCCTGCAAATTTCCACCATCCAAAAGAGTGAACAATCAATCCAAACAGTCCAATTCATTCTAATGGGTACCGAACTCAGGGTTGGTGACTATCATGGGTGGTCTCTGTTTTACGATCCACTCAAATGGGTCACTAGGTGGGCCCCACTAGGTACTTAGGCACACCATACTTACCTTATTGTGAGCACCAGTGCTCACTTGAGGTGTTTCTTAAACTTTAATATGTTAATAAAGCTATCCTATCAAGATACTAGGTACAAAGGATCCGACTTTGGATCAAAATATTTCAAATCCTATATGCTTGGATTCGAATCCGGATACAAATTCCTCCTGGATCAAAAAATATATTTCATACACATGCATTGTTTGGAATTAGAGACTTCAAATACTAAGATAATAGGATACCTATTTACAACCCTTTTCATTTTGTGTCAAACATGTAAATTTTACATATGTAAAATTCGCATCTATAAAATCCACATATGCAAATTTTACATATGTAAAATCCTATTCTTATCCCATTTTTTATAGACAAACAACCCTATAGTACTTTTTACTATCCTCCTTTGATCACTGAACTTGGGCCCGTTTGGTAATTTTACTAATATAGTCAAGTGAAGTGAAATGAAGTTAAACATCCCATCAAAAGCACTTTTTACCAAAATTCCCTCTATCTTTTCCAAAAAAAGTCAAAAAGCAACTACATTTACTCGCTAAAAGACAAAAATACTCCATTTCCCTATACAAAAAATCAAAAATATTTCATCCCAAACAACTAAAAACAAAATACCATCATAACTTACTTATATTTTATTCATTCTTTTTATTTCACTTCATTCCACTTTATTTTAAAAGTAACTTACCAAACAGGCCATTAAATCTTGTTTGAGTTGCTAAACCACTATAGCAAAGCCCCTTAAATTCACAGCACAGACGAACTTTCAATTTATAGACCTCAAGAAGAATGCACCACTCTTTGAAACCCAAAAAGGGAAAAAAAGAAAAAAAAATGTCTTTGAGTTTCAAAGGCATGATGTTTGATTGATAGATAGGTAGTTTTTCATTTTTTTTCCTTTTTGCCCAAGGATAATATGAAGCGACCAACCATTGGTGTCATGGAATTTGGCCATTCTACCCATATGAACTATGAAGTGATCCATCCATCTCATGAAACTGGGTTCTTGTAACTGGGTTCTGATCTCCAACAAGAGTGTCACATGGCAATCATATATGCATGATTTTTGGTCTTTGTCTTCAATTCAGGGAATTCCCTCTTTATGAACAAGGGGATTGAAAATTCCACCCTTGCGAGGTCTATCGTACGTAGGAGAAAATTCCACCATTGGACAGTTAGAATTAGCCTTCTTCTAATTATTATTTCCTTATTTTCTTCTACGTGTATCCCTCGGATATGCAAGTAATTTATGGAAAATGAACTTATTTAGATACCATTTTCACACTTTATTTATTCACGAGTACAAACAAATATGATCACGCGTAAGTGTCACGCATGCGCATCATTTAAATATGTAAATGTAAATGAGTACAAATCCCACCAACATGTTTTGGTCACGATGACAATTTTTTATACCGCCAGCAAGACATCTCAGAAATGAAAGATTCAACTTTTCTTCTTTGTTTTCGGCCTTTTCTATTACTATTTTTATAGAAAAAAAAAATCCAAAAGTAAGAAAAAAAAAAAAAAAAAATCCTCGATTTTTATTGTATTTTTTAAGGTTTTATATCTTAGAAGAAAGATGAATTAACCGGAAAAAATACTTAATGCGGACATGTAACGCGATTAAACACTTTAGATAGTGGAGCACCAATTAAAGCAATTGGGCAGAATTTTTATTTTTTATTTTTACCTATTTGGCACATCGTCGGCGCCGACCTTATTTATACTAAAAGTTGCAACTTTTCCAGGCATTCTCGGGAAAAAATTATAAGTCAGAGTCGGTGATGACCCTAGCAGTGTAAAAATAAGGTCATCATCGACGTAGGCTTCAAATTTTTTTGACCAAAAGTTGTAACTTTTTCAGGTGTTTTCGGAAAAAAACTCCAAGTCAGGGTCAGTGATGTCCTTAGCAATGTAAAATAAGGTCATCACCCACGCAGGTTTCATATTTTTTTGATCAAAACTTGTAACATTTTTCTAGGCATTCCCTGGAAAAGTTCTAAGTCAGGGTCGGTGATGACACTAACAGTTTAAAATAAGTGATACAGTGTCAAAGATAACCCTGTATAAATTTGGAAAAAAAAAATTTTAAGGAAGGGGACCAATACATTATATCAAAACCCCCTATATGTGCTTCAAATGCAACATTTATGAATTTAAATACAAACAAAAATATTTCATGCATTGAATTGACATTCAATCAATCCATCAACATCCCATATACATTTACTTAAATTACCTACACATCTCCTGAGTTTAAATTTACAAATTGACAACATCCACAACATAACCAATTCAATTACAAGTTATATTATGATCAATATCCAAGAACACATATAGCACAACAAATGTAGAGGGAAGTTCACTGCAAGTCAGGCGGCAAGACTGGGAGTGGATGGAGGTTAGGATAAAGCACTCAAACATAACCACTCATACGAAAAATGATAGTTTGAATAACGTTAGTTATAGATTGAAAGGAAGTTTAATTGATTAGTGGTTGTGTGAAAGAGAGTATACAGAACCGCGTTCGATAGCGGCAGAAATGTGATGCTCTTGCTCACACAAAAGTCAGGCTGGTTGTGCATTTGAGCTACTAGCCTCGTTGCGAGGCAATTCGTCCTTGCATGTATTCTCTTTAGACATCAGTGTACAACCAAATTAGATATATTAACATTGAATGTTATGAAGGCAAGTATACATAAAAAGGCAAGCATACATAAAAAATGCTCACAAGACGGAAATAGTGAACACTAAAAAACTCCATGCTTATATGGAATAGTGAATACTAAAAAATATACATTTTATAACAATCCAATATTAGAGATAGATTACACTCACTTGAAGTAAGAGAAAAACAACTTTGTCTAACACCACAATAGTTAAAGTTCATGAAGGGTAGATTGTTGATTTTGCAAGGAAGTATATGAGGTATTATTGGTTATTTGCAACCAACTACATTTGTTAGTATTATTGATTTTACTTATTAATTGCATTGTATAAAAAAATGCACTAAAAAATTGGTGCATCTCCAGTTTTTACTCCCCTTATAATTTTCGTTTTACAAATTTAGTTAGTTGCTTGCCCGTACTTTGCATGGATTTCTCTTTGCTGGTAAAGTATGAGACCAATATTATTCTAGTTAGATTATCCTAACATTTTAATTTTATAACCTTCATCTTTTTATATGAACCATTCATTTGATAAATAGTCCGATTAAAAAGAGTTTCATTATTGATCCCATAATGGTTCCTTAATAACAGTTTTAGACCTGGTTCAACTAAAATGTGGTTTCATAAAGAAACTAGTTATCACCATTTATGGAACACGAAATGGCCTAATTTTGAACCACTTGACTAAGACATGTTTTCCATATAAATCCCATGCATTTGGGTTGCATCAATGAGTCAGGTTTTGGCAACAAACAAAAAGACCAATTAAATAAAAGAAAACTAATCAAACCATAATCTTAATCCATTTCTCTCTCTGGATCTCCTTCCTTTTAGGAATTCTCATGTGGATGTCGGTGTAGGAGTTAGAGATCTCTCTAGATCTGAGTTTTTGGAGCTGGTTTATGTGATTGGAGACCTTAGTTGCTGGAATTTGTATTTGGAGCTTGGATTTCTCTCTTTCTCTAGTTTTCTTTGCAATTGAATGGAGAAGCCTCCAATATACTCACTTAGCATAGAATGTATGATTTCCTTCAGTTGATTCTATAATTTCTATTCAATTGATGTATGAATGCCTAGATCTATCTTTGAGCTTTGTTTTCATGGTTTTGGTCATTGATGGATGTGTTTCATCTCATTTGGAAGATCAATAGCCCATGTGTGGATGGTTGGATGTATATAGAAGTGTTTTGTTATTTGATGATGTTTCCCTGATGAATGAACGAGATTGGGTGTGATTTGGATGGAAATTTGGATTGAAGAGGAAGAAAATCCAGAAATATGAAATTCTACAGGTTGCGTGTACCCGGTCGACCAACCTGCAGTCAGGTCGACCGAGCACACTGAAGTCCAAAAAAACCAAGTCCCAGTTAAGGTTTTGTAGGATTTGCAGTCTAGTGTGCGCGGTCGATCGGACCCTGTGCCGGGTCAACCGAGCACACATTATTTTCAGGAAATAACTGGGAAGCTGGATTTTCCCTCAGACACAGAAACTCTGTGTTCTCGGTTGACCGGGCCTTGTTCCGGGCCGACCGAGCACACATAATTTCTAGTGAAAAATGACTAAGAGCTAGGGACATCTTTCCAGGTTTTTCCTGCATATGCGGTCTATCGCCCAGGCCAGGAGGTCAATCAGACATACAGTGAATTCCTGATATCAGGACATTGCCCGCCAGGTGCTTGACTTCAATTTTCCCATAGTACTTGGTCGACCGACCAGGCTAAGAGGTCGACCGAGCACACTGCGCAAAGGGTTGACCTAGGAGCCAACATCTTGACAGTCCAGTATACTCGGTCGACCGAGGACGCTGCATTAAGTGATTTTTCATATTTCATATTTTGAGGTTGTGATCATTTGTGGGGCCCATTGACAATTCAAATGGACTTCTATTGATGTGCCAAGCCCGAGTCAATGGTGTGACTCAACTTTGACTCGCGGGGACCACTAAGTAGGGTCTAGGTTGTGTATTATACGATGATTCGATCCTTAAACGTTGTCATTGATGCCCGTAACTTCTAAAGCACCAAACACAATATCCAATGGCATCTAAGACTTCATTTAGAGATCAAGTTACCTAAGATGGACTTGGACTTGAGCGTGGACCATTACCTAGGTTGGGTTATCGATATTTCCCCGTTGATTATTGTACTTGGAGTTTTAATTGACTTATTGCATTACTGTTACTCTTATGTCCTTACTATTGCTTATAACTATTAATTAAATAGAAAATGGATGACCTGAACCTAGGATTACCTAGAGGAGACTTTATGATGTGATTGGGTGAACATGAACCCGTGTCTGTGGCTAGGCAGGCCCTTTTATGACCTAAGTATGGATGTGTGATACCCTAGGATGGAGATGCTGACTATTTTGGACTTACAATTCATTATGGATGAGAATGGACTGTTTTATCATTGGAGATGGTCTTGTTACCTCGTTTGGACTGTTTTAGACTTGGCTATGTATTTGATCGGCCTTAATATAGATCTAACGAGTGGACTTGGACTTGGATCGTGATCCACGGACTGAATTGATACTTAAACCTCTTAGGGACTTTGTTAGGACATTGTTCACGCAAGGCAAAGCCTAGACAGACACGGACTTTCATTGTCTTCCTTGAGTGGGCATAGACATTCACTCAGTTGTTCTAAGCTCGGCCTTTGGACTGATCATCACTAGTATGAGCTATTTGAGTGTTGAGTGATGAGTGAGCTATTATGATAAGCTATGTTTTAGACGGGCGGTGTGATACCGGGTCCAGTCCTCCCGAGTGATGAGTGTGGTGAGACTGATAACTGTTATTTGCGAGGCTTGTCATTCTCCAGCACTAGTGAGATTCCCTACCGCGACTATGTTCAGCATGGGAGGGCCGCGGCATATATCCAGCCTGTGTGAATGTGCCATGTTGTGTTAGTTTAGATATTTTATTTATCATGATACTAAATGCTTGTCTTGCTTAACTGCCTAGATTCTATATCTTGATATTCTCTTTAACTATGATTGTCTCTACTCATTTGATACACACAATGTGTGTTACTTGTATATTGTGACTTGCCAGATCTTTAGATCTGACTCATTTTTTGTGCTTAGGTTTCGACCCCGATTTCTAGGACGGTGCGCTCACACTCGTTGAGGCACCCATAGCAGGAGACTACGGATGGGGACCAGCCGACCAAGAGGCCGAGCTGGAGGTTGGAGAGCCGACACTTGGGTTATGAGAGTTCATTTATTTTGTTTTGGGCTTTTGAGTGATTTTGTAGTGAACCAGGTAGTTATTGAAAATTGTAATAAACCTTTGATTTTCATAACTTTGACACTTAGACTGGATTTCAGCCTTGCTATATTTTACATAGATATGTGATACCTTGTTATTGCTTCTGCTTTTATCACTTTGCTTCCGCAATATTTATATGCTTCCGCATTATTAACCGTTGATCTTATATTGTTTAAAAAGTTTTAAATTGGACCTCACTGCGGACCTACGATTTTGGAAGTTCTCAGATTTTCCGGAAAGTAGCACGCCAGCTTGGGTACCTTGACGGTTTTCTTGGTATCCGGAATTGGGGCGTTACACCCTCCCTCTAATTTTTTTTCAAAACACCCTATAATTTTGAAAACTCTTTATTTTTGCATACGCCCCACCCTCCCACTCCAAGAGATTTTTGTACAGTGGCTCCTGAAAAGAAGATGCTCTGGGTTCTCCATTGAAATAGGTCCTAATTCTTAAGTCCAACTATTTGTTAGAAGTTAGTTCTTCATTGCCTTAAGTGGAAGTGAAAGCACCAAATTAGTGTTTTTTTTTTTTTTTTTTTCAATTCAAAACATAAAGTGGTTGTTTGCCTTTTATGCATTGGATATGAAAATGAGTTTTACATATATATATGTTACATCTGCAAATGTTATATATATGAAACATATTATCATGTTTATCAAAATCACCATTTTCATATGACAAATGAGTACATTAAAATGTATCAGATGTGTTCGCATATTTTTAATGTTTTTCACAAATTTCTCAAAATTCATGAAGACTTCAGGTATAAAATAAAATGTCTTGATGCTTATCATTTGATAAACAATTAGATCTATATGTTGAAAATCCTTGGACATTTCTCTCCAATTACTTTAAAATATGAAAAATTTAAGATAATAAAGGTCATGAGCTTTATTAGTTTGATAAATAAACTGAATGGTTTGGAATATTACAAATATGGGGCTCTATGGCTAAAAAAAAAGTGGTTGATGAGACTCGATCCCATCACCAATTGCATAATCAAACACAATCGCCACGCGATGACTGTGTCATCCCTTTTTTGCAATCGGTAGATGTAAAAGCGAGTTTCACATATAAATGTGAAACTTAGTTGTGAAAATGTCCTTATTTACTAATCTTTTCACATCTTACGTGTGTAAATGAGAGCAAACGGACCTAAGGTGCTGCACATTGCATATGTCAAATATTTATATATAAAAATGAGTGCAAACAAAATATACTAAGAAAAACATGTGTAATGCCCTTTTTCAAATATTAAAGTCTCTCAATTTTAGCATATGGCTTTAAAACTAGCCATAAACTAGCCATTCAAGCACAAGAGGACGCAAGTACATACAAGCATTATAAAAGGTTGTGTTTATGAACACATAAAAAGGACCTTTCTAGCACATGACGACCGATTTCTAGCAAAAACTGGAGCCTAGCGGAAGTCAAAATTATCACTATCGATAATTAGATATTGCTCAAATTGGATATATCATATAAGTGAACCCAAATCCAAGTCAACCCTAGTGAAACATGAACATACACCACAAAATCACAAGTTGACCTGAGTCAAACCTTAACATTTGCAACCCAAACACAACCTATCCCCTAACATGCAAGTGCAATTAAGGTTGAGATGGCTTGACCAGTATCCTAATTTTTGGACTGGGCTTGTTTTTTAAATGGTATATAATCTAGATGTATATCACTTTATGTGGTTAATTAGTCAATATATACAATGTATGGGCTGCATATATTCCCATGCGTGTACTCATTGTGGGGCCCACCTAATTCTACATCCTAGTGGACCACACAGGGACTTCTCCTAAATTACATTGGATCCCTTGATTTTGCACCGATCCAAATGGATTGGACCCACTTTCTTTCTTTTAAATATAAAACCGTTGAACTTGTGGGTTGTGGAGCGAGGGATTAGGATGATACGATGGGCCCCAAACTTTGCAGAGAGGTAGAGCACATCAAGACTTATGCATTCAATGGTCCCTATCCTTAGGTGGGGCCCCACAGCGAGGTGCAGATGAGGCGGGCACCATCAAAGTGTGCAGAGGACCTAGAATGTATATATGCATATATTTATAGATACGTCAAATAAGCATACACTCAAACCCGATGCAAATTGAAATTAAGGAGTTGCTTAGTTGTCACCCTTGCCTCTCAGCTACCTCCCTAGGGACCGATCCTTTAGGCATGCCATCTCTTCCTATATATTTGTGAGCTCTCTTTTCACGTTTGTGGGCAACTTGTCTCTACGAGCGTCGGCTCTCTCTTGGGTTTTAGTCCCCTCACCGAATACCCCAAAAATAAATAAATAAACTTGACACAAATTGTACATAAAGGTTTTGAACCCGGACAAGCCCAACCTAATACGACTGTAGGTCAGGTTGGACCAAGTGAGGTTCAATTTTGCCCTAGCCAAGTTGCACCCTAGGAATTGACAATTAGCCTCATTTCATTTATAAAGTTTTAAAAAAATGAGAATTCCTTATCACTAATAAGAACTGTTGGGACCCGTGAAAAGTAAAGATCCCACAACTTACCAACCCATTTCCTTTTGTTCCTTTTTAAAGGACTTTATAATTAGTTAGTGGTCCCAATCCACCACTCTTTGGAGAATTTAAAAAAAAGAAAAAGAAAAAGAAAAGAAAAGCCTCTATCCTTGAGTAGGCATTTAACAAATCCAAACATGCCTCTTTTTTTCTGAATCTCAACCGTCCAATCAATCAGTAGGCCTTTTTACCCTATTCATCCATGGATATAAAGAGTGAAGGGTTGGGATGTAATGGGTGGTAATGGCCATTTGTGAGTAAGACCAAAAGATGAGAGGGGGAATTTATTTGAGGATTGTTGGGTGGGGCCCACTTGTTTGTTACTCATGGTAAAATAAGAGAGAGCATGAATTTGCATGATGTAGTTTGTGGGTGCATTGACAGTAGCGTGCAGCATGTGCGCCGAAAGTGGGGACTGGAAAAGAAGTGATTAGAAAAATGTGCTTTTTTTTTTTTTTGCTTTCTCCCGAGTGGGAAGGGGGAAGGTTCCCAGGTCCTGGCACCACGTGGCAACAAGATCGGGAGATCCAATTTGTCCATCTTATGGGGCCCACGTCACGGGGGGTATTAGGCTGCAGATCACATCATAAATCCCTGTCGATGCCTCTTTTTGTAAGTGGTTGGGGAACCCCTTGGACTTTTCTGTAAGTCAGTGGACCACTGCCTGATTCTGTCCTTTTTTTTTTTTTTTCTTTTTTTTTTTTTTTTTTTAATAGTGATTTCATTTGGGTTGTTTGGATATGATTTTCTATGGGGGGGACGTTGGTGCAACAGTGTATAAAATCGGTTCTGTCGATTTTTTCCACATTCTCTTGTGATGTGCGTGTTCTTGCGGAAGTGCGAAATCTACTATGGAACAATTATACCATATAAGAGTGAGACGAGTGAGATAGAGATTTTATGTGATTCGAAAAATTTGCTTACGTCTACGGCAAGAGAGAAATGAATTTATATCTTGACTCACTTTAAAATTTGGAGTTACAGATTATATCATATATATATATATATAAAATCTTCATTTTTTTTCTAAAAAAGCTCCGACACAATGACCAAAATACCCTTGACCCTGAATCCGGCCATTGGCTTACCCAATGGACGACTCTGGTAAACCCGGAATACAAGATATAAATCTAACATGTAGAAAACCAAGTTGGACCTATTAAAATTTATTTTTTTGTGGAATTGTAAAAAAGTTAGTTATTATTATTATTTTGCTTGTTTCTTGAGGAAAAGTGATCGCACCAAAAGTAGAAGTTTCGGTGCAAACGCGGGGCCTGTTTGTTTGCACCCATTTACACGTATAAATGTTAGCTAGCTGTAGTTCTTTTTACTCAAATAAATTAATTGTGAAAATGGTGTGCAAAAGAAGTTATTTCCATACAAAAAGTTGTACACTTGAAAACATGTGAAATTATTACACATCTCCCTAGTTAAGAATGCCCAGGCATGGTTGTATTTTTAATTGCTTTTCTTGCCTTTTATTTTTTGTGCGACTCTTATGAGCAATATACTTTTAATCTGAATTCTTCAAATTATTAATTAACTCCATTTTAAACGTTTAGTTTCATGTATTAGACCTTAAAAAGTTTTTAGATATATTAAGATTTTACATATGTAATTCTAATCATTCGACAATTACTTATATGAAATGGTGCTTCTAAACAAATATGGTATTGTGTTTCACATGTGTAAATTTAATATATGTAAATCCAATATTTTATACCTCATGCGAAAAGATAAACGACTCCTTTAGCATACAAATGATTCTCCTTCAATACTATGGTCCTTTTTATAAGGAGTGGCAATGTGTTTGGTCTTTCCTTTTATGTTCCTCAAAGGGTGAAGAAGTCAGTTACTCTGTTTCTTTGTGGTTAAGTTGAGACATTTTATTACGAAGAAGTGACATTTAATTATTTAGGCGCCATTTGGCAAGTTCACATTTTGGGTCTATATGACTTAAAATTGATATAGATGTATATGCTTTAAACCGTTTGAAAATGTTTATGTAAATTTGGTTTCAATTATTTTAAGACTATTTTCTTCTTTTTCAAAAAGTAAGAAAACGTAATTTTCAAATAAATTTCCAAAGCAATAAGATACCTTTTTCTTCTTTTTTTCCTAACTTGTCTTTTATCATCATCATCATCATTGTCATCAAAGCCTTGTTGCAACTATGTTGGGTTAGCTATATGAATTCTATTTTTCCATTTCAAACTATTTTAGGCCAAATTCTCTTGTAGGTTTGCATTTCTTGAGATCTATCATTATTTCTCTCGTCTATGTCTTCTTCATTCGACAATTTTTCCTTGAGGAACCATGCATAGAGAGATTTTTTCTTATCGGCGCTATTATTGCTGTTGGATACATCCAACAATTTTAAACAAGTCTCTCTTTTGATGTTACCCCTAAATGCTCCCTAATGTACTTATTTTTAGTTTTATCATTCCCAATTTTAACATAGATCCATCTTAACAATCTAATCCTTTCAACAAGCTTGCCTATAAAAGTTCTATAATGTAATAAATAATGTAATAAGTTTGGTTATAGTACTTTTACTTTATCACACGCTTGCATGTGCCAAACTTTGCTTGCATGACTTTTACAATATGACAAGTTTTCCTTTTATAAATAAATATTGAGACAAACCAACAATCTGCCTGCCAAAAGGTCTTAATTGAGACAACTTTATTTCAAATATATAAGTAATTGAAACAGCTCTATTTCAATTATACTTGCCAAACAGAACCACTTTCTTTTAAGGACCAAGATTTGCCTGTATATAATTTAATTCTTAGGAATATTAAGAAATGCATTCCTAAAAGTGGTTGAAACTAAACAAACAAGTCAAACTCCATAAATTGCTATTAAATAATGTCTTCTTATTTGATAGAAATTGCATTAAGGAGAGATGAAAAGCTATAACTCATTATCCTAATAAGTCAAATCATAAAAAGCTAAGGTCTCATCTACATTTCCACCTTATATTCTTCACCTCACCCTTTTTATAATCCTTTGTTGTTGCCTATTTTACCCATTTTACCATTAATTCAAGGAATTAATGATGCCCAAGCTGCGAGCACTGTATTTTTCTTAATTTGGCCCTTGTGTGGGTCATTCCTTTAGGATTCGGGATGTGGGTCTTTGTTTTCTTGTGGGATCTTTCTATGATCCCTTTTCTATTGTATTTTATGGAATCCTCCCTTCGAATAAAAGAATATAACTTACCTTTCAAAAACAAAAAAAAAAATCCATGCAAACCATGCAAACAAATGAACCTACGAGAAAGACTTTAAAAAATGATTCTTTCCTATCAACCACATAATTGAAACTCAAATCCAATGAAAACCCAATATTGTCGAGAAATGGTGTGAATATCCATGTATTTCTATAGTTTGCTCTCATCTTCATTGACAAGTTGAAACTTCACTTAATTGGTACTTTCTTAAATTTCTCATTCATACTAAGATTTTGCAGTAGTCCGTTACTTGGTACATGTATACCAACATGGGAATTCTCACTATATAAATTTTAGGGCACATTGTGAATGCAGGATAACCCAAAAGAAATTGTAACAATTCTAAGCCTTAATTTGGGTTCTTGAAAAATGGTTATCATGTAGCCTGCAATTATAAATTTAATTGCTTAAAAAAATTTGAATATTGGAAATGTTACGTTCTTTATGTTTCTAAAATGAACCAGTTAAGAGATAAAGATTTTAGATATATATTAAAAAAAATTCAATTATTTTACTCAACAGCCGATAGTTTAAAAGTACTGGCTTTTAAATGCACAGTTCAAGCAGGGGTTATTTGTTACCATTATACTGTATTAATCTAAGAGATTTTGGATTCGATTTGGACCGTTATGGGCGATTTTGACTTCAACTAATATGTCTGCATCTTAAAGTGCTTCTCTTCTCTCCCACTACTACTTCTTCAATATGGCTCACCACCCACGTTCTCCCCCACGTCTTCTACTCTCTAACTCCCTCCACATACTTTTTGAAGATGCAACCACTGATGGATCAAAGTTTTTACGCTTCTGCAACACTTTCTCATACAATACTTTCTATAAATCTCTCTGCAACTTATTTACCTGGCTCTCCATCTTCATCCCTAATCTGTCTTCTCTGGAAAGGTGATAAAAGGTACTTCCCCTAATTTCGCTACTTTCACCTCCTATGGGAAGGTGATATAAGGTACTTTCCCTAATTTCGCTAATTTAGCAAAATATCGACTTTTCTTATTTCGATTTTTGCCCTATTTCATATTTTTTTAAGCCACATTTGCAAACAAAAATAAAATAAAATTCTTGATGTTCACTAATGCTGAAAGTATAGATTTCATCTCCACTCTGTCCTCTTTGGAAAGGTGATAAGATGAAAAAAGTTCTTGATGTTCACTAATGCTGACAATATAGATTTCATCCCCACTCTGTCTTCTCTGGAAATGTGATAAGATGTACTTTCCTTAATTTCAATTTTTTCCAATTTTTTCACAAGAGCATGCCTTTTCTAATTGAATATAAAAAGAAAGTGCTAGAACATGTTGTTTGATGTTTTACACTGGTGAAAATAAAAGTTAATAATGGCATGTGATATTCAAGTTACAAAAGTTTTTGTATTTGTAAATAAAAAAAAAACCGATTCAGTTTTTTTTTTCAACCTCTATTTCACACCCAACCTTTTGATGTATTTCTAATGCCTTCTCTTTGTTGCTGGGAAAAACTGACTCTGATTGCAATTGGGTGGGAAAAAATTTGAAGTGGACCATGCATGTTCTTATTTGTAGCTGATAAGTTCAAGGATGCGGGTTCTTCTATTCCAGATTCTTTCTTGCATGCCTTAAGTATTGCATATTAATTGTTCCTATTTTCGTACTCTCTCATTTTATTTTATCTGATGTACTATGATTTTTCTATTCTTCATTAATTTCCGTGTCTATGATGTATTTTTTTGAGCATTTGGGTATTGGTTTGTACTCATTGATTTCAGGTTTCGGTCTCATTGGTCTGTTACGTCAACAACTCTTTCTGTCTTTGCAAATAACCTGTCAATCACAATTCCGGTACGAATGCATTTCATCTTCTTAATATATAATCATTGACATCTATAACAGAGACTGTAATGTTTCATCTTATGCATATTAGATCTTTGTTATATAGCTTGTAAGAAATATTCTGAAACCCCTCACTACTTTTCATCCTCCATGTGCATATCAGAACTGATCTATCCTTAAAACGAATATTATATGAGATTCCTATTATATGAGATTTCTTTCAACCTTAAATCCATCACTATTTTTTTCAGCTTTAAACCCATCGCTATTCATATGATATTCCTATTACTTGGTCAATGTTTGCTATATTAAGTAACATCACATGCTTACTTATCTATCAGGGCAATGTGAGTAAGATAGATATAAAGGCAGCTATTTAGTTAGTTCTCTTTCCTTTTGATTAATCCTAATAGTATGGTTATATGACGAGATGTTTCCTCACTCACCAACTACTAAAAATTTGTTCATTTGACAATGTGTCCTGCTTCAACTGATGATGATAATAAATGTCTCAAAAATAGTACGGTAGATCTATGATTCCATTATGAGTTTCACGGCCTCTAATGCCCTATGGAAATTACTATTTTTATATGAGAAACAGTTTTCAATTTGAAGGCTAAGTTGATTACAATGTCATGTAATTAGTTGTATTTTGATTTAAATAATCCATGTACCTGGGTACATGTTTGTGTGTCATGGATAAAGGCGTCCTCCCTTATCCAAATTAATAGGATTGTAAGTTTTTTGCTGTTATACGAAACATATTAATAAACGTAAAAAATAATGTTATGTGAATTCTGTTATATGCAGTCTGCTTGTAGGGGAACATTGTCCCTGTGATATTTGTTGAGTTGAGACGTGTTATTTAAATTTTATTGAGAGCTGATCATTTTGATTTAGGTATGGAAACTTTGTCATCTTTGAAGAACATGACTCTGCTTGAAATTATTTCGCAAACAATATTATGTCTTATCTAGTAAAACCTGAGATTATTTTTGTTAATTTGTTTACGAGTAAGATGTCGGTTATACATGTAAGCCTTCAATACAAAATGTTATTCTGCTTAGTAAATAGTTTGCATTAGGGTATCTTAGACTATATTAGCTATCTAATCTCATGCACATATTAGGGTATGTTGTAAACATAAGCTGGTTCTAACTAATTTCATTTAAAGCAATAATAAATACACACCTTAATTTTAATAGAGTCATAAATGAGGAATAATGCAAAGAGACCCTTCGAAAGTTGTCCAATAGCCAGCATTCAAAATCAAGAAGTAAGTATTTGCTAACAACATATAGAAGTACACACACACACACACACACACACACACACATATATTTGCCAACATGTTAGGATAAGGTACGCTCAAGTCTGTGGTGGAGCCCACTTGGAGACCCACATGGGGATGGGAGTGGGGGGATTTTAATGACTCCCTGGGATCTTTCAATCGGTAAAAAATCAGCCTTAACCGTGATTTCTATCATCTCCATATGAGCTCAAAAGTTTAATGGTTAATAGTCCATTCGGATCGATACATAGACAATCCAACGGTCCAGTAAATTCGGATATGACCAAAAGTCCGTGAACATGTGAAATGTAGAGGGGTCATGTGTTTGGTCAGTTTGGATGGACCAAAGGTAGGCCATATAAGCATGAGCTTACGAGATTTTAGCCTAGGCTTGAGCTTAGGAGAGCTTTGCTCATATATATATATTTGCCAATATAAAATATGCTAACAAATTATTGACTTTACAGATCAACGTACTACAAGTACAATTGATCTCACTATAGAGAATCTTGTAGATGTTCAAATCAATGTTGGAATTCCAGAAACCAGCTTTACTAGGCCCATCAATGATACAAGTCACAACAGTGCTGTCACAACACCTAATAGTGATGCAATGGTAGAGAACATTCTGTTACATGTGCATATCAAGAAGGGATCCGCTGTAGATAACAATTTAAGACATCTTTCAAATATGCAACATAGATCTCTCCGCACAAGTTAGTCTCATCATTATAAAAATAAATTTATAAACTCTCGTATATTAAGTTTTCAATCTAGGCTAATATTTTATTATGACCATCAATAGGACAATTGGATAGGCAACACGACTTTGGTCCTCCAAATCATAAATGTAAAAAATATGGTGCAATTATGTGGCGGGAAGAGAAATCCAACAAAAGAAAAAATTCATGAACGCTACAGTTTCAACTAATGTTGTAGGGCTGGATTGATATCATTGCCATTGTTGTGCAAACCACCACCTCTTTTAAAGGCATTACTCGATGGGAATAATGATGATCGTGCAATTCATTTTTAAAAGTTAGTAAGGGCATATAATTCAATGTTGTCCTTCACATTAATGGGAGCCAATGTGGACTATGCACTATTACGGGATGGAGGAGGTCCATATACATTTCGAATACACGGACAAAATCATCATTTAATTAGATCGCTTCTACTAGAAATGGGAAAACGTCCACAATTCATTCAATTATATATCTATGAAACGGAGCATGAGACAGAAAATAGACTTTCAATTCTAAATTCTAGACATGCTGATAGAGGTATTGATGAATTA
Source organism: Camphora micrantha (assembly GCA_003546025.1). Taxonomy (NCBI): domain Eukaryota; kingdom Viridiplantae; phylum Streptophyta; class Magnoliopsida; order Laurales; family Lauraceae; genus Camphora; species Camphora micrantha. The sequence goes on along the minus strand of QPKB01000004.1, from coordinate 50,554,228 downwards.
CTATTAAAAGAGTTGCAAGCAATGCTTGATTAGTTTAATCCATATGCAAGAGTTTTTCGTATGGTAAAGGATACCTATGGGCCAACTCCCCCGGCAAATCTAATTATGAGAATACTGGATACAAGAGTGTCAGATGGAAGGCAACATAATCGCCCCGCCACAAGTGAAGTTGGAACTTTATTGGTGGGCCGAGGAGAAAATGAAGGATCTCATCATGACATAGTTTTATGTACTTTTGGAAGACAACTACGTAGAATAAGTGAAACTCATCCAAGCTATATGTCACTTCAATATCCATTGATTTTTCCTTATGGAGTAGATGGTTGGAGATTAAATATCCCACACAATATTGAAGAATCTACTTCCCATAGGAGAAAAGGGTCAATGTCAATTAGAGAGTATTATTGTTCTAGGCCACATGAAAGAGATTTGGAGGCAAAAATGATTCTGCTGGGAGGCCGTCTTCTTCATCATTTTATTGTTGACGCTTAAGCATGCATTGAATATAATAGGCTTGGTTGGTTACACCTTAACCAAAAAAAAATCTATTCTGATCTCTACCATGGTTTACAAGATGCCATTTCTGAAGGTAATTGTGATGCTATATCAGTGGGTCGTTGAATCATATTGACCTTTTCTTTTATTGGCGAATCCAGATATATGGTCCAACAATATCAAGATGCAATGGCAATCTGTAGGTGGGCAGGACCACCAGACTTATTTATTATTATTACTTGCAATCTTAATTGGAATGAAGTAAAATATATGGTTGAAAGAACCCTTGGGCAAAGAGTTGAGGACGGACCAGACATTATAGCTAGGGTTTTTAAGTTAAAGTTAAGAGAGCTACTTAATGATCTTAAAAATGGTATGCAATTTGGAGTTGTCGTTGCAGGTACATAGGCACCTCGTACATTATCTTATCGATTTGATCATAGTCCTTAACGTTGACGATGTTATTGGCTAGGTTGCATTTTAGTAATAAATTACTTTTATTATTTTGTTGCAGATATATATACAGTTGAGTTTCAAAAAAGAGGGCTACCTCATGCACATATCCTTCTGACCTTAGCTGCTGACAATAAACCAGTGACACCATATGACATTGATGACATTATATGTGCAGAGATACCTTATCCAAATACTGAACCAGAAGCATATGAAACTGTAATAAGATGCATGATGCATGGTCCTTATGGATATTTAAACCCTAAATGCGTGTGCATGGTAAATGGAAAGTATTCGAAGAACTATCCAAAACCTTTTACTAATGACAAATTGATCAATGCAGATGGTTATCCTACTTACAGAAGACAAAATGATGGAAGAATTGTTAAGATTGGAAATGCAATCCTAGATGACTGTATGGTCATTCCATATAATATTGCATTACTTAGAAGGTTTAATGCACATATAAATGTAGAAATATGTAACTGTATTAGAGTTATTAAGTATTTATACAAATATATCCACAAAGGAGAGGATTGAGCAACAATGGTTATTGAAAGAAAGAAATAAATACCAAGTGGATAAGTACATGATGAAAACTATGTGGTAGATGAAATCAAACAATATTTGGATTGTCGGTACATACCTGTACCAGAATCATCATGGAGGATATTTGATTTCACAATACAAGATAGGCATGCGTCTATTGAAAGAATGCAATTTCATTTAAAAGACCAACATCTTGTCCTCTTTAGAGATGACAGTGTGCGACTTACATTCAATTGTTAACAATCAAGAAATCATAAAGACAATGTTTACAAAATGGTTTGAAACTAATAAAATTTACCAAAATGCTAGAGATCTCACTTATGTAGAATGTTCAACAAAGTGGACATGGGATGGAAGTAAAAAATTGTGGAAAGAAAGAAAAAGTGGAAAAACAATAGGAAGACTTTATTATGCACATCCATTATCAGGTGAAAGATATTATCTGCGAATGTTTTTGCATATAATACGTGGACCAACATGCTATGAAGATTTGAAATTAGTAAATGGTGTCACATGTGATACCTTCAAAGATGCATGTGCTGCACTTGGATTGTTAGAGGATGACAGTGAATGGGATAAAGTTTTGTCAGAAGCTTCATCTTGGACCACAGGAAATCGACTACGACACTTGTTTTGTGAAACAATAATGTACTGTGAAGTAAGAGATCCTAATGAGTTATGGAATAAGCATTGGCAATCTCTTTCAGACGACTTAGAGGCAAAAACTAGAAGAGTTATCCAAGATGATCGGTTGACATTATCAGAAAATGACTCGAAAAGCTTAGCACTTTTTGAAATTGATTCAATACTTATGAAGAATGGTCGATCTTTAACAGAATTCCTATGATCCCTTTCAACAATGTTAACTTATCCAACTCAATTGAAAACAGAATTTTAAGAGAAGAATTATGATATGATGTTGATGCCTTGATGGTTGAATTTGATTCACTATATCCTTAGCTAAATGACAAACAAAAAATGATATTTGAAAAGGTCATTAAATCATCAACAAATAGGATAGGAGGATTTCTCTTTGTGAATGGAAGTGGCGGTACATGAAAGGTATTTTTATGGAATACTATAATTTGTAAGCTATGAATTGAAAAGAAAATTTGCTTAGTGGTGGCATCATCTGGAATAGCATCACTTCTATTACCTGGTGGAAGAACGACACACTCTAGATTCAAACTACCGCAGCATCATGAGCATTCTTGTTGTTCGATAAACAAACGTTCACACTTGGCTAAGCTATTGGAGAAGACCGACCTTATAATTTGGAATGAGGCACCAATGACCCATAAACATGCTTATGATGCACTAGATAGAACACTTAGAGATATATTTGTTACTATTAATCCACACGATGAGGATAAAGTTTTTGGTGGCGTCACTGTTGCTCTTGGAGGAGACTTTAGGCAAATTTTACTAGTAGTTTATAAGGGAATAAGAGAACAGATAGTAGATGCAACACTAATGCATGTAGAAGTATGGAAACATTGTCAAGTTTTTAACTTAACTGTTAATATGCGTCTACAGTGATCGACAAACAATGACAACTCATGTGAAGACTCAAGAGATTTTGCCAAATGAGCTTTAGATATTGGCAATGGAACTGCTGATTCCATTTCTGTTAACAATGATGAAGAAAACAGTTGGATAAAAATTCCATCTGATTTTCAATTGCCAAAGATGCTCACTGAGAATGAAGAAATAAAGGAACTGATATGTAGTATATACAACGGTTTTTTTTTTTTTTTTATAACAATGTGGACTTGAGTTATCTTCAAGAGCGTGCAAGTCTTGCACCAAGAAATGATGATGTCGATAAAATAAATGAAATAATGCTTGACATGCTACCAGGTATGAAACATGAATTCTTTAGTGCAGACAGTATAACAGGCATTCAAAATGATGAGCAAAATCTATTATACACACCAGAATTTCTACACACATTGAGGTTTAGTGGTATTCTAAATCATTGTCTTGAATGAAAAGTTGGTGCACCAATAATTTTATTGAGAAACCTAAATCAATCGCTTGGACTGTGCAACGGGACAAGACTGATTATTAGAGAACTTAGCCAACGAGTCATTCATGCTGAAATCATTACAGGCACATGTATTGGTAAAAGAGTTTACATCCCACGAATTATAATGTCACCAACAAATACAGAATGGCCGTTCACATTTAAACGGAGACAATTTCCTGTACGATTAGCATTTGTATTAACTATCAATAAGAGCCAGGGACAAATGTTAAAATGGTTGGGTTATACCTTCCAAGGCCTGTTTTTACACATGGACAACTATATGTTACAATATCGCGAGTTACATCAATAACAGGTCTAAAGATTTTAACATTAAATGAGGAAAATGAACCTCATGGTTATATAAGAATTGTTGTTTACAAAGAAGTTCTTCATGCAGTTCTTAACAACCACGGGTACTATTTTAAGAAATTTGTTTCTTACTGCAAACTAACCAAATTTTTATTTCTTGAATAGGTTATAAATTAATTTAGTCATACCTTCTTTTGTCCATGCATAGCTCACTACAAAATGCAGTATCCAGATTACAACACATTCGAGAGACTTGAGCCATACAGTTTTCATTGGAAGATTAAAGGGAGAGTTTTTCATATATGGCAAGAATGTGAAGTAAAGAAATACTCTACCAAAAGAAGAATACTAAAGCTACTCTACTAAAAGAAGAATACTAAAGCTACTGCTCATTGATCGAAATGTGAGTTTTAACAAATCATTCATGTGATTGTGCATTAATTTAAATCGGTTGTAAAATTCTACTGATTTTTGCTTTCGTTATCTCTGTAGGGAGATCAAATACAGCTTACTTTGCAAAATAATGAGATTGAAATGTTTGGATATACCTTAAGAGAGGGTCAAGTATTTTCAAATGACAATGTAAAGGTAACGGATGCTCCAGATACATACTGAGTAGCGCCCAGTGAGTGGCAGTTGTTTTTAAAGAAAAATTCAAAAGTGGAGAAGATAAATGATGAATGCACTGAGATACAAATTGACAAATACTACTTCAAGCATTTGGACCAACTATCATCCGTTATCAACCGGATCAAATATCTTATAAGTATTAAATCTGATGCATGTTTTCTACCCTAAAATATTTTACAATTTGAACAAAGATACATTAATTATGAGTTTCTTAATGTTCTTGATCGCATGATTTAATATTTCATTTAAAATTTTTGGTGTAGGTGTTATTGGAATAGTCGTTGATGTCGGAGGAGTTTCAATGATACAAAAAAGGGATGGACAACATTAAAAAAAAGGATATTATTATGTTCAATGCAAGGTTCCTTGACGTTAAAGATCTCGATCATTATATTATTTGATGTAATATGTCTTTAGTTAGAAATAACTAAACTCCCGTTTGATTTGTGATGTACTGTGAAAACGTTCTCTCTTTAACATTATGAGGAGGCATTATAACAACACGTGAGGAGCAGTTGTCGCGCACGTCACAAAATGGAAATATAATCATTGCAACCGCCATTTGGCTAGAGAATATAATGGTAGTTGTTGCATTTAATATCATCTGTATTATTATTACTTGCCCATGAGTATCTTGACTCATTTGTTTTCTTTTTAGGCAAATTATATCTCTCATTGTCATATTTCACAAAGTTATTGATAAATTCAGAAATACGCGAAGCTGAACAACTAAGATCTTGGTAATATAATATATATATATAGTAATTTCAGTTACTAAATCTAACTTATTATATCTACAAATGGATGAACTTTCTTTATTTAACTGATTTTTCTTAGGTATGTTGAAAATGAGTCAAAATGCATGAATCTCATTCTACAAGTGAAAGGCTAAACAACTCCCACAGATGCAAGGAGAATGACTGTAGTGGAGTGCTTGGACACGAAAAATGATTTAGCAACAAGGGTACATTAGACCACCATTCCTGTTAAATGTATTTTTTAATATTATGCTTATGCTGTATTTATTTAATTAAATTTTTTACAAGATATTATAATTGCCATAAAGGCAACCATATTTAAAATGGAAATTGATCAAAAAATTCTAGTACAGTGCATGTAATAGACGCGGTAAAAAGGTAAGAACTCATAATTCAGAAAACTATTGCCAATTTTACGGAATCTCGAACCCAAGAACTCATCCAAGGTAATTGAAACATCTTATATCTCAATCCCTAACACTTATATAATTCTGTGCTTCTTATAACAATATGCTCTATGATTACTTCTAATTATGTTGCTACAGGTATATCATGCGCCTCGTAGTGATAGATCACACATGTCCTTAAATGTTGTCATCTTTGATAAATATGTGGAGAAAATACTTGACACGGGTGCGGATGATTTATTTCTACTCATAACAAGTGTAAGTACATATACTTCTTCATTAAAAAATCAATTATGAAATGAATACAAATAGCTGAAATTTCTTATTTATAATATGTGCTAAACAGGAAATTGGAAATGAGGTGATCAAACAAAAGGTTCGATGGGTGTTCTGGAGGAAGTCATACATTTTTCACATCAAGGCTTCTCAGATAAAAGATGTCAATCAGCCTTATCCAGTCACTAGAATACAAATCTGAGTCCAGATGATTACTATCGTTGATATCAAACTTGGACTCTTCGACAATTTCTGATAATTAGTTCCCCTAAAGTGTTACAGTATTTAGTAACCTAAATTAGTCAAGACTTCACTATGATATTAATTTCAGACTTAACAATTATCTACATTTCTGTGAGACCTATGGATGTTTAATTTCACCATGTGGATGTTTTATTTTATGAGAATATATTTTATTGAGATATCATCTTATTGTATATTCTTTATATGAGTGTTAGTTATAAAAATTCACCACATCTATGCGAACTATTCCTTAGTCATCCTCACATTGCTATTGGCTTGGTAAGATGTATGTTTTATAAGCTTATACCACCTATAGTTCGCATTGCGTGGAATAAAATTACGCACCCAATAATCCACTATGTCAAATGATAATTTTTCAGAATGAAGATCCCCTTAGCAATTGCCACCTATAATGACAAGGTAATTTCTCTTTCAATAAGCTCTCAAAGAAAGTTATGAAAATCTATTTACTGACCTGATTGACTTTTTTCTCCTTTCAGTTTCTATATCTTGGGTGATTTCATAATCCATCTACTTGCAACTTTGACAATAAATCGAGAGCTTGCAACTTTGACAAGGAATCAGATTGGATAGCTCGAGATTAGGCCTGCAATTTTGACAATGAATCGAGCATGAAAACCCTGTTGGGGAACTGACAATACAATTGGGGCAAGAATGGAATGGAAGGGATAGTAGCTTTTACGTATGATAAATTTCATCTGTGCGCCTCATATTGGGTTTCTAACCATGCATCACTTCAAGAATTGTCAACCAATTCATCTGCCATCCATTGGTGAATGCTTATTATATAAACCTTATTTTTTTTAAGTGGTTGTGAAACGTACATTCCAATGTTTATCATCTCTTTTTTGTTTTTGATGACCCTTCCTAAAAAAAAGTGGTGTGTGCTAGAAGGCATTGAACTTGTCACATGTCCTTTGTAAGATACACAATTTTCATTGCAAAATGGCCTTTCTGCACACATGTCACGACCCGGGCCCGAGATCCGGTAACCCCGAGTCGTGATCATCATACTTACTTCTGTAAACTCCGAATTAACCAAAGTTAAAACGGAATCCAGAAGGGATAACATTCTCAATATACCTGTCAAATACAAAACTTTTGCGGAAACAATTATATTTGACAATATCAATTTACGATTTACATGTATACAAAATAAAGTCCTTATACATGAATCATTTCCAATATTCACTTGTCAAACACTGCATATTCAAAACATTATGCAGATGACAAATTAATTACATTCCAAAATGAATTTATAAACAGTTCCTCAAAACATTTCTCAAAATATTCCAATTCCCATTTCGCACTCGGATACCCACTTTAGATGGTATCCTGTCCATTCCACTCAATCAGTTCTCTTGGAGGAACCGGAGCGGTCCTCTCTACTGCCGCGGGGGGCGCTGCTGGACCGGTAGGGGCAATCGGGCCTGTAACGTCATCAATAATACTAATGAACACGACGGTTCAACAATGTATAAACAATTTTTGCAATAAAATGTTAACACACTCATATTGGTTCATTCAATCTATTAATAACAATTCCAATTCTAGAGAAGTCTAGACAATTTCTACAATGACAATAGGAGACATAATGTCAATTAATAAATATGTAAGAAATGACAACTACCATAGCATTTATTGCATTGTATTTCATTTCATTACCATCTTCCCTCAAAGGAATGATTCATTTTATTTATCATCTCCCCTTAAAGGGAGGGTTCATCTTCCAATGGAATGTATCAATCAATACCCGAAGATACGATCAGAATTTGGTGGGACTTACTAGTGTTCGGGCCAGGGACTACTAGCATCACCACGGAGCTCCGGAACACCCCAATATCCATCTGCTGCAGTAGGATTAGTCATTCATTAATTCATTGAACTCATTTAGAGCTCTAATACAATAGCTAGGTAGTGCCAGACTCAAGGGTCAATAACCTTCAGTAAGAAATCCTTGTGCGGGTTCAATTCAATTCAATAATTCATTTCATAACAAAGGAAGGGGATAACAACAATATAATGAGAGCATTACGAATCACCTATGGTTTTACTCGATCTTATCTCAATCCTAAACAACCATTCGGGTGTAGCCATTAGTTTCCAAATGCACGTGTTATTCACGATGGACATCACATTTATACATTTAATATGTGCATTACTAGTCCTCGTAATTATCACCCATGAAGCTTAGGCAATTATCGACTAATATGGTTCATTCAAGGAACCCTTTTCAAAACACCATTAATTCTCAATAATTCAGTTTAACCCATGATTAGTCTTAAAACTAATTGGGGAAGCATTTATACTCACGAGACGTACTCTAAACTCTCGTAAAAATTCAAAATGCAAAATTCACCGGTCCGATCGATTAACCCAAATTTTCACTAACTGTTATCGTTGGGCTAGTATCAAGTTCGCTCGAGCGAATTATTGTTCGCTCGAGCGGACCAAGACAGAACGTTGTTCGCTCGAGCGGAATCACTGTTCGCTCGAGCGGACCAAAACAGAACTATGTTCGCTCGAGCGCACTTAATGTTTGCTCGAGCGAACTCTTTAAAACTTCCGTCAATCCAAACAGAACCTCGTTCGCTCGAGCGGACATAATGTTCGCTCGAGCAAACCCTTCAGAATTTCACCCGAAATTCTGATACTCTCTTCCTTCTTCTACCCTCTTTCTCCATTAAAATTTCCACAACCTGCATAAGAGATTTGGAACCTTCTGTTCCCTCCTCATGCATCATCTATTCACATTCATTCATAATACACTTCTAATCATTCCTTAATCATTTCATTAAGCATCCATAATGAATTCAAAACTCAATGAAAAATGTATAAAATCCATGGAAATACTATGAACAACTATAATGGTTAAAATTAATCACAAGATATGTTTATACTTGCCTCTCTTGAAGCCAATGAACTCAAAGCCCACTTTTACTTAGCTTGGCTTGAGACCTAACTTCCCTAATTTCAAACCCTAATCCATAAAACAAGCATATGCACTCCCATGAGCCATTTATGCTAGAAATCACTACAAAACCACTAATAGGACTTGGAAATCCTATGAAAACACTTAATCACTTAATTGTGGTCGAAGCAAAGAGATTTAGAACTCTCTTCCAAGATCTATCACTTCAAAATGGAGGAATGACTTGAGAAAGAAGATGAAGTAGCCCAACCTCACTCCAATCACTTGGGAACTCTTCCAGTCTTCACACTAGATAGAGAGAAAATGGAAGAGAAAAGAGGAATGGAGAGTTGCCTAGGGTTTTTCTTGAGATGGAAATGAAGAATGAACTCATTTCATTCATTTCATTCTAATATAAGAGGCCCTCACTCCAAAACCCCCCTCTTATTAAGCTTATTTACATTTAGAGTCAAATGACGCCTCACTTGGTCCATTTGAGGTCAAATGGGTTCGCGTTTATTATGAAAGTTAACGTACTCTTCGAGATACAGACGTTGGTATCAAGAATTTCCGTATTTGACGAAATACGTGAAAATCCGTATTTACGGAAAAGTCCTCAGCCTATCTTGTTTGAGTCTAAACTCATTTTAATCAATTCAATTTCATCCAAATCCATTCCATTATGCTTAATGTATCATTTGAGACTGATTTGTCCTTCTTTGGCCATTAACCTTGATTAATCTAATTATTTATGCTTAATTAGCATTAATCTAACTTAATTAGTCTTAATCATGATTAGTTCGGGTCGGGGTGTAACAACACATCTCTTGCTCCTATTGCTTCCTATTTTTTAATTTTCTAACATCACTCCTCTTATTGGCTTTCTAATCTACTTGTTATCAATTGCGAAACTAGGTACGGTCAATGATTATTTGATTTGCATTATATGGAGTTACTCGTGCTCAGCACGGTTTCTTGTGCTAGTTTCATATTTTCACCTTTGCTTCTATTCATTATGCATGTTGGTATGAAAGTGGTGGATGAATGAGGCCATTTTCAGCTCTCATTTATATATCTCAACTCTCAAGAGCTGGTAACTATTACACATCTCGCTTGAGCAAAAAGTAACCATACAATTCTCATTCGCGTTCTTATGAATAGGTCATGGTTTCAAAACCCCTTTACCACTTTTTTAATTTTAAAGTTTTTTAACGCTAAACTTCGTAATCCCAAATCATTCATCTTTTTTTTATTAAACTGACTAGTCTCAAGATAAAGTCTCACATCTTCAAGCTTCATAGATTTTAAGAAATTTATGATTGCACTTTGTATGCCTTCCAATCATGATCAGAACTATTTAATAATCTCATATCATTGATAAGCATTCATGATGTTTAGTTCTCTGTCTCAAATATTCATAGACTATGAGAAATCCATAAAAAACGTAAAAAAACTGAAACAAATCTAAAATTGTTGAATGTACTTATTTACTCGTATAAAAATGACAGTTTTTTATGAACATAATAATATTGCAATATTTGCATTTATAAAACTGATTTTCCCACTACTGCATACAGTTATTGGTTGAAAGATTGCACCATGCCGCCATTCTTATTCAAGTGAGTCGAGTGGGAGATTCTAAACAATTTTTTAAAATATTGATCCAACATAGGGAAATTCTATATGCACCCACACATTGTGCTGAACACACCCACATCCTTCTATGTACAATGATTTAAAAATTACTGTTTATAGAAGGATGTGGGTGTGTTCAGCAAAAACATGGATGCATATGAAATTTCCCTCCAACATAATGTGTTCTAGTTTCCACTCTTCTTGAAGATTTGGGACCACTTGAGCCACACCACATGGAAACAGATCTTGTCACGGAAACCAATAAAGTGTACATACGTGATCTAGTACTATTCAATTGAGATCTAAGGCCTCACCATGGCTAACCCATCAATAGAAGAAGAGTCTCATAGGCATTGACTCAAGAAAAACTCCTCAATTGGAGTAGAACTCCAAAGAGGGGCTCACTTATTGAAGATTTTAGCCATGCAAAATGCACTTTCCTGCGTTATATGAAATATCCCTAAATTTTACTCTAGGAAGCGTTGGTTTTATTTTAAAATTGACTATTTGATTAAAAATATGATTAACACATTTCTAATCAAATGGTCTATTTAAAGTTGGTCCTAGTCAACTCTTGTTCAAGTAGACTTAATTTGGAGATATTTTATAAGTTGAGGGGCATTTATTTTAAATGACTTGGAATTTTAAAAGGCCGGCGTTACTAGGAAGTAAGTGTAAGTCAAAGACTACATGATATTGAATGATTTAGATTTTTAATAGATGGACCCCACTATGAAGTCCACTCCTTTTTATCCGAGTACTTCTCCAAGTCAAAGTCTAGGAGGATCCAAACTCATGGGTTAAATGCCCCCACATGTATAGCCAAGTGGCACCATTAAAGTGATTTTCTGTATTTTGGACAATTATTGCTTTTTTTTATTTATTGGGGAATCCACATAAACGAGATATTCACAGCTAAACAAACTATAGAGAGATTCTCCTTACCTCCAGTGGAAATGAGAAACTGCACAAAAACAGGTTAATTTGAGAAGTCAACTTATACAATAACTCAGAGAAGCATCCATTTCATCAAAGTAGACGAATCAATAAATACAGAGCTCATTACATTACATTACATTACATGAACACCACACAAAAACTAACCCTTAAGGAATTAATCTCTCAAGAACGGAATCGACAAAGTATCCTAGATCATTATTTTGAAAGAGCAGAAAGAGCTTGTGCAGCCAGTTCTCGCAAGCCTTTATCCTAGTATATAGATAATTTGTAAGTGTTAAATTGTATGGACTCAATCCATCAGATGATGTAATAAATTGATTAATTTCTTTATTTATCAATAATATCATACTTTCCTTTCATGAGATGAATAATGTTTTACTACTTAATGCACATGACCAATACATATGACATAATGGTTCATGAGATGAACTGGATCCCATTAGTATATTAGATGTGATATATGTGTATGGATGAGATCCACACACGGGAGACATGTGTTACAAATCTTGTACTTAAATATCTTCACAACCGATGATGAGACTGAGCGTCTCATCTAATAAGGTTGCAGCACTTTGATCACTGAGATAATATGATTTGTCTCGATCATTAGAATGTAAGATTCTGGATCACGGTGCTGGTACATTTGATGTATTGAAGGACCATGAGTAGCACCTTATGGAATACTGTCTCGAGTTTAAGGTTTGCTCTCATAATTCCCTAGCAATAGGCTCTCAATCCTGAGACATTGATGAACTCAAGTTTCTATCTATTCATTTGCTTTGAGTCACTAATGAGTGAGGCCAATTGTATGTCAACACCTCGGTGTCTTGAGTATGTGGTAGTAGGATTGTGGAAACATCCAATGGTCAAGATGAAATCTATCTACATTATCCCCTTGTGCCAATTAATGAAATTGTTATTAGTAAGTGCACACCCATCTCGATTAAGAGTTAATTGAATGGTACTGATGATCACTGTGATTAATTGGGGCTCAAGGATAATAAGATGTGGATTTAAATTGGTGGGACAGTTTTAATCCAATTGATCTATGGATATTGATAGAGGGGCCTACTTGTGGTAATTGAGAAGTTTAGGGTCTTCATTGTAGTTTATTTCTAAGACTGGAATACAATTGCATTTATATAGTGCTGTTATTTGCAATTAACTGTGGGCCCGGATTGCACATGAGATGTGGGGTCGCGGTGTCCCAATTGGAGCCAACTTTCTATGGAATCCCTAGTGGTCACCACGCTAGCCCAAGTTATTAGAAAGATACCAATCATACTAAAACCCTAAGATGAAGGAATTAGAAAGTTACTATTTCTATTTGAAGTGAGACTTCTAATAGTGGTAATAGTAAGGTTACTAATTTGTGTGGAAGTAAGACTTCTATTTCAATTAGTACAAGAGGAGGGAAGGAGGTTGCTTAAAACTATAAAAGGAGAAGCAAGGGGGCTGGGACAAACACACTCTTGGAATTCACGCCCAGCCTTCCCTTTTGTGCAAGAGTTGCACATCTCTTCTAGTTCTCTTCTAGTTCCTTGAGTTTCTTGAAGGGTTTTATTTTAAAGTTTCCATCAGTCTTCTTGAAAAGAGAGATCTGATATGGGACATAGCGTGGAAAACTAAGAGGCCTTGGAGATTCTAAGTTGCTTACAAAGAAAGAGTTTCTTCAAATAACAAGTCTTCTTCTACATTAGAGCACAACCATGCTCCAAAGGTATAATCTGCTTCTCTATCTGTTGTAGATTATTTTGTTGCATGGTGTTGCTTGTTTTATTGCTGTACATGATATATGAGTATGAGGGATTGCATCCTAAATATGGTTTGTAGCCTTATGGATACTTGATCCCTGAGTCAAGTGGGTCAAAAGTTTTGAAATCCTATCCCCAAGGCCCACTTATTTCTAACAGTAAGTTGGAAATTCATTGAAGCTATGCAAAGATATAATATCAAAACACAAAATCTTGGTTGCATAACAAATTCCAGGTTGTTTCCAGATTCTAGTTAAACACTGTACAAAATACTATAATAAAATTGCAACAACAATGTTATCAATAAATAAATAAAATTGCAACAGAACACTAACTTCAAACATAAGGAACAGAGGAGCATTATGATGTAGGCCAATCAAGTGAAAGGGCAACTTTGTACAAAGGGAACTAATACAGTTGAGGGTATGGAACAGCCCTCTAACACTCAATTATCATACCAGAAAGAAGCAAGAAAAGGGAGAGAAACAATTGATAAAACTGAAACATCACTAGACCTGTGCGAATTGAAGAGAACTAAACAAATCTTCAAATTCCACTAAAAAATGATGGGCCGAAAACAAATTTTATAAAAATTCATCCTAGGTTCTACGGCTAAGCGGCAGCCCAAACAATACTTTTTTATTTATTTCCAATACAAGACAAACATTAATCCTATTCCTACTGGAAGTCTAAAAGAAATAAATAGTCGTAACTAATAAACATGAATTCTGAGAAAAACAACATTCCACGATTATGCTAGGGAATGGAGAAACAAAATTCATGTAGTGAGCCCAACATAGTTGGCACAAGGCTATGATGATGGTGATGGTGATTGTGGTGAACTAAATAAAGAAGATAGCAAAAGAAAACAAATAAGAGTATTTGCACATGCATCCCGCAAGTATTGCACAAGCTGTGCATGCTTAAGGTCAGCCAGCAGCTTTAGCAGGGCTATGGGCTGTACTGTAAGTACTTCGGGTCAAGTCAGGTCAGGTCTTGATGTGTTAAATTTCTGAAAAAATACAGAACTCCCTGATTTGTAAAGATTTATCACAACTGTCCTCAATAATCAAATAAATGAGCATGTGGGAACTGATTTGGGGACCATTTCATTCCAAAACTTTCGAAAATTGTGTCCGAACCTGATATACTCAATCATAGTCTTCTAGGAACTGTAAAGCTTAGCCCACAATGCGGTCTTCTTGAGTATAATTGCATTCCAGATTGCATTTAACTAGCAAGCTCAAAGAAAGCAGGACCTAATAGAACCACATCGTTCAGTACAGGCAGCCCCAGAAAGACGGTCGTAGTGGCAAAATATGAGTATTTCCGATCATTTCAACTATATGTCCATGTATCTTCATAGAAGAGTGCAGAGAGAGTGCCAAGAACAACTTAACACAAGGTATAAAACCTGCAATTCATAAGATTGGCAGATCTGCACTTCAATCCAGGCCAAACAAATGAACAGATAGGGGTGGACCAATGGTAGATAAATTGCAATAATTGGCTATTTTGACAAGGTTCAAGAGAGCCGTATCAGGAGTGTATTGGTCAGCACAAAAAGCAAAAAGTATCGGACAATGTATCAGACTTCTTTTGTAGGCCATTATAAAAATATCTATATATATATATATATCTGCAAATGTCAGAATATCATGTAGGCTCACAGTTTTATACTTCAAAATATTGATTCTGTTGAGATTATGTAATTCTATCCTCTATCTAAAAGTCATACAAACAAAGCTATATATCATATGTAATTTTCTTATTTCCTCTTATTCACAAACAAAGGAATAAAAACCTGCGTCATGGGATACTCTTGAAAGCCAGCTCAAGATGCACGAATTTAAGCATATGAACATCATTATCATCATCTGAGCCTTATCCATTCAAATTGAAGGGAGAGCAATAGTAACATGAAATGCAGTGATCCAACAATTGTAGCTTGTAATCATGTCTTTGATCAAATTTGACCTCAAACACAATAAAGAAGCATTCTCCAACTCCTACAAAAGAAAAAGGAACATCAAGTGGGGAAACAAAAAAAAAAAAAAAAAAAAAAAAAAAAAAAAAAGAAAAAAAGAGAAAATTTTCACTTCCAAGTAAGCTGTTGTAACAGCCAGAGTATTGGATCTAACTCCTATCAGACTATATGGGGGATAGATGTGAAATACCAACATGCTGTTAAATGCCAATTTATTATACTAGTTATTGTCTGATGCATTATGTATCTCTTTTGATAACTTGGAACCATAGTTTCCAATTGTTGAGTGTTTTGTGGATCATAGCTTTAATCTACTCGAATATCCAAAAACAGGGTCATGCACTTGAGGAGACACAGATGTATCATTGATGTTTTCAACTTATGTTTCTTAGATGTCAAGACAGCTATTTATCTTCTTAAACATTGTTAGGTAGCTAGGGCAGCCTGGTCAGCTATCTTCTCTTGGTCTGGATGAGCTGGATCCTTTTGGGTTATATTGGCTCCCCCTCCTGAAGATTAGGTTCTAGTTATCACTCTCCAAGAGGTAAGAGACTGTAGGTTATTTGCTTCATGGCAGTTATTTGTTCCATATTATTGAAGTAAAAGAACTGAAGAGGTTTCAAAAATAAAGCTGTTAGCAAGGGATTCTTATATCTAATACTCAAAATAGAGCTATTTCTTGAGCAATAGCTTCTAAGTATTTTAAGGGTGTCCGAGCTAATAAGTTGGATGGAAACTGATTTAGATTTCTTGGAGATTACTCTTGGTTTCAGCCCATTATACCTATTTGGAGCCCCAAAACACATTTTTACAAGAGTTTTTGATGGGAGAGTGCAAAGAAATCCAGGGATCTAAGAGACTCAGACCATTATTTGTGTATGTTGAGGAAACGTGGGCCAGTGGGGGTAATGATGCAGAGTTAACTTCTGTCCAGTTGATCTTCCAGAAACCACGAGCTTAAATCTATTCACTCTTAAGTTATTAAGGAGAGTCTTATGCTTGTGAGATGAAATGAGCATCTTCTGCTGATGGATTTTTTGTCGAAGTTAGTCAATGTAGTGGATGAAATTCACGATATAAGAGTCATTCCAAAAAATTTATGAATGTGCTTAGAGGGGCAAATCGGAGGCTGATTTATTAGACAACCAAGGTGTTCTCCAGCATCCACTGAGATGGAATATAATTCCTTCGTCATTTTTAGTTGCCTGTGTGGTCGCATTGACCTGTTGTTGAAATCTTTCCTTTCTATCAATTGATTGTGGTTAAGAAAGATTGCTCCAATTTGAAGACAGATATAATATCCTTCACAATTGAGAAGCTTGTTTGGTGCTGGGTTCTATGAAATTGAGGAAGAAGGTTGCTTGGAGTTCTCCTAATGGTGTTCTAAAATTTGATGCAGATGGTGCAGATGGTAAACAAGGGTCTGCAGGAATGGGTGGGGTTCTTAGAAATCCTTAGAAATCATAGAGAAGTTTTGTTCATGTTTTCAAAGTATGTGAAAGTTGAGGGTTCTAATGAGGTGAAAGCATTAGCCATATTGGAAGTCTTTGATTGTATTCATGTTACTTCCAAGACAGTTTAATTGTAAAGAGTGATTTGTCTAATGTTGCCATTGCCCACTGGAAGAAGAAGAAGTCCAAAAAGGGCCCATGGAAATTGCATTTCCTTTTCAAGGAGATCAGGTATGTCTTGTTCGTGTCAACTAATATTTCAACATATCAGTAGGTCTACGAGTGGCATGGAAGATACATTAGCTAAGCAAAAGGCTGATCGTCTTACAAACTTTAGCACCCACAAGTCTAATGTTGTCGGCATGTAGTATAATGCTTTATACCCACGTATTCTTTTCTCTTGGGTTTTATAGCTGTCCTGGTTGCAATCTATCTTCTTCATTGATTTAACTTTATGTTGTCTTTTCAAAAAAATAAAATAAAACAACTCTCAAAATAGTAGTCATAGTAGTAGTAATAATAATAATTTCAATCGTACAAGCCAGAATAATAAATAAAAGACGAGTTTTTTCAGTGGCTTGAACTTAGGAGAAATGTAGCAATAAAAAATCAATGTGCCCTGAGAACTTCCACCCACCATGAACAAGGGCTACAAACAGAAAAGAGAAGTCAGTGCATAACTATTCTCCAGTATCCAAGAGATGAGAGTTTATGGGGAAAAGGTTGAAAATAAAAACTAGAAGCAAATAATAACAATGTAAAAAAAAATAGCATACCCAATGACAAATTTTGCTGCATAGTAGTTCTTCCACAAACGGATATACGTATTCTTTGTACTGTGCAATAGACACAGCAACATTGAGATAAGAGTATACTCGTGAGGAAAGAGAAAAATAATCTGCTGTATTGACAATCTCAATGCCATGTGGGAAACTCCCCTGTCTTCCAACATTCTCTTGAAATGCAGCTGCAGCTGCTCTCCTACAATTAACCTAGATTTCATGTCATTTAAAGCTTTGATCATACTCCGCATAAGATGGAGAAAAATTATGAAGGCAATTCTGCATATAATATGAGTAAATGAATACCAATATCGAATATAGTGGGAAATGAGTACCTCGCGATCATAACATGCGACTGTTAAAAGGTGGGGAGCAAGCTGCTCCAATATGTTTTTCATATCTGCATGAGAGTATGCACGGCCAAATGCCCAACAAACATATGCAGCAGCATCGCGTACATGAGACCCAACACTGTGTGGACCTCTCCGTATATCATAATGCAATGCCTGTTGTTAAAATGCTTCCATTAAGTAACAGTATAATGTGCTGTGCATACACATCGTGTACGCAAATATACAGAAATACATGACCAAACAAAGAATGCATCATTCAACTTGAAGCCTTGAAATGAACAAATCCTTTTTCAATAATTCAACAAGAAGAGTGATAGTATCATATGTCAAGAAACGATTATAGATATGGTTCATTCACACACTACAACATATATATAACTTATAAATGCCAAAAGATTTTGTGATACAACAAACCATCAACAGGCAAAATAAGATAAAAAATGATGAGGGAATACTGGGATATAATAAAGTGTGCACAGATGAGATATTTGCACACATTGCCCATTTCATAAAAGCAGGAGAGACAGTAAGCAAACTAAACTGGAACCCACAGTTCAACAGAAAAGGCAAGAGGATGAGCCTGAGCTAAATATAGTTTTGCAAATTACACCAAGTAACAATAATAATATTTAAAAGCAACAAGTAGAGAGCCCAAGATACAACCTATCAAAAAAAAAAAAAAAGAGGAAGAGGAAGTTCCAAGATACACCCAAAATGCAGCAAATACAATCATGCTATGGGCTATCTGGGTAGAATCTAGAATGGCCAAACTGTTCAGTACATCTACATCAAAATCCTCAACGCGAACCATCAATGAACTCAATGTCTTGAAAGACAAAGAATTGAAATTTGATTTTCTTATATATTCACTCAACTGATGACCTTTTGTGATAACAGAAAATTATTCATTCATTTAACGTTCAGCGAGTGATGTCGCATTTTTCCTTGAAAGATAACTTTATGTGCCAATGCCCTTAAACCTTTGTGCTAAGCAGCATTGAGTGCAGGTGCCAGAATTCAAGACTGATATTAGATTCGGCAATTTCGAAAAAACAAATTAAGGTTCGTGGATTGGGCTACACATTACACAGTTTGATTTTACACTAAAAATTAAATACAAAAATAAAACTTAACTGGAAAAAGCTCCTTCATGACCAAAATCTATTCTCGCTCCTAGATCAAAGATTTCTAAGTCAGTCAGGATAGGACAAGCGGTTAAAATAGTATCAATCCTAATTGCTTGCTTAAAAACATATGGGTTCATAGGTTGGGAAGAGAAATGGAGGATGACACAGGAAGGAACTATTTCTGCTTTGTATTCATCGCTGGTCGTAGTCTGCTTTCAATAAATTTATCATAAAAAGACGTGGTGGTACTACTCTATCCATATGCCTTATTTTGTTTCAAAGAAATAGTTTCTTCTTTTTTTCTTTTTCTTTTTCTTTTTTTTTTTTTTTTTTTGGTAAGTAACGACATTGTTACTATAAGTAGGAAAAAAAACAGTGCCAATATGTCTTCAAGAAGCAGGAGAAGAGAGAAATAAAAAGAGATCAAAGCTGCCACTTTTGAGGAAAGAAAATTGAAGAGAAAAAGAAGAAGAAAAGGTGATAAGAGAAGGAAAAATATGATTTTTCGGGCCAAAATTAGGGTCCAGCTCTGTTGAGCTAACATACCCTAATACATTTTTACTAAAATCTGCTTATTTACCATAGTTGTCAATTCCGTTCGAGTCCCCCATTCCAGTTTAGCCTGTAATGGAACGTTCCGGTTATTTTGTTATGGTTATTAGGTAGTTTTAATTAGTTCACATGTTTCATGCTTTCATTCATACATAATGAAAATTAAAAAATAGTAAATTGTATAGTTTAATTTAAAGGATGTAAGTGTTCATTTTTAGCATTATTTTAGCATTCCATTTTTTTCAATGTTAGGTATTCTTTTAGTTTCTTCATTTTTCATGCGTCTTTTCTACCATCAGAACTGATCGGAACAACTTTTAGGGGCCATTCCATTCTGTCCGGAATGTGCTGGAGGAATTGGGCTAGAATTGGCCCTGGAACTACCGGAATGGGCCAAGAGTGGACCCAGAATCTTTCAAGGGGCATTCCTTTATGCCCCAGGCCAATTCTGGAATGTTACAGCCAATTCTGGCCGAAATGGAATGGGATTGACAACAATGTTATTTACACAAATGCCCCAGTTGTTCCTTGAAAATATTATAAAAAAAAAAGTCACTGGTTGCCTACAAAGTTACAAAACAGGTCCGTCTAACAAAAAAATTTGCAAAACATAACCCTCATCCCCCAAGCTTTTTTCTTTTATAACCCTCATCCCCTAAGCTAGCACATAAATATCTCCTATGCTCAGCTTGTAGAAAAAACACTAGAATTCTGTATCTTGGAAGCACCTTTTGTAAGAAAATCAGCCACTTAAATCTTTTAGCACTTACATATTCTAGGTGTATCTCATTGCTTATCACTTTTCATGAATAAAATGACAGGTAACTTCAATATGGTTTGTACATTCATAATATACTAGTTTTGAAGCAATATAGATAGCTTCCATATTATCACAATGGAGAACCACGGGACCACTCGTCACTGAAAAGAATCTTCAACCACAATAATTCACAGGTGCAATGCGCCACTGCACGTTATTCAGCCTCCAAACTAGATCTAGCAACTGCTGGTTGCTTCTTGCTCTTCCATTACATAAAAATACTCCAACCAAGGTCCAATAAAGTAGTAGATCTTCTATCTAATTAGAACCTACCAAATGTTCGACGTTAAAAGCTTCCACATTTGAAATGACCATGGCACATTAAACATTCCTTGCCCTAGGGATCCCTTTAGATACCTTAAAATGCAACAAACCACACTCAAAATGCTTAGTGCTTGGTGCATGAATGAATTGGCTAACTACGCTAATTGCATGTTAGACGTCAGGCTGTGTTGTAAAGAAAACCAGCTCATCCAGCTAGAGAAAACCAGACCATAAAACAAACAAACTACAAAAAATACAAAATACCTTAACATGCCCAAGTCTTTAATTTCAAACACTTTCCTGAAAATACGTTTATGTGATTAATCCAACATAAAAAAAAAAAGTAACCTACTATTATACCTAACACCTCTTATATCCATACTTTATCGTTACAAGATGAAACCTCTCAAACCACAGTGAAGGTGATTGTTTTAAGACTATACATCACCTTTTCAATCGGCATACCTTACCCACTTGGTCTTCTTCCTATAAGTCACCATGAAGACAAGCATTCTTCAAACCCTCTGAGGGTTTGATCGAACCTTTGCAAAGTGCCGAAGCACAAAAAAGATGAGTTCAAAAATGCCTCTCACAAAGAGGAATGAACCTCAATCCATGAAAGGAAATTTTATTTATCTCCAAAATTGATTCTACCATCCTACAATGCTCATATATATATATATATATATATATATATATATATAAGAAAAACAACCCTAAAACCAAAGACTCCTAATGAAGCTGGGAAACTAATCAAAAGACTCCTAATGAAAGAACCAATCCTAATGACAACTCATTAAAGAAATAAATTAAAAAGACAAAAACCCTAGACCTCTTTAGGCCCTACATGTGAGCCACGGGCCTGGCTGCATCAACCCACAGGCCTTGCATCATGAAGGCCAAGAGAAATTTACTGCCAGTGAGAACATTACCCTAATTGAGTTTACTTAGCCACTGGAAAAAAACTTTAAAGTAATGAATTCATTAAGCTTGAGTGAAACCTTCAGCCACCAATCTAGCTTTGTGCTTCTGTATTCTCTTGTTGACTTTCTTCTTTTAAAGCGCGAGTTCCCCTTAGTCAATCTTTGATGCAAGTTACAACTTTTGAGGAAAGAAAATTGACCAGAAACTTTTGAGTTCCTAGGGATCTATCATTGGGCATATGTGTGAAACCAACATGCCGACACCACTCATTGTGTTGGCATTATTTCTTACTTTCTTAAACTTCGTAGATTTTTGAGATTTTCTTTTGCCAAAACAGCCATATTGGTTCTTTTTGACCAGTGCAGACAGCACCCACTCATCCTGGTACCAACCAAAACTGAAAATGTTTTCCTTAATTCCACTCCTTAACTCCCAGATTCAGGTTTTTCCGTTTGGCCAGGACCAAGTTAAAGCTGAAGCTTGAAATTGAAATGCATACAGAAACTACATCTTGGAAGTAACTGAAAAAGAGTAGTCATACCAAGGATAGACCTGAAGAGGTTGATAGATAGCTCGGATTACAGATTCACAAGTAGTTCCTCGCAAAATCCCACAAGCAGGATCAGTAAAACCTACAATAGGTAGAATAAAATGTAGTGGTTAATGTGAACAAGCTATCTCCATATAGAAATACTGCAATCAATCTCAAAGTATATTTTTTAAGAACTTTTTCCATGTGGCATGAGTATGATGCATGATTGTAGCCATTACCAACAAGAAGAACAGACTCTAGAATACTTGTTGAAACGTGACACAAACAGTGCGTATATAGTAAGCTGTGGTAAGAAAAATAAAGATTGGGTAAAAACAAATCTCTCTAGTCTCTGCAGAAAAAAAAAGTTAAAAGATGAAGCAATTTGGTTCCTAGATCTCTGAATCTAACCAGGTCAAGTTGCAAAATAATTTAGTTGATTTTGGACCTGTTTCATGCAGTAGTTGATTTGATCCAGAATATGAGTCTACATTAGCTGGAGCAGAATCAGCCCTAAACTTCAAAGACATTAAATTTGAACATGTTGTTCGAAACCACTTGCAGGCTCCTTCATGGAAATTACACCCTCCACGGGAGAATACTGGGGTCTGCACGGGAATCACACCCTTCGTGGGAAAATACAAGGCACAACAGCCCAGGGGATTCGAACACTCGACCTCCCGCTCTGATACCACTTACATAATAACCCCTGATTCACTACAATTGCTCACAACAGTTGTCACTAAATTTTGGGGGTTGCTGCATAAAGAAGTTTAACTCTGACTTGGTTTGCACAAATAAGACATTATTGAAACTAATTAATTTTTGTTTAAATTAAAAAAAAAAAAACTATTTGCAAGTCCTCATTCCTTGAATAAATCTACACCTGCAGCAAATGGATCCCCTATGTTTAAATTTGAATTTTTTTAATCTAAAAAAACATTTGAGAAAAGAAAATAAGCATTCCATTTTTGTTTGTGGAAGTAAATGAATGGTCCATGAAGCTTAGTAGTAAGATAAACACGCAAAAAAGGATTTTTGACATTAAGACTGGAAATGCTTATGGCAGTTAAGCTACAACAGATCCAACTCATGCAATACCTCACAGAGAGAAAGCATAAGCTCTACACATTCCCGAACGATAAAAACGACAACTGAGTCACCGCAAATTCTCAGCATACGGTATTAGGTAATTTAGAAATAAAGTAATGTGCACATGAATAACCACATGGCATTTAAGAATGCAACCTGAATGTAAGTACATAAATAAAAACCCAATGTCTAGGAGAAATGCCTCACAACCCAGTGGCAAAGAGGCCTCTCACGTTATAGCCACCTACGGATCAATCCCTGGGCGTCTAGGTACCGTTCCTACCAGTAGACCATACTTCTAAAAAAGTCTAAAAAAAATTAGACAAGATTTACCTTGAAGGTGTATAAACCCTGATGATCATAGAACCATGCAGCAACTCCAGGAGATTTCCCGTGGGTAAGATAGAGGGAAAAATGCTAGTTGTCGTAACCAAGCATACTTTCCTCAATAACAAAAGCCAATTCATATTCTCTATGCTTGTCACATGCTTCCACCAGCAATCTCCTAGTAGCTTCATCTGGAGCTTTCCCTCGTTCGAGCATCATAGCCAAAACTCTCCGGGCTTCATTCAATTTGTTTTCTTCACACAGGATATAAAGGAATCTATTATAATTGTAGGGAGAGAGTATGTATCCATGAAAAATCATCTCTTCAAACAACTTCATCGCAAGATCACTTGAATGACTCCCATATAGACATTCCACCAATTTATTATAAGAATTATTGTTTGGAATAAACCCCCTCTTATGCATAGTGCGTGTGAGCGATAAAGCATCAATTGCTCGTCCAGCCATACAAAATCCTTTAATTAGTGTGTTGTAGGTACCCTTATCTGGGGCACATCCCTTTGCATTCATCTCATTAAATAACTTAGTTGCCTGATCAATTTCACCAAATCTGCTATGGCCGTTAATGAGAATGGTGTAAGTCACCTGATTGGGAGCCACACCAGCTTCCATCATCAAATCTTTTAGATCATATGCATCTTGCATCATCTTTGCTCTGCAACATCCATTGATCATCCCATTGTAGATATGTAAATCTGGCATTAATCCAGTCTCTACAATTTCACACATTAGTTTCAATGCTAGATCAATCTTTTCCTCATCAGAACTGCAAGAAATTCTTTGATTCAATTTTGCTGGAGTCAGCGTTTTCTGAGGAAGCAAACTGAAAAGCACCTGCCTTGCTTTCTCTGTCTTTGTAGCCAACAGAGGGTCTTGTCTACGTTTGCGCGAGATGTTTCTACAAATCCCACTGATCAATGAACCATATGTGAATAAATTGGGCTCAATCTGGTTTCTAACCATCAGATCAACCAAGCTACAGGCGAAGCCAACCTCTCCTCTCCTGCAAAACTGATGGATGAGGATTGTATAAAGAACAGTGTCAGGAGCAAACCCATCTTCCAACATTCTACCAAGATAATGGCATCCCTTTTCTATCATGTTTTTCTTTATTAATCCATTTATAAGTGCAGAGTAGGCATGAGAACTTGGCAGAACGCCTAAAGCTATCATCTCATCAAATAGATGGCAGGCATAAACAGCTCTTCCATTTTTCGAATAACCGTTAACTAGCGTGGTATAGATTATTTCATCTGGGGCCGCTCCTGTCTGTAGCATCCTGTGGAACATAAACTCTGCTTCTCTCAATCTATTCTCTTCACACAAAGAACGAATGATTGAATTGTAAATAGCAACAGTAGGCTTTATTCCTCTGTCAGTCATTTGTTCAAAGACCTCAAGTGCTGACCCTATATCCCCTCGTTTGCAATGTGCGTTTATCACAATCAAGTAGGTCGCCATGTTAAGAAGTACGCTCCTTTCATGCATAATGCCAATCAGCGACTCAGCATCCTCAACCTTTCCTTCCATGAAAAGGCATCTGATCAATGAATTGTAGGTAGAAATAGAAGGCTCACAACCATGACCAACCATTTTATCCATGAAAAGGAAAGCAAGATTAGTCTTTCCCTCAGTGCAGAGGGCATTTATCAGGATATTGAAAGCCACCTGGGCAGGAACGATGTCACTCCTCACAATTTCATCCAACAGAAGCTCAATCTGTTGCTGCTGGGTCTCATTTGAACTAAGATCATTTGCCTTGGCAAACATTGAAGCATCTATATTACAGCCTTGCTTCACTATCGACTGCAATATCTTGAACACAATACAGGACTCATAACCTTTCGGGTATGAGTTGATTAATGACAGGAACATTACATGATCAGGAGCCAAACCGCTATCCAACATCTTATTAAACCAACTATCCGCCTCCACCAGCCTATTTTCTTTGCCAAGAGCAGAAATCAAAGCCGTATAACAATGCACATTAGGATGTAAACCACCAGTAAGCATCGCCTCCATGAGCCTCAAAGCACAATCAATCCTCTTATCCTTACAGTACTTATTGATCATAATCTGATAAGTCACCACATTTGGCTCCAAGCCTCTTTCTACCATCTCATCAAAACACTTCCAACCCGAATCAACATAACCCAATCTCAAGAGCCCATAAATCAAGGTGGTATACACATAGGTATCAGGCGTGCAGTCTATTTCCTGCATTCTCTGAAAAATATCCAGAGCCAAATCCATCTTACCTTCTCTACAATACCCATAAATAAGCGAAGTATACATGCCTCGATCCGGGGAAAAACCGTGAGACTCCATTTCAGTACATAAACACTCTGCTTCCTCCACTCTCCTACTCTTGCAGAAACTGTACACTAATGATTTAAACAAGTGAATTGTAGGCGGAATACCAGATTCCACCATTACTCTAAACACCCCAACAGCCTCTTCTAAGTACCCATTAGAGGCCAGCCTGTCCACAAGCAAATTATAAGAAGAAAGCCCCGGAAGAATGCCGCTATCAACCATCTGAAAGAACAGCTCAACAGCCTCCAGAAATCTTTCCTCTATACAGAGCGCACGAACCAAGGCATCATACGCAGGCCTCGAAGGCAAGGATCCCATTTTTACGAATTCGATCAAATGGGTCATCGCCAGATCGAATTTTCCCAATCTAGAATAACAAATGATCATGCAATTCAACACAGATGGTTCTGAATCAATACCTCTCCAGGCAGTGTAGATCCTTTCGACCTTGTGGAGCTGCCCGGACCTCACGAGGGTTCGGAGGAGAGAAGAGTAGCTCTTGGGGTCGGAGAAGAGGCCACGGGAGGCTGCAAAATCGAAGACGGAGACCGTGTCGGGGAGGGACGAGCGCTGGATGATTCGCTCGACGACGCTTTGGGCGGCGGAGAGCAGGCCGCGTTTGATGAGCCGGTCTGCAAGGAAGAGGCAGAGGGTCTGGTGGTCGGAGGGAGGAGAGTAGGAGTCGATTGGGACGGGGAAAGCACTTGTGGAGGTTCTGCGATTGGCCGGAAGGGAAGGGATTTTGGCGGGAAATCGGTGCCTTTTGGTGATTGAGAACATTTGAAATTGGGTATGGAGAGATTTAGGGTTTTGGAGAAAAAGGTAGCGATGGAAGAAAAGAAGAGACGGAAGCAAGACATCAAGTAGTCAAGGGAGGAAGAAATGAAGTCATCAAGTGAGCAAAAGTGAAGAAAGGAAGAGAAAAGATGAGTTGCAGTTTGATGGATTAGCACGGAAAGAAAACCCTAGTTTTTAGATTTTGTAACTCATTGGAAGAGGTCACACTTTCAAAAACAAAAATTCTACTCGGAAAGATTTTTGGCGAGAATCTTTGGACAAAATCTATTATATGCCTGACATATTGTCGACTTACGGATTAGGATTTTTTATGCTCCTGATTGGGCTGGGCCTATGAATATCCAGGACCATCTGGGCTTTATGTTATAGGGCCTTTATCGGCGCAAGCCCGATTTAGGCAGTAAGTGCTTGGTCGAAGCCCAGCCCTGATTCAAACATTTATTAGATTTGTGTCTGTTGGTCGATTAGGCGGACCGGGCCGAGCTTTTTATTAAGACTTTTGTGCTTTCTATCACTTATTTTGGACAATGTATGGGTCACTAAAATTATGAGTAGTGATTATTTGGGTCGGATTTTGGGCTTTCTCTCACTTGGTACAAGCCCAACCCAAATGTCAAATGGACCCAGATTTTAAATTTAGGTTTAGCTCAAGTGTTCAAACTCAGCCGGGCATAGGTTGGTCGTTGGCCTGGCCTACGAGAACCCCACATGCCTAAAAGCATAATAACTTAATGACAATGTTTGTGTAACGTCAGTGGAAAATCTGTTCCACGAACCTTTTAATCTTTCGTGGATTTTTTTTCCCTTCCCCCATTAAAAACAATTTTCCATGAAATTGTGAAGACTTTTTTCCCAACCACCTTAAAGTTGGACAATAACCTCATTTTTATGATTCGTCTCGCAGAATAAACAGCCACATTAACACATGAAAAGTTCTCCAAAGGGAAAAGCGACTGACTTTTCCTCTCCCTTCACCGTAAAATCATGGTTGCATAAAATGTGCTCTAGAGTCCTTTAGTTTGGATGAAATTGATTACCAAGAACTTGCAATCCCCGGCTGTTGCCCAATTGGTTAGGAGTAAGAGTGTGTGGTATCAGGTTTTTAATGTAAAGGAAAGAAAATAAAGGAAAGAAAAAAGAAAATAGATCGAACAAATAATTTACTGCTGTATCTCGTGACCGACGGTTATTTTTGGATATTCAGGTTTGTTTCTTCATTTTTATCCAAAGGTCTTTAAATTCCAAAGAATTCAATTTACAAGAAAGATATAGGCCAGGCCCTATGGGATTTTTTTATTTTTATTTTTTACTCTCTCTGCATCAACTTAAAATGATATTATTTTGTACATCAAAGTTGTTGAGATCAGATCCTGACCAGTAGTAAGAGTGAGATAAGTACCAGAAGTTGCAAGATCATTTGAAGTGCTACTTTTTGGGCAGAACTTGGATGGTTGTTAAATTCTAGTTGGTACTATTTCTGTATAGCTAGGAGGGCTTAGATGATTCATGAAATAACAAATGTTTTATTATGGCCTTAACTTAATGGTTAGATGATTTCTGTATAGGAGGGCTTAGATGATTCATGAAAAAACTAATGTTCTATTTACCAAAAAAACTTATTGGTTGCAGGGTCCACCAAATGGAAGCATTCCAGATACACTTATTCTCTCTGCTGTATCTTCTTCTGAATCTGATGATACCATGTATGTTGGATAGGGAAAATTATCCCATTGGAAGCACTCTAATTAGACATGGCATGAAGATCCATTGGAATCTAATTAGCTCAACCCATGTACAAAATGCAATCTGGGCTGGACTTCTGGGGGCTTGGTCTTGGGCCTGGATTTTAAACCTCAAAGAAAAATTCGGGCCAAGCGCGAGCCCTGGCATTGGGTACTCAGATTGGAACATGGTATCCATATTACATATGAATTATGCTAATTAATGTTTTTTATATAATTTATCCAGAACCCTGGCTAATCTAGGTCTGATATTTTGAATTTGAGCTTAAGCGTGGACCGGGCAATTCTGGTTTCATTTGGGCTCAGTCTTGGGCTTATCCATATTTGAGTCTGACTGGGATAGTGTTGGCCCAAAACTGACTTGACCAACCTGAGCTGCACCTGTTGTGGAATTTAAAGGATCATAAACTCCATATAACTTGTGGTAAGATCACTGCATATTGGATTGGTGGGATCATAAAATTTCATATAATTTGCAATCAGCCACCTATGGTGGGATCCCTATATATTGAGTACTGTTGCAAATATTGGTGATACAAATCAAAATAAGATCGAGGTATATATCTTTGTGAAAAGTACCCTAAACTGATAATATTGTAAGAATATCAGGAGAATATCGAAATCAAAATAGGAAAATTGTGAAAACTATAAAACTGGTTACTAACATTATTTCATATTATATCTTACTTTTGTTACTTTTCTAGGACCAGTAGTTCTAGGGATCGACCCGGTTCTCTCAAACTATTTCTCATTATTAAGAAAAGGCAACGAAGATAAAATGCGAGCTTGTTTTTATAACAATAGTAATTAATCGTTGTTGTTTCAAGGTTAATCTATTCACTCGTCTAGATAATATTTTTTCTTGTTCACTAATAAATTAATTAATTAAACTCATGTTTCTCTAATCAATTCGATCCCCCGATCCAATTGGGGGCAAACGCCTATAAAAAGATCTTTCGACGACATCTTCCCAACAGTAACTTCAGAAAAATTCAATATTCCAACAATTTCCCAAGAAACCATATTTGTGACAATGATATTGAGTTTATAATGAGTTGTATAAAACATCTCGAACATATTGAAACATTTCTATATCATATTCACAAAATATCGTGTTATATAAGAACCTTGTGATATTATCTTTATCACATTCACAAAAGAAAATCCCTCTGCTGAGCATCGGCGCTTACCATCCAAAATACTTGATGGGGCCCACTTTATGGTGAATCCGAGTGAACCATCAAACATGAACCATTGTTAGTCACGGATCTCAGGGTTTGGTACCCATCCGAATGCATTGGACCATTGGATTGACTGTGTACTCGTTTTGAATGGCGAAAACTTATGTGCAATAGATCAAGTAGTTAGGATGATGATCTAATACCCCGCATTCCCATCACCAACTGGGGTTCGAGGTGGACCCCATAAGGGCCGGCTCTCACCATATGGTTGGTGCCCGAGCTTAGATCATGAGGGGCTCCCATCACAAAATATCGCATTATCTAAGAACTCTCTCTCTCTCTCTCTCTCTCTCTCACACACACTAAATTGAAGTATACTTTTTCCAGCAAAGAAGAACTAAAGTCAAATTTTCCAAAGATATAAATCTTACCAAGTGCACTTTAAATCTTTTCAACTTTGTATATTTTAATACGTTTCTTTCTTTCGCTTTTATTTTGGGCACATTTGTGCAAGAATGGAATTCAACAGCATTAGTAGGGGATTCTTTCTTAGTGTCGTGGAAAAGAGATTCCTATCCCTCCATAGGAAAATGAAATATTATTCACAGAGACGAGGGAATCTCGTTCTTCTTCTTATTTTTTGGATCGAAAAGCTATGCAATACATAGTGTAAAAATGACAAGTGGATAAAGCATTATTTGTGCAATGAGAGGATTCTGCTTTCCTCGATTATTATTTCCATGAAAGAGAGAAATCTTTCATTCTATGTTCCCATGGGCAACAAAAAACATTTCATTTTTGTCCTTTTCCACAAGGGAATTGTATCGAGTTGAACAATGAAACAATGAGTTGTATAGTAAATTAAAACAATTTTCTCACTATCGTGAAATACTCTTACAGCACAAATTCACCCTAAAATCAGGGGTTTGTCCTCACTGCCAATGAATTTGGCTATTAGGGGTGCTTTTGGCTGGATGAACCCAAGTGTGTCCCCAACTCGTAATGTGCCAGATTTGGGCTGTAATTGATAGTCTGGCATAATTGACCCAGGCCATAATTTCTGGGCCAGTAATTAAATCAGCCAGGTCTGGCCCCTTTTATGCCCATTCTCTGAAATTTGGCCCTGAAAAAATGGTCTGGGCTTGGCTAATCTTTGGCCTAGCCCAATACATAACACCTCTACCAAGAGCTGACAACTTTGCTAATGAAACTTTTAATGGGCGAGAACAGTAATTGGTTAAAATTGTTTGGATCATCTGATTCAGACTTAAAGATTGATGATAGAGCCTCACCATAGATCCATCAGTGGGGCCCACATTTTGAAGTCCAAACCATTATAATACTGGTTAGAGTGAAATCTTACAGAACAATAGTTTTGAACGGGATCACAGTTAGTTTGAAAGGGGTTTACATTACAAAAGTAGGTATCATTAATTAATACATTTATAAAGATGTGTCAAAGGAATATCTAAGGGCCCGTTTGTTTCATGCAATTGATCAGTAGGTATCTTTATAAGTGGTTAGAAATGAAGAACCAAAAGTGAGTATTCAAAAAATGATCATTGGATAACCTCCCCTTCAATGGAAAGTTCACTTTAAGGGAAGATGAGAAACAAATATGCAAAAGTCCAATACTCAGAAAAGTTAAGGCCCATCTACATAATCGTCATCATCAAAGCCTTATCCCAATTATGTTGGGGTGGGCTACACGAATTCTGTTTCTCTATTCTGATTTATCTTGAGCCAAATTCTCAGATAAGGCCCATCTTCATCATAAATCTTTTACTTATCATTTCTTAAGTCATATCCTTCACCCCTCTCTTTAAGAATCCTTAGATAGAGGTATATAATTTATACGTATTACAGGGGCTTTTATGAGAAGAGTAACCTTAAACACTGATTAGACAAGTTGATTGTGAAAAACACAAAATTGACGGATTAGGGTGCAATACATCTTTTTTTACAGAATTTCCCTCATGACGATATCGTTAGCAGTCTAATGATATCGACACATGCATAACGATATCGTTATCCACTTGACACCCATTTTGCATATATCCCTCCAAACAAAACCGATGTTTTAATTTCTTCATCCAATTTCAATGAAGCTTCTGTGTATATCGAAGACCAAGAGAAAAAATACATGCTTGAAAGGGACGAAAACATAAAATCTATTAGGATAATACACGTTTAAAAGGCCGTTTCTCTTCTCTTCTTCTCTGAATATTCCAAAGTAACAGATGTTATTGTCTACCAAGTTCAGTAGATGGTGTTATTCAAGCTAGTGATCTCTATGCATTTCTTCTCTTCATTTTGTGCTTTCTCTACCCTTGTCTTGCTTTTATGACTTATCTATTTTGTTACTATTGTCTCATTTTCTTGTTTCAGCTTTATAATAGTTTTGTCTTTTAACTAATGAATCTCTTTACAGCAAGAGTGTTTGAATGACCGACTAATTAATGATTTTGATAAAAAGGGGGAAGAAAGATACGGAACCCGTTTTCGGATCCTACAAAAACATGGAGGATATTCATAATCAAAATCTTAAGACATCTAAATCTCAACGTTGAAATATTCAGAGAAGAAGAGAAGAGAAGGAACCTTTTAAATGTATGCTACCCTGACGGATTTTTGCATTCATCCCTTTTCCAAATATGTATTTCTTCTCTGAGTCTTAGATATTTAGGGAAACTTTATTGAAAAGGAGATGAAGAAACTAAAAGGTCCATTTTGTTGGGTGGGACATATGCAAAATGGATGTCAGGTGCATAATAATATCGTCATTCAGGAAGGTAAAGATATCATCACAATGGTAATTTTGTTATAAAAATGCACTGCATCCTAATCCGTCAAATCTATATTTTTCAGAATCAATTTCTCTTATCAATGTTTAAGGCTAAGTTTTTGGTTGAAAATCCCTTTATTTTATGCAAAGAAATGAAGCCCTAATGGGACTCCAAGAATATGTCAAGACCATACCCATAATAAGGAAAGAGGAAAACATTATAGAATCCAAATATAAAGAAGCATCTCTAAAACCTGTTCATCCACCACCTCGATGTTATTTGATGCTCATTTTTTGAAACTCACTTTTGATCTTCAATTTTAATTTACTTATATAGTCAATTCCTATGTATTTTAAAGCAAACAAACATGCCCTTGGGTTCCTTGAGTACTTGTTTGGCATAAACTGATCGTCTTCAACATTAAAAGGGAACTGGAAGCATGGTGTGGCCCACTAGCTCAACAATCTCATTGATCAAACCTTGAGCAGTGGGCCCTACAATCTGAATGATGAGATTGGCTGTAGGTGATCATCACCTCTCATGGTACACCACCATGTGCCATTTACACACTGCTCTGGAGATGTTTGGACAAAAATGGAAGAACAATGCTTCATATCAGTGTTCAATAAGGGTAATGGGCCATCAATTGTAACATATGCGATTGGGAGATTTTAACTCTACCTTTTTAATGTCATCAGCCCCTTTCAATGCCAGTGACAGCCATGTTTTTTTTTTTTTTTAGGAACAATTCCAACTGTTTTTCTTTTAATTTCTTTTATAAAAAATACCTTCTTAGGGTTTATCTAGGCCTCGCAAACCATGAAAACTGTATAAAAAAGTGTGAAGTACATATGTGAACATTGTTTTAAAACTCATTTGAAACACAACAAAGCAAAATTCTAATCTCATCTGATATGTTATATGATCAGAATCTTTACTCATGATCACCACCGCCTTTCTAGTAGTGGCCATCACTTTTGCAATCCTCTCATTTTAAATTCGTTGGTTGATGCTGGTGGTCCACTGGATCAAATATGTCATGATTCTTTTAGAAACCTTTATCGTGCGAACTGATGCAGATGATAAGATCGTGAGGTTTAGATGATGCATAGATGAGGAATGGTGCTTGGATTTTATTCAAGATTAAAAAAAAAAAAAAAAATGATGGCAAGATTATTGTAAAAGTATAAGATATAATATATCATGACTGGCCTCATTGCAAGATCTCTATCTTGCTATAGATCTGGTACCATATAGAAATTAAGTTAAAGAGTCATTGCATTTTTTTCCTCTCATATTTCTAGTTCTATCCTATCTCAATAAACTCAACTTATAATCTCTAACAATGTATCAAACATAGCTATAAAGTTTCTGCCATAACAATTGTTGGTTTTTAATATGTTTATTCTCGAAGCATTGCATTGAGCAAAGCCAAAGCGCATAGCTTTGATAAAATCCATGCTTTGTCGGATGCTTTGGAAGTGGTGCAGGCTATTCAAGGAGCATCTGATTGGGCGATTAACCCAATTTTGGAAGACATTAGAGATCTTCCAAATCATTTTGAGCTAGTTGATTTCTCTTTTGTTCATAGAAATTTGAACTCCCTAACGCATAGACTAGCTAGTAAAATGTTCTTACAATGGGGGTTGAGGGGTTGGGGTGTGGTTTTTGCTTCCTCTTCTTACTTGTTTTGTTCCATTGTTTCCCTTGCTGTAATTGCTTTTAGGGCTCGTTTCTTTGCAAGAATTTATGATAGGAATTCGGTTTAAGTCCACTAATTGAACTTACTTTTCTTTTATTAGTTTTTGGTTTTATTAAGTTTATCTTGGATTCAATTTAATATGCTCAATCAAATATGACTCTAGTTGATTGATTTGAGGAAATTAAGGAAACTTACCTTTATTATATTTTTTTTTTATGAGAAGAAATATTTCTAGGGCTTATCTATATATATATATATATATATATGGTTTTCCGGTCTTCTCTCTTAATTTTGCGAGGTCTGAAAAGTAACCATCAACTTCACGCATATTGGAGTGAGTGATAAGGGAGATGCATTTGAGGCAAGTAGCATTTGAAATTCCAACAAAGTGGAATTCCCAAATGCTAGACTTGACTGCAGCATTTACAAATTCAAACATTCCGAGAGGCTTGTTGGAACTTCGGCTCTCCCCCAACGATCGATTTTCATCTTCTCTTTTATTGCACCGTAAGAAAATCAAGTCCGGTCATCTTCTTCCTCCATCCTCCTTTCATATGTTTGCCTATTTTTCTCTTTTTTCTTCTTATTCTGCTGCATGCATTTTTTTCTAAAGGGTTTTGATGGAATGGGAAGAAGAAGGTTTTAGGGGGTCTTAATGGAATGGAATCAGTGTGTTCTCTGAGACTTAAACATGAAGGTAAGAGACATGGGCTATTTGGTTGGATAGCTGGGTTGATTTGTGGCTTGTATTGGCCGATAGATGAAGAAATTCAAATAGATATGAAATAAGGAATTTTTGGGGTTCAGGTAGCCTAAAATTCTCATGGAGGAATTCTGGCCTAAAAGAAACACGAAATTTAGGAATGCCAAAATTAGTAGCACTTTAGAATTCCACCATCTCAAATTCTACAAATTCCAGCATCCATGAATTCTAAAAATTCTTGCAAAGAAACAAGCCCTTAAGCTCAAAACAAAAAGTTTGAGAATTTTGCATTGAAACTCTATTCTCACCATATTTAGATTATATTTTATTATTTTATTTTCATACATGACTCTTGAAAAGTGTTGAGGTCAACGTCCACCTTCGTTTCTAAGCGGTCATAATTGTGGTTGATCCTTTGCCCTCACCATAAAACCATTATTGTGCCGTTTCCATCACCAATTGATTTTGGGATAAGTGGTAACTCAATGGGGTGTAAGATCCTATAAAAATTAATTTAGATTGTAGATTTGTATCCACTAATATCTTTATTTTTTCTTGCTATATGGGAGATTTGAATTCACACACTCTAGCTAATTACACTCTCATGTCACTGACAGCTGAGCTCCATCTTACGGACAATGAAAACCCCATTTTATCTTGCATTTCTAGACTTCAAATCTACTTTTGAAGTTTCTCATTTCATGATTCAAAATGTCAAGTGGTGCCCATTATTGATATATCCACACACCCCTCTTTTTTTATCGGCCTCACAACATGGTAAATTTCTCAAGTCACACAAACGTGGCCTGTTTTACAACCATGGTACTCAGCTGCTCCAATACATGCCAAAGCCTAATGACATTTTAGTGTTAGAGCTGACTTGAGAAAAGTCACCATCTTGCTGCAGAACATTACATGACAGTACTTTCTCTTTCTTTTTGGTAAGAAAAAAAAAAAAAACCAGCAGTTTTTCCCCATTTTCTCCATCTATTAGGGGATATCAACACGAGCAGCCTTTCTCTCCTAAACCTCATTCAGTATAGGCATTTTCTTAGTTAATTTGCACCGTTGAAATGACAAGACCCGACACATTTACTATGTCGGAAACGGCTCCTTACCCAAGTGGAATGGAGCGGCAATTCTCACCTGGCTATTCAAGGTTAGAACATTGGTATGCCCCCACACGTAGGCTTTCTTTCACATGTGTGTGCTTTCTTTCTGTGTGTGCGGGTTACTTTTTCACTTGAGTGTACTGTCTTTTCACGTGACTTTCTCTTGGATTCCAACCCACTTAATTAGCTAGGTTAAAAAAAACAAAAAAAAAAAAAAAAACACACACACACACACACACACATTTACTGGGTCTTCGGTAATGTTCTTAAAATTTAAGATTATATCCTTGGATGATGAGTGGCCTACAAAGGCATTGCTCGAAAGTTGGCACTAAAATTTGAAAAACTTAGAATAAAAATATGGCTAAAACAAATGGCTCTGATATTTTATTATGGGAAATCATTTTTTTTTTTGGTAAATATTCTGGGAAATCTTATGTGGTTAGATATCTAGGGTGTGGATCAGGATTTGAACTATACCTTTGTTTAGGCCCAGTACCCTGTTTGCCATTTATTCATGGCGGTAATGTTTGTCCTTTTGCGGTCTATTTGTGTATGGATACGTCTAGTCATAGAGCCGTTTTTGGGGTACTCCTCTCATGCACACTCGCACCTCTCTGAAAGAAACTTACAAGTTACAGCACAACAAAAGAGTTCGGCACTTTACTTTATTTTATTTTAACCATTGAAGTAAGGGGATTTAATGGGAAAAACCCTCCTATATGGGCATTGTATTAATTTGGCCCCAATAAAAATGGGCAGACAAAATAGGCCCTAAATTTACATTTCTCTTTCTTTTTTTTAGCGCTATAGTCGATATCGACCATCCTTGTGTGTCTACTAAAGATCGAAACCCCTTTATTCATTATTCGTCTTCTTTCTTTTTTCCCCCTTTTCTCCTTTATATTTCCCCTTGTCGTTGTCTACACCCCCTATCCCCAATCAGTGTTGGTTGGAATTCAATGGGGACATTCTTTTCACAAATGAGTTAAAGAAGCCAAATCTTGGATTTTTCAGCTTTGAAGAGGAAGATGATCGCTTTTGAAAACGGAGATTGGGTTCCAGAAGAAGAGATGCTATTTTGGAAGGGGCGTTGAGGAAGATGAGATTGGAATTGCGACCTGGGGTTTTGGGGGTCAATGGAAGTCGAAAAGAGGGGATTTTGTTGGGTTTGAATCGAAGAAGGGTAAAAGGTAAGGATTTTTACAGACATTACTCAGAAAGTTGGGATTTTGGGAGATGGGTTTTCATCTTTTGGGCTGAAGTTGAGTTTAGGCTATTAGTATTTTAAGCTTACAGCGTTTTTCACGTATGTAGTTATGGAGAATGAAAGGCTCTTGTTTCCTTTCAAAAGCTCGTGGAGATGTGTTTTTCCCATTGCAAAGAGATGTAAGGAATCAAGTGGAAAGAGGAATGGAATGCAAGTTTGAAGTCCTTAAACCGATCATTTAACTAAATCCATATCAAGCTAGAGGGGTTTTTAAAATAAAGCCCTTGAGATAGAGAAGTAAGAAATTTGGAGAAGACCTTGAAGAAAAATACAGTAGAATTTTGTAAGAAATTTGGAAAAGCAACGAGCCACAAATTTGTATTGGGGTAGTTTCCATGAAGGTGTTCGATGAAATGACAAAGAAAAAGGAGAATGAAATTTCATGCTCATTTCTCTTATTTTTCTCATGGGGAAAGAAGTCCACTGATGTTGTGGGATTTGTCCTTTCTTGATTTTGCTCACTATGAGATATTGGAGGAGAGGAATTAGAGAACATGGGTGGGGTTTTCATTTCTTGATTTTTGTAATTTTTAAACAGATTTCATGTATGTATATTTTGAAATGTAAGGTCAAGACACAATGAACTTGTAATGTTGTGAATGGTTTTCCCTATCTGGGATGTTTGAAATGTGTTTGAGGTGTTTGAAATGTGTTTGAAATGTCCGAACTCTTTAGCTTTTGAAATGTCTAAGTGAAGGGCCGAAACCTTCCCCACCAAAACTCTCTACTATGACGTCCAAGGATGAAATTGGTATTGATTGAATCGGTGGAAGCATTTTTTGGAAGGGTGATGCAAAAGTCAATGTGAACTCCTTTTTTATTGTTGTTAATATTTGGTGTTAATGTGATTGAAGATGCAGCTGTTCTGGATAGTATATAGTCTACTGAAGCATTTTTTGGAAGGGGGATGCAAGAATCAATGTGAAGTCCTTTTTGGTTGGTGTTAATATTTGTGTTAATGAGATAGAAGATGCAGCCATTCTGAATAGTGTACAGTCTATTGAAACATTTTTTGGAAGGGGGATGCAAGAGTTAATATGAACTCCTCTTTGGTTGGTGTTAATATTTAATGTTAATGTGATAGAAGATGTAGCCGTCTGGACAATTTAATCTCCACATGGAAGAGATTTTTTGGAAGGGGCCGGGATGCATGTGTTAATGTCATCATGTCCATTTTGATTGGTGTTAATATTTGGTGTTAATGTGATTGATAGAAGATGTAGCCGTGATGGGCTTGCTCATTTTGTTGAAGCATTTTTTGGAAGGGCACAAGTGTTAAACATACTTTTTCCTTTTGTAAGGATCACCCTTTTTTGAGGTTATATGTTGTTGAGAACTTAACTATGATAATATAATGGTTGTTTGTATTGTCCCGTTAATGATTTTTTTATTTTTTCCACTTTTATTATTGAAAATGATTAGCTAACCCCATCTAGAGCTACACTTAGTAAGTTATCGACTATAACTGTGTTTTTTATGTTTCAGCTAAATAGTTGATATTGACTATGACTGTGTTTTTTATGTTTTAGGTAAATAGTCGATATCGACAATGACAATAGTCGATATCGACTATGACTGTGTTTTTTATGTTTCAGCTAAATAGTCGATATCGACTATTATAATAGTCGATATCGACTATGATTGTGTTTTTTAGGTTTCAGCTAAATAGTCGATATTGACTATTGGTCATGTTAAACAAACCAGACAACGGTACATTCCATTGTACTAAACATTGTTCTGAATACATTGGTACATTCCATTCACACATTCAATTAACAACCATACATTAACAAACAATTCAATTTCAAATAATGGTACATGAAGTTCCACAACATAAATCCAACTGCCCAAAACCATAGAAATTCCATAACCACTGCCCACAAGTTCCACAATTTCAATTACGAAGTAAAGAAATTAAGTATCTTTGTTTGACCTCTCTGTCTACTGCCCAAAAAACCTTCCCAAAACTTCTTCTAACCAGCTAAGAAAATTACATCAAACTGGTAGGTTCAACAACTCAGAAAGATTCAACCTATTAGCATTCACTTGCCAACTTCTTTTGAATAATTCAATGACAATTCTGCTACGGAAGTAAGGGATGTCAGACTATGTAAATGTGATAGGACAACGGTGAACACAATGCTCCGCGAATGCCACAGCGAAAACTCCGCAGTCATTACAATTGTCCTGATGATGAATGTCTTCCTTGAACGGGATAGTCCATAAAAATGGATCCGTCCACCCAAAATGCATATACATCTTATTCAACCAGTAACAAATAAAGATGACTCATCGAGGTGTTTGTTAGAATCAAAGATAGGACAGTTCAGCGCAGACTTACACATATGCTTGGGTCGGCGATGAAAGCGGTTGGACATCCTTTTCTCATGATCTTAAAGTAATAATACATTAGATTGGTGTCCAGCCAAGTTCCCTCGTCCAGTGCTTTATTTAAATCGTTGCTGGATACCATGGTACAAATACTGGCTAGTTCATCCTCTCTACATGAAAGAGATGTTTGTTAATAAAACACAATACTACGGATATTAATGAAGATGGGTACTACTGAAAGTAATGGGGAAAACATTAGTATAGAGTTTTGGTGGGGAAGGTTTCATTCGACTCATTTTGCAACTTCCACCGATTCAGCCAATACCAATTTCGTCATTGGAAGTCATAGTTGAGAGTTTTGGTGGGGAATGTTTCAGCCCTTCACTCAGACATTTCAAAAGCTCAAGAGCTCGGACATCTCAAACACATTTCAAATATCTCAAATAGGGGGATACTATTCACAACATTACAAGTTCATTGTGTCTTGACCTTACATTTAAAAATATATATATATGAAAACTGTTTGAAAATTACAAAAATCAAGGAATGAAAACCTCACCCATGTTCTCTAATTCCTCTCCTCCAATATCTTCTAGTGAGCAAAACCAAGGAATGACAAACCCCCTCTTTTTAAGCCAAATTACATTTTGAGTCAAATGAAGCCTCATCTGATCCATTTGAGGTCAAATGGACTCGCGTCTATTATAAAAGTTAATGTACTATTCGAGATACACACGTTGGTATCAAGAATTTTCATATTTGACGAAATACGTGAAAACCCGTATTTACGAAAAAGTCCTTAGCCTATCTTGTTTGAGTCTAAACTCATTTTAACCAACTAAATTCCATTCAAATTCATTCCATTATGCTTAATACATCATTTGAGACTAATTTGTCTCTCTTTGGTCATTAACCTTGATTAATCTAATTACTCATGCTTAATTAGCATTAATTTCAATTAATTAGCCTTAATCATGATTAGTTTGGGTCGGGGTGTAACAATATAGGTCTCATCTTCATCTTCATCTTCACTTGATATTGTCACCCCTTTTCCTCTTCAATAATTTTTTGTTGGGACTAATTTTACCATAAATTTATAGGAATTCAATTCCATGCAAACAATAAAGCCCTAAATTGAGTGGGATGAGATAATTTTAAATTTTGTTTTTAATTTACAACTCAACCAAGCTTAACATCTAAGATCTATATAAGCTGATGGTATGATGAGCCCAAGAGTTTCAGCTGTGATCTATTTCTAATTTGTATATTGAGTTTTATAACAATTTGAGTCACAATCTAGGAGGACTAATACTTTTACTCATTGACTAATTGAATTCTAGATAGCAATCATGTTATATGATTTGATATTATACCCCCATAAATTCTGAGGTAATTCAGAACTTATTAACATAGCATTCATCATTTGTTTTAAAGTTCTGTTTTTTCCTTTTAGCAACACCTTTTTGCTGAGGTGAATAAGGAGCAATAGTTTGGTGAATAATACCAAACTGTGAACATAATTCCCCAAAAGGTGATTCATATTCACCCAGTCTATTGCTTCTCATCACCTTGATTTTCTTATCACGTTGATTCTCAACCTCATTCTTGTAATGTTTGAACATTTCCAAGGCCTCATCTTCACTTCTCAGTAAGTAAACATAACAGTATCTTATGCAGTCATCAATGAATGTAATAAAATATTTCTTACCACCTTTAGTTAGAACAAACTTTAGGTCACAAATATCAGAATGAATTAACTGAAGGGGTTCAGAAGTTCGTTCAATTGAATGAAAAGAAGTTTTAGTAAGTTTAGCTTCTACACATGTTTTACATTCGATATTTGAATCAAAACTGCATTTAGGCAAACATTCCATATTAACCAATCTACGCAAAGCATCATAGTTAACATGACCTAATCTACTATGCCACACATTAGAGGACCCAAGCATATAAGCTGTAAGACCCCAACCAGAGTGACCTTGATTAGTGTTATTAAGTCGTGTGTTAGTTCTAAGTGTGATTAGTGAATTTTTAGTTAAGTTAGGATTAGAATAGTTTTTGTTATAGTTTTGGGGAATTTTGAGTGCCTTTGTAATTAGTGGGACCCTTTGGGGGTTCCTTTTCATGACTTTGCGTGTACCCGAGGGATTATCCGATATTCCAATGAATTTTATTTTAATCCTATGTTACTCATCTTGTTAACCTTTACAACTTTCGTGTTGTTTCTGTACCCGTTCGAAATCCCGAAACCCGACTTTTCTAGCATTGAGGGCAAAATAGTCTTTTCAAACTAAATTTGTACCCAAAATTTGATATTCCCGAAACCCTTGAAATATATACTTTTTAGAAACTAGAAATTTTGACGATCGTTTCCCTCTCCTTCGTCAAATGCAACCGAGGTCTCAGAAACCATTATTTCAGCCCCATAAGAATTTTAAGTGGTGGAGCCCATCTCATTTGCTATAAAAGGAGAACCCTCCTTCTCCTTTCCCTTTTCCAGCACAAATCCAACCTTAATCTAGGGTTTCTTCTTCCCTCTTCTTCTCCTTGCTCTTCCATCCCCAAATCTCCACCAAACTTGCACCAATGG
Source organism: Camphora micrantha (assembly GCA_003546025.1). Classification (NCBI taxonomy): domain Eukaryota; kingdom Viridiplantae; phylum Streptophyta; class Magnoliopsida; order Laurales; family Lauraceae; genus Camphora; species Camphora micrantha. The sequence continues at coordinate 50,512,035 of QPKB01000004.1, read as the reverse complement.
CAAAAATGGAAGCTATCTTCTCCTTCCTCACTACTAGAGCTTTCCATTGACCTATCCTTGAAGGAAACCTCCCATTCCAAGATCCACATTGAGCTATTCTTGCCTATTTGGAGACTCTACAAGTAAGCAATCCCTCCATTTCTCTTTGATGTGTGTTTTCCTAACCTATGTGAGTCTCCATTTTCATTATTGAAGCTTTCTCTTCTTATCCTTGGTTTTGACCCTTTTAGGGTTTGTTTTGGGAGTTTTTCTTGTAGCTTTGAATCTTGGATTTGGATCATTGATTAGAGCTTGTTTTGGCTAAGCTTGGACCTAAGGCAAGTGGATGAATAGATAGTTTGAGCATTAAATGAGTTTTATGAGAAATGTGGTTGATTTGTCTTTTCTATTCATGTTTATTGACTTGCGTTAATTTTTAAATAAATGCTCATGAATGCATCTTGTTAGCTTGTTTAACTCTTGGAAATATTGACATTTATACCTGAAAGTCCGGGATCCTAACCCTAGAGGGGGGGGGGGGGGTTTGAATAGGGTGATCTACATTTAATGACTAATTATGGCCAATTTTAATTTCTTAACAAACAACTAGTCACATGTGATGATTAACAATCAATATGCGGAAGCTTAAACAAAACAATCGCCACAAAGCAATCACCATAACACAATGATTTATAGTGGTTCAGCCTCAATGCCTACATCCACTACCGGCTTGTGTCTCAACACCCCACCGGATTTCCACTATTTATGCTTTTGAAAAAGGCTAAGCAATAACCTCTACAATATGCTTTCCAAGGATAAGCAATAACCTAACAATGTTGTTTTTCTAGGCTAAACAACAACCTATACAAGATGCTTTTCTAGGCTAAACAATAACCTTTATACAATGCTTTTCTTAGGCTAAGCAATAACCTTTACAATAAAAAGATTTCTCTAAAGGAAGTGTTCACACAAACACTTTAAGAGAATACAATTAAGCTCAATTACAATGCCTCTTAATTAGGCGGATATGAAATTGAAAATCTAACTCAAACAAACACTATATGAATGCAAAGGTGTATGTTCATGATGTGTGTGTGTGATAACTTCAATCAAGTTAAAATTAAGCCCAATCAATATATGCTTAATGCATTTAAAAGTTTAAGGCACACAAAAGATTTGATTGAAGTGAAATGCAAATCACATGTATAAATACTAACTTGTTGATGATATAAAAATCAAAGGTTCACAAGTTGTATGAAACTATTTAAGACTAAACATGTGATGCATGTGCAATGTTGTTTTCAAAAACAAAAGATTAACTAAAGTTTAAATGAATGAAAACAACAAAATGATTCAACCAAGTAAATGAAACATGTTATAAAAGAAATCAAAGGATTTGACAAAACATGTTTTATAAAGTTTTAAAACAAACTTGGTTTGAAATCAAGGGTGAAGAATCCAATCCAACTTAAATAAAAGATTAAGAGAAGTGATGGATTCAACACATCATAGTTATCATGCTAAAAATCATTTACCAATAATTTAAACAAAGCATATAACATATGATTAATAAAAGTAAAGCTTACTTAGAGATTTAACTTCATTGATCCAAGCTTTAGCTTTACTAATGACCCCTTGGTCTCTCTTACTTCATTCTCCTTTTTCTTGCCTCCAAACACCTCAAGGAAGGCTCTTTTCTCTTATTTGATCAACATCTTCTACAAGAGAATGAAACTCATTTTATAGCCAAAAAGTCACTTCTGGCGTGTCCCCGGTCGACCTGGTACACTGGGCGGTCGACCCGGGCTCAACGGTCATAAATCTGACCGTTTGAAAAGAGGCCTAACGGCTCTTTCCCGGTCAACCGCACAGTGTGGCCGGTCGACCGGGTCCCTTGGGCCGGTCGACCGGCCACACTGCGCGGTCGACCCGGGCCTGGGACCAAATTCCTCCAAAAATTGTATTCTTAAAAGTTTTTCTTGAGGGAACTTTTTGGGCCATTAAACCAAGCTTGGAAACATGATTTTAATTCAATCTAAGTGCTTTTAAAATCATGAAAACATACAAAGCCAAAAAGGATTTGAAACTTCTTAAAACCATTGGCTATCTTGATTTATAAAACTTCTTTTCCAAATTAAATGCATCCAAGATTAAAAACAAATCGTGCATAAAACATATGATTTACAAGATTTAAAACAATGCATGAGTAAATCAAGATTTCAAGTTTTTCTAAAACAATGCATGTGTGAAAATTCGAATGATGCTTAAATGATAATGCATCCATCAAATTGCAATACACAAAATTCCTAACAATCTCCCCCTTTGTAATTTGATGGCAAACCTTATTCAACACTGAATTTACACACTGAGTCTTCAGCTCCCCCCAAGCTGGACAAGTCTTGAAATCTCTTGGATGCTTCTTCTCTTAGCTTGGGCTCTAGTTCTTTTTCTTCAATCTTCTTGATGCTTGGAGCTTGATCATCCTTCAAGCTTTCTTTTCAATAACCAAGCATCTTCTTTAGCTCCTAAGCTTTCTCTTCTATCAACTCTCCCCCTTTGACCATGCACTCTCTCCTTTTGGTAAGATATGCATTCTCTCCCCTTGTAGAAGATCATACAATATCTCCCTTTAGGATGTATGGACATTCTCTCCCTCTTGAGACAACTTGATTGCTCTCTCCCCCTTTGACATTAAATTGCAAAGGTACCTACACACATGAAATAAGGAAAATACCTTTTAGTAGCACCTGTTAACAAAAGAAAAACGAAAATGAAACACATAACAGGCCATCATGTGTGGTTAGAAGTCTCTAAGGGTTCATAGCCAATACAAAGGCCAATTTGATCAAAACTAATACTTCCTATGAAGGTTTAGACTCCCCCTCAATCCATTCTCTTCTTTTGTCAAACTTTTTGACAAATATATAACTATTTGGGCCAAGAAGAAGATGGTTTTACCAATTGAGGAAAAACGTTAAGGAAAGAATTAGACACATGTAACTATAGAGCTCAATATGATCAAATTGCCAATATAAAGAGCAAGGCCATGGAGAAAAGACGATCATGGATACCAATTGGAATATATATATAAGAAACAAATATACCAATTGAGATTGAAGGATATGACTATTAAAACAATCACTCTAACATGGAGTTAAAAAGAATATAACTATTAGGGAAAATAAATCCAAAGTAGAGCTATCCATGATGTTATGGGGTTTACTAATCATAGCATCAATCAATATAACTTATGAAAATCATATGCTATGAAAATTTTGAAAACATTTCATTCAATCATAAAATATGACTATCATGTGCAAGATGAATGAAATGAAATTCAAACATGAAGCCAACCTGAACTAATAACCAACCAATATCATGAACACATAAGCATGGTGGTCATGAGATATACCTATATGAACAAGAGAGGTGGCAACATGAAAATTATGATGCTAATGGAATTTGACATGGAATGTCAACATATTACTATAAAGTTCAATCCAATGTACATGGTCTATCACATTCTCAAGATATGACATCAATTGGATATTACAACAATCGAAAATTATACCAATTGAAACCAATTGTGTTTGATAACATGATTGGGAGCAAGAATGTGGTAAACACAAAATTCCATCAAGCATCATAAATGGATATTCATCACTTTTAATGGTATAACTAATAAGCATGGTGATGAACATGAGAAATTGCATAAAAAGATATAATCTTAAAAGAACATGCAATTTACAAAGTGTCAAAATCATATGAATTCAACATCTAAGAAATCCATCGAACGATAGATATAACTATGAAATACAAGAAATGAATTTCAAAGAGGTTCATATGATTAAGCACACTATTATGAAGTTGAAACATGTATAAAGAATGATATCAATAAGAAAACTATACATGAATCAACAACATAACCATCCATTTAATAATAACTAGAAAGCACAAAGGATGGATTTAAGAGTTCTAATATGGTATCTTCAAATATAACTAAGATCACAACCATACATAGAACTCATTGATATTTGCATAGAGAGGATCAATCACAATCAAGATCTAACTCATACTATATCATGAACAAGGAATACAAACCATGTGAGCACAAGAAGGTATGAAGTTAGAAGGATATCATAGATCACATATAGATGAAAATGGATCTCATATATGGGTTTACCTATTAAGAACAATGGTTTAAATCCAATTCATCTAAAATGATCCATTAATCTATCATGCGAAATCTCTACCCTTAGCAAATGTACTAAGTTTACAATGCAATGGAAAGGGATATGAATATCATATCAAATGAGTGTAGCATATAAAAACTCATATGCACTTTTGAATCTCAAATGATCATGAAACAAAAGATTTTACTATAAAGATCATAAACAACATCAATTTGCATTAATGAAAAGATATACAAGGTTAAGAAAAATATGCAAATTAATGAGATCATACCCAACCATGCAATGTAAAACATCAAAATCAATTTGCTTTTGAAAGAATGTGACTTTGTTGAGTAAAGAAGCAAATTGTTTGTAAACTTTATTTCCTTTCAAAAGATATATTCATAACTAGGCACAAGGAAATAAATTCAAGGAAAATGCTTTTATATATGTAACCAATAAAGCTTAGAACATTTTCCAACATCAATTGATCATGAAAAAACTAGCTAAGAAAGCTTTTGTAATCACAATCAATTGATCATGAATAGAAATGCAATGCAAGAGATATAACTAAATGAGAGCAAAAAGCAAATCTAACATGATGAGATTATAATCAAATGATTTTGAAAACCATGATATGTAACTAGAAAAGTACATGAAAACAAAATCAATTGATTACGAATAAACATTGCATTTAAAGAAATGTAACTAATGCAAGAACATAAATGCAAATGATCATGACCAACAATATGATTTAACTATAAAGGATAGGTTGGTCAATAGGGTTCAAGGCCTTAAGGTTTGACTATGTATATAACTTTAGGAATCCACCTAAGGTCTTGAGAGGGTTGATCTTTGAGGTCTAGTTTAAAAGTCTCACCAACTATAGGAGATTTGACTTGATAAATTTTCAATTTTGACTTATCACCATTATGTTTAGTTTTAACTAAATTTAGCTTGGGTTGGTGAATAGTCTTTTGAGGTTGGTGATTCTTCTTCTTTGGGGATTGATTTCTTTTCTTCTTATTTTCTCCCTTTATTTGACTTTTGAATTTTAAATTTAACTTTGTTAGTTTCTTCAAAAGTTCCTTCATGTGTTGATTTAAGGGAGATAGATTGAGAAGCTTTTTGTTGATAGATTCTTTTATACTTGGTTTAACTTGTTTAACCTTTTTAGAATCTATCTTAGGAGACTCCTTTTTAATTGATTTAACTTGTTTAATCTTCTTGGAGTCTTCTTTGATTTTTAGTGTCTTACCCTTCATAGAGTTTGATTTTCCTTTCTTGATTTCAAAGATGGGTTTAGACACATGGCTTCTTCTTAGTTTGCACTCAAATTTGAAATGCCCTTCATTACCACAATAATGACATTTAGATATGGGCAAGGAAGTGTGAGTGCTAGAGAATGAGGACTCACATTTCACAAAAGTGTTGGTGAATTTAGGGTCATATGAAATATTCCTATTGAATCCAAGACCCGTCCTATCTCTTTTAGATTTACCCAATTTGAATAACTTTTCAAATTTCTCTTTACCTTGGGTAAATTTACACTCATACTTTTGTTTGTAGCTTTCAAGTTGAGTGACTTGGGTTTTTAAGGGTTGAATTTTCATTTTTAACTTTTGTTCGTTCATTTTCAAATCCCTTAAATTTGTTTAGTTCTTCATGGGCAAGTTTTAACTCAAATTTAAGTTCATTAATAACATTAGATCCAAGTTCTAAAGTTTTTATCTTATTTTGAGTATTAGATAAATTTTCCTTAGAAGTAGTCAACTTGGATTCTAGGTTGTTAATGTTTTTGTCTTGCCTTTGTAATTGATCTCTTAGTTTTGAATTTTCCTTATTAAGATCATCACATCCTATCTTTAATTCATTTAGTTCATCTTGAACATTAGATAGGTTATGTAAAGAAATCATGAACTTAGATTCTACACAATTTATTAATTCTTCTTTCTCTCTAAGTTCATTTTTTGAAGAAACTAATTCTTTGTTTAGTCTTTTAGATTCTTCTATAAATCTTTTATTATTCTTATCAAGCTTTAAGGATAATGTATATAATTCATTATAAGCTTGTTGAAGGTCATCTTCATTTTCAACATTTTCTTCCTCTTTTAATTCAAATTGAGATTCATTAATTTCAAGGTTTGAATCTCCATAAGTGGGAAGGAGGGGTCTAGAAGAATCTACACAAGAATCTAAACAACCCAACATAGTGGAATCCATTCTAATGATTTTCATGAAACAACAACACTAGGGTTTTGACTCTAGGTTTTTACACCTAATCAAGAGTTCCAAAACACTTGATCCTAAATTAGAGCACGAGGCTCTGATACCAATTGAAAGTCCGGGATCCTAACCCGAGAGGGGGGGGGGGGGGGGGTGAATAGGGTGATCTACACTTAATGACTAATTATGGCCAATTTTAATTTCTTAACAAATAACTAGTCACATGTGATGATTAACAATCAATATGCGGAAGCTTAAACAAAACAATCACCACAAAGCAATCACCATAACACAATGATTTATAGTGGTTCAGCCTCAATGCCTATATCCACTACCGGCTTGTGTCTCAACACCCCACCGGATTTCCACTATTTATGCTTTTGAAAAAGGCTAAGCAATAACCTCTACAATATGCTTTCCAAGGATAAGCAATAACCTAACAATGTTGTTTTTCTAGGCTAAACAACAACCTATACAAGATGCTTTTCTAGGCTAAACAATAACCTTTACACAATGCTTTTCTTAGGCTAAGCAATAACCTTTACAATAAAAAGATTTCTCTAAAGGAAGTGTTCACACAAACACTTTAAGAGAATACAATTAAGCTCAATTACAATGCCTCTTAATTAGGCGGATATGAAATTGAAAAACTAACTCACACAAACACTATATGAATGCAAAGGTGTATGTTCATGATGTGTGTGTGTGATAACTTCAATCAAGTTAAAATTAAGCCCAATCAATATATGCTTAATGCATTTAAAAGTTTAAGGCACACAAAAGATTTGATTGAAGTGAAATGCAAATCACATGTATAAATACTAACTTGTTGATGATATAAAAATCAAAGATTCACAAGTTGTATGAAACTATTTAAGACTAAACATGTGATGCATGTGCAATGTTGTTTTCAAAAACAAAAGATTAACTAAAGTTTAAATGAATGAAAACAACAAAATGATTCAACCAAGTAAATGAAACATGTTATAAAAGAAATCAAAGGATTTGACAAAACATGTTTTATAAATTTTTGAAACAAACTTGGTTTGAAATCAAGGGTGAAGAATCCAATCCAACTTAAATAAAAGATTAAGAGAAGTGATGGATTCAACACATCATAGTTATCATGCTAAAAATCATTTACCAATAATTTAAACAAAGCATATAACATATGATTAATAAAAGTAAAGCTTACTTAGAGATTTAACTTCATTGATCCAAGCTTTAGCTTTACTAATGACCCCTTGGTCTCTCTTACTTCATTCTCCTTTTTCTTGCCTCCAAACACCTCAAGGAAGGCTCTTTTCTCTTATTTGATCAACATCTTCTACAAGAGAATGAAACTCATTTTATAGCCAAAAAGTCACTTCTGGCGTGTCCCCGGTCGACCTGGTACACTGGGCGGTCGACCCGGGCTCAACGGTCATAAATCTGACCGTTTGAAAAGAGGCCCAACGGCTCTTTCCCGGTTGACCACACAGTGTGGCCGGTCGACCAGGTCCCTTGGGCCGGTCGAATGGCCACACTGCGCGGTCGACCCGGGCCTGGGACCAAATTCCTCCAAAAATTGTATTCTTAAAAGTTTTTCTTGAGGGAACTTTTTGGGCCATTAAACCAAGCTTGGAAACATGATTTTAATTCAATCTAAGTGCTTTTAAAATCATGAAAACATACAAAGCCAAAAAGGATTTGAAACTTCTTAAAACCATTGGCTAGCTTGATTTATAAAACTTCTTTTCCAAATTAAATGCATCCAAGATTAAAAACAAATCGTGCATAAAACATATGATTTACAAGATTTAAAACAATGCATGAGTAAATCAAGATTTCAAGTTTTTCTAAAACAATGCATGTGTGAAAATTCGAATGATGCTTAAATGATAATGCATCCATCAAATTGCAATACACAAAATTCCTAACAATAGCCTCGTATTTCACACTTGTTTATGGCATTAAATGAATCTTGTGAATGTTAGGTTTCTTTTTCTCTTGTTGTGGTTGTTTGGGGTTGAGAAGGAGGTGATTGGGGGATCTTGTAGAAGTTTTGATGGTGATCTGAAGGATGCTTGAATGAGGTTTTGAGCCTCCCATTTTGATGAAGGAATGAGGTTCAAATGAGTTGTAAGAAGAGAAAAAGAAGAGAAGTAGAACTGTCCCGGAACCAGTTTCTGGACAGTTCGCTTGAGCGAACTTGACAGGTCGCTCGAGTGACCTTTCCAGGAAAGGGTTTCGTCCCATCCAGTGGACAGTTCACTCGAGCGAACCCAACTTCGCTTGAGCGAACCCTCCCAAAACTCATTCCAGAGAGTAGTTAGTTCGAGCGCCCGAATATTTCGCTCGAACCAACCTGAACTGGATGAGTTCGCTCTAGCGAACCCAACTCCGCTTGAGGGAACCCTCCTAGAGGGCCATTCCAAAAACCACTTCGGTCGAGCGAACTCCTAGGTCCGCTTGAGCGATGGACACTGTTATCTGGGACTATTTTGGGAGCAAAAATGAAATATTTAAATAATTGAGAGAGGTTTGTTGGAAACCCTATTGTGGTGGGACAGCTTATAAACATTGTTTGAACCCGTTTGAGAAAGAAACCACATAAAAAAAAATTCATTTGAAGTTTTGAAAATTCCTAAGGTATATAAGGGGTCCGGAATGTCTCCAAACTCAAGGAGTACCAAGTCTATACTGAAATCGACATACGAGACCTCTATTCACCTTAAACAAATCTTGCACGTGATATTTTGCCAGAAACTTCAAAAGTTCATTTGTATTCCTTTGTTCCCGAGATTTACACTATATGACTTGTTATTCCCGAAAACATTGGAATTGTGCTTGTAACAATTGCCAGCCCCGAAATGTATTGCGCGACATGATAGGATAATTTTGCCTTTGAGCACTCCCGTCCCGCCCGTTTATATACTTGCACTTGATGTACTTTATACGTGTCTTGATTTCTGTTATTTGACCTATGAGTCAGCACCACTAAGCTTGGATAACCTTGTTGGTCTGATCCACTGACTTGGAGATCTCCTCTTGTCCTGCCAGCTGCAGTTTGGATCTCGCTATCCGGTTATTACCGTGGTCTTGTCCCGATACCCCGGCATGCTACCGTGGTTCCCAATGCCCGGCTTGCTACCGTGGTCATGTCCCGTATTATTATATATGTATATGAAAATTTTGTTGTACGTCCTCACTTCAGTGACTGAGGTCAACGTCCCGATATACTCCCAATATGCTCTTGTCACTTCGGTGATAGATAACTTAGCTTCGTGTGGATGCCATCTTGCTTGTTTCCTGATTCCTTGGATACCTTACATGTTTTATATTGGATATTGTTTTTCCAGTAAATGATTCTTCTGTTTTATGAAATGTTATTGTTTAAACAAGTTTAAATGTTTTCCAAGGTAATTTCAATTATTACTATATTATTATATCTTTTCACCAACTTAAGAAACCGTTGTATTTGACCCACTACTTTGGTACTCAGGTCCAATTGCCGGTTATCTTGAGGAGGAGCCTGAGGAGGCGGTCAGTGAACCGCAGCGTTTAGTTGAGTGGCATGCCGATGATGTCGTCTAGGCATTTGGTTGCTTGAGTTACGACACTTTTTGGGGATTGTGATTAACCATTCTTTTGGGTTACTATTTTGAGATGTATTGGCCTTTGTTGGCCTTTATTCTTTTGGGGAGTGAAAAACTAATTGATCTTTTGTATAAACTTTAACGTTACTTTTGGAAAGTGCTAATGATCATTGCTCACTCTGATATTCTATTATATAAATGTGTTATCAGTCTTGTTATATTGGATATAAAGGTGTGAATTAGATTTGTTACACGTTTCCACACTTAAACAAATGTACCTACCTTATGTTGTTGTGATATCCTCAATGTGGACACCTGTGGGAAATTACGTGCACGGGTAATATCTTATCCTTTATTGACCCGTGGACGTGTAACAAATTTATTTTATGTCTTATGGAATTAACCATTCATTCGTATATCATCATCACCTGTCCCGATCCCAGATTAGGCCCGTGGACCCGGCCCGGGGTCACGATAGACTGGTATCAGAGAGAGACATGTTTCAGGCAATTAAATTAAACTAGAAATCTTAAGGACGTGGCGAGGATTCGTTAGAAATTCCGTTAGCTAGCATCGTGTGAGCAATATGTGACCCTTTATTGATTATTATGTACTAACAACTTATTTTGCAGCATTATGCCACCTTGCAAGAGACCGATAAACTGCAATCCCACCGCAAGTAATAGTAAGCACACATGGCTAGTTGGGGAAGATACTCCTGATAACATCATGCAGAATCAGTTTCAGCAAATGATGCAGGCCATGCTTGACCAACAGCATCAGGCTAATGAAAACCAAGCTAGACTACAAGAATAGATGGTTAAGAAGGATGAAGACCATGCCAGAGAATTGGCAAACATGCAGAGGCAACTCCTAGAAGTATTACAAAGGATACCCGAATCGGTTCAAGCTCAACCTGCAATTGTCATCAATCAAAGGTAGCATGACCCGAATGCGTTGTTTGAACGATTTTGGAAGAGAGCTCCGAAAGAGTTTGTTGGAACAGAAGATTCATTAGCTGCAGATGTTTGGTTAGATCATATGGAAAAAAACTTCGAGGTCTTCCAATGCACCGGAGGAGAACGAGTGAAACTTGCAACATTTCTCTTTATCGGTTCAGCAGACGTCTAGTGGAAGACAGTCAGGGAAGAATACAGGACTATGGCAGATGCAGTGGCTTGAGCTAACTTTAAGAGACAATTTGGGGACAAGTATGTACCCACCCACATCAAGAGACAAAAGGTAGTAGAGTTTCAGCAGCTTGTCCAAGGCAATATGACGGTTCTTGAGTACCTCACTAAATTTGAAAGATTGTCTAGATATGCTCCAGAGTTAGTAGACACAGTTGAGAAGAAGATTGTTAAGTTCCTTAAAGGACTAAGTCCCATCATTGAGAGGGATGCTACGGGGGTCGTACCACCTATAACCTTCGAAGAGACAGTCAAGAGAGCTTATAAGTTTGAGAATTTCCACCACAAAATCCTCGGAGTTCAGGGAAAGGGTTAACCTCATCAGCAGAGCTACCGGCAAAGAAATCAACAACACAAGAAGCATAGGACAGAACAAAATGTTTAGAATCAAGTAACTTGTATCCACTATGGGAAGAATTATGAGAGTACCCAATGTCGTACACTTACAGGAGCATGCTTTAGGTGTGGTTCAATAAACCATCAGATGAAGGATTGTCCGAGACAAAACAGGTAGAATCAGCAACAGCAAGGAGCATAACATCCAACACCACCTCAAAATGCACTGGTTGTCCAGAACCAGGCCAAGCCACCTCAACAACAAGCACCACAGCAACAGTACAAACCTCAACAGCAGCAATAACAGGCCCGTTAGCAAGGGTAGAATCATAATTAGCATCCTCAACAATAGAATAGAAATGCATAGGAAGACCGGCCACAACAGACTCAGAATAGGCCACAGCAACGAAGACAAGTCTATGCAGTCAATAGAGCTGATACAGAGGCGATGGGTAATGTAGTAGAAGGTACACTCTTTGTTTATGGGATTAAAGCTAGGATTTTTTTTTTACCTTGGCTCTACACACTCATTTTTATCCCATGAATTTTCTATGTTGATTCATGTGCATGCTAAAGAACTTGAGTATATTTTGACTGTGGTCACCCCAGTAGGTAAACAAGTCATATGCAAAACTTTGACCCTATTGCACAGTCCAGATAGGAGTAGTAGTGTTACCCGTAGACCTTATTTTATTGGAGACGTTTGATTTTGATATCATCCTAGGGATGGATTGGTTGGCAGGCTACCATGCCACAATAGATTGTTTCCATAAGACCCTCACCTTCAAATCGGATGGAACACTAGCAGGAGTGTTGTTTCAGGGAGAGAGCAGAAATTTTCGTGCAGGGTTGGTCTCAACGTTGAAAGCTGATAGACTATTGAAAAGTGGATGTGAGGCCTATTTGGCGTTTATCACGGAGGATAAACGGTCCCAAAGGGTGGAGGAGATCCCTATTGTTCGGGAATTTTCGAATGTTTTTCCATAAGAGATTCCAGGATTACCACTCATAAGAGAAATTGATTTCACTATTGAATCGTTACCAGGGACTGCTTCGATCTCTATTGCACCATATCGAATGGCTCCGGCGGAATTGGGAGAATTAAATATACAATTGCAATAATTTTTAGACAAAGGTTTTGTGAGACCGAGCATTTCACCATGGGGAGCTCCAGTTTTGTTTGTCAAGAAGAAAGATGGTTCGATGAGAATGTGTATAGATTATCGGAGATTGAACCAAGTGACTATCAAGAACATGATCCATTGCCGAGGATAGATGAACTGTTTGACTAGTTACAAGATGCTTCTTATTTTTCGAAGATTGATTTTAGATCCGGTTACCATCAGCTGAGAGTCAAAGAATCAGATGTATTGAAGACAGCCTTCCGGACAAGATATGGTCACTATGAGTTTCTTGTTATGCCATTTGGATTGACTAATGCATCGGCAGTATTCATGGCATTAATGAACAAGATATTTACACAGTATCTAGATCAGTTTGTAGTAGTATTTATTGATGATATTTTGGTGTACTCCAAGACCAAGGAAGAACATGAAGAACACTTGAGAGTAGCACTGCGACTTCTGAGAGAGAACCAGCTGTATGCAAAGTTCAACAAGTGTGAATTCGTGCTAGAGCAAGTAGCATTTTTGGGGCACATCATCTCTAAAGAAGGATTGTCAGTAGATCCGTCCAAGATTGAGGCAGTAGTGAAATGGAAAAGACCGAAGAATGTGACTGAAATTAGAAGTTTTCTGGGATTGACAGGATATTATCAGAGGTTTGTACAAGGATTTTCGTCGATTGCATCACCATTGACGAAGTTGACTAGGAAAAATGTACCGTATGTGTGGATAGATCAGTGTGAAGCGAGTTTCTAAGAGCTAAAGAAGAAATTGACTACAGCACCAGTCCTCACTTTACCAACTAGAAGCGGCGGTTTCACCATTTTTACCGATGCTTCGAATGTTGGACTTGGTTGTGTATTGATGCAAGATGAAAAAGTGATAGCTTATGGATCCCGGCAGTTGAAAGATCACGAGAAGAATTATGCCACCCATGATCTTGAGTTAGCAGCAGTTGTGTTTGCGTTGAAAATGTGGAGACATTACCTCTATGGAGAGAAATTCGAAGTCCACTCCGATCACTGCAGCTTACAGTATTTGTTTTCTCAGAAGGAACTGAACATGAGGTAGAGAAGATGGATGAAATACATAAAAGATTATGATTTTCCAATCAAAATCACCCGGGGAAAGCTAATGTAGTTGCTGATGCCTTGAGCAGAAAGTCAGTAGGCTTGGCAAATCTCAGTGGCACTTAAATTTTTGAGCAATTTGAGGAGTTTAGAATAGACCTACAGCCACTGAGGAAGGGTGTATTGCTAGCAAATGTATGAGTGTTAGAGCCTTCCTTCATTCAGAAGATCAAGGATAGTCAGTTGCAAGATCCAGAGTTAGCCAAGATTTCAGAGCATATAGCAGATCGTCCTGACTTCCGTATTGTAGATGAAGTTTTGTACTACCGTGACCGTCTGTGTGTGCCTAACATTGAAGATTTGAGGAATGACATTATGACCGAAGCTCACAGTACAAGGTATTCCATGCATCCAGGTAGCATGAAGATGTACTAGAACTTGAAGGGCTGATTTTGGTGGAACAATATGAAGAGAGAGATTGTAGCATTTGTCTCCCGATGTATGACTTGTCAGTTGATAAAGGCAGAACATCAGAAGCCTCCAGGGTTATTGCAACCGTTAGAGATTCCAGAATGGAAATAGGAACACATTACCATGGATTTCATTTCGGGACTACCGAGAACCAGCAAGAGGCAACGATGCAATATGGGTCATTGTGGACCGACTCACCAAGTCAGCTCATTTCATTCTTATGAGGAGAGGGAGGAAGATGCACATGCTACCTTTGACAGAGTTGTTTGTCAATGAGATTGTCAGTAGACACGAACAACCAGTTTCCATCACATCTGATAGAGACAGCAGATTCATCTCGAGATTTTGGAAGACATTACATGAATCCATGGGTACGAGGCTACAGTTCAGTACAGCTTATCACCCGCGGACAGATGGCCAGTTAGGGAGAACAATTCAGACTCTTGAGGATATGCTCTGTGCTTGTGTGTTAGACTTCAAGACTCAATGGGATGAAACGTTACCGTTGTGTGAATTCGCTTACAACAATAGTTATCATTCAAGCATTGGAATGACACCTTTTGAGGTATTGTATGGTAGAAGGTGTAGAACACCTGTATGTTGGAAAGAAGTTGGCACCTGCAGTTTCCATGGACCAACCATAGTGAGTGAGACTAGTGACAAAGTCAAATTGGTCCTAGAACGTCTGAAAGTAGCCCGGAGTAGATAGAAAAGCTACCTTTCTCTATACAGAAGATTTCCAATTGTACTCTCTTTGTGAGTCTGCATATCATTTCATTGCTTTCAGTCAATTTCATTCATGTGGGAGATTGTTAGGAAAATGGCTAAGAGCACCACTATTTTTGTCAACTTTGAGCCAAAATCTAAGTGAGACTCACTTATCATTTTAGGTGGGAATACATGAGAATGTAATATACCCCATGAGTAGATTAAGAACATGTATTTGGTTGCTCTAATCCATTAAGGAGTGAATGAGAAATTGCATCCTAAACACCACTACTTGCCCTGCACCGAACTGAACCGGGCTTGGGCTTGGGCTTCACGCGAGTTGGGCCTGGCTCGGTCCACTACCCATTTATGTATTTTTGGAGAAATTTCTTTTTTCCAAATGGGGTGTATTCATTCACATATGAAAGGGTGTGTCCAAAGTGATGTGTCCATTCACATATGAAAGGGTGTGTTTAAAGTGATGTGTCCATTCGCATATGAAAGGATTTGTCTATTCACATATGAAAGGGTATGTCCAACTGAAGAGGTGTGTCCAAAGAGAAGCATCTGTTCACTGAACAGATGCAGCCCCATGAATAGACATGAAGCAGGCTATAAATATCATCTTGTCCATGCTTTTCTGCTCATTCCATTCACAACAACTGCATTGCATTTGGGTCATCAGTCTGAGTCAAGAGAGAGTTCTACTGCACGATTGGTTCGCCTGTCACATAGTTTGTAGTGCTACTACTGTGTGGATTGATCATTGTATTCTGGGAGATAAACGCCATTGAAGCTCGTAAGCATCGTTGTGGGGGCGAAATTTGTCTTAAGGTCATAGTATTAAATACTAGCCTTGATCAAACTTCTTATGTGAGTTTCTGAACTTCATAACTTCAACAACAATACTCTGGTTTTTGCCTTCAAATAGTGAGTGAATTTTTCATTTCTAGATTACAATCTGTAACTATGTTTAGTTGTTGTTTTGCTTCATTGTTGTAAGGAACTGTTTCCTAAATACTGAACTATTACTGTATGTACTCGGAACAATAATTACGACCAAAAGCGAATTGATCGATGATCTAATTTGTCGTAACCCAGATTGTCGATAATGAGGGGTATAACAATGTAGATAGCCATGATAGCTATGGATGAAAACTTAAGTTTTCAAGAACTGAAGTTTTACCACCAAACATGGGTGATGGATAGATAATACATGGAAAGCAAAAAAAAATACCAGACTAAGCAAACCCCAAGTGGCACAGACAAAAATTCAATTTGGAGCTCCAGCCAAGTAGGTGGTTCCAAAGCCATTGACTCTGAAAAGCCTTTTAGTGCTGTAGCCCTACTACCTAGAGTACCAACTATTAATTATAGATTGCTGTGACTTCAATGCATCACAACCATGACTGAGATTTAGCCTCTAGAGTGAGCACTTTGGTACCCTAGTGTCAGCAAATAGTGGTCCCTTTAGCACCTTGAGGACCAGCTAGCATCTAGTAAGCCCTCGTCAAACATACCCTTGGCTAAGGCATTATTTATTTTGTGGTAGTTTTGAGTCAAGATGGAGATTAATTGGGGTCAGTTTAATTGCATAAAATGCATAGGAATTGAGTTCGTAGGTATGCATGGTGAAATGAACTTCACCAATGGATTACTAAAGAGGTGAGGGGTGAAGAGATGAGGGAGATATCTAGATGGAACCTTGACTTTCCTCGATGTTGAATTATTAGGTTCATAGTTGGGTATTCCTTTTTCATCTTTTTTTGGATTCAATTTTCATTGAAGGGGAGATTATTTAACGGTCATTGTTGGATATTCACCTTTGATTTTTCTTATTTTTAGCCACTTATAAAAATAAAAGGGATTTTTACCAAAAAAGTGTTTCTAAACTTTTATTATACAGATTCAGTTACAAATACATTAAAACATCCATATGGGTGTTCGTACAAGTTTTCTGGATAATTATGCCCCCCACATAATGCGGACGATATTGTTATCTATACCTAATGAACACAGCGTTTTTTATCACAATCTCATTCGCCTTTTGCCTCTCTTCCATCTAGACGATTTCTTCGTCCTTGTCCTTTGATTCTCCCTTCTTCCCCACTCTCTGCCAATGCCTCTCTTCTTCCTTCTTCTCTGTTCATCTCTTTGGCGCTAAAATTTCTGCAATCAGTTTGTTTGCCATCGCATTCGATCCTCCTCGAAAACTTCAATCTCTTATCTTCTCGTTTCTGCAAATTACATTATAAGAAGCGCTCTATCTCTCACTTCAAACCCTAATTTCTCCCACCTCGAGGACATCATCATCAACAATGGCGAAAGACGCGTTAGGGTTCTCGTCACAGGAGTTGCTGGTAATCTCTCTCTCTCTCTCTCTCTCTCTCTCTTGATTTCAGTCTCTATTCGATCTATCGTCTTTTGTTTTGATTCTATGCTTGATTTCTTTGCTTTCTCAACAAGGAAGGAAGGTATTTGTGCTTCAGATTCTTAGATTCTAATCAATGTTAAAAGGCATTTGGTTGAATTTGAAATGCTGTGCATTTTGGATTGTCATTGTTATTGTCATAGTTGATTGTGTAGAGAGTCGATTAAGTCTTGATATCTAATGGCATACGTTGGAATGCTGAGGAAAATTCTTCTCTACGTCACCTCGCAATGTTTTTTCCGGTGGATATTTGGACATTTGATGAGTTCTACTATAGAAGAAAAAAGACATGTTGGCGTCTTGGTGATTGGTGCAGCAGGATGTGGAAATCCCATCTTTTACAGAGATCAAAGACTGGATTTTTTCCCACAGGGAATTGTGTTTCTTGTATCCCTGGGGTGTGGGGTTGTTAATATATCATTTGTTTTCATCATAAATTGTTACTGAAACTTATGGAGGCATCCCCTGATGGAATTTGCATAGGCTTTTGTCTAAATTTGCATAGGAATTTTTTTTTCGTGTTTGAGTTTTGGGGTGTGGGGGGTGTTTAGTATATTTGATATGGAAAAGGTTTCCCATTTTTTTGTTTAATGGAGCACAAATAAAATCAATGATTTTGTATTATTAGAGATCTCCAAAAGTGTGTTTTTATATTGATCAATGAAGGCTTTTCCACTAAATCCAAGGTTTACACTTCTCATCAGTTGATACCCATTTGTTATACAGGCTAAATAAGCTATGTTATTGTCCCAATGATTGCCTAAGGAGCAATGTTGGGTCCTGATCAGCCTGTGATTCCACACATGCTTGATATCCCTCTTACTGCAGAAGCCTTGAATGGGGTCAACGACTTAATCACATAATATAAAAAATAATGTATTAGACGGATTTAATGACAAATACACCAAAACAACAAATTCGGTGTTCGTACGAGGTATTTGGACGACTTTACCCCCATTTTCTGCTGAACGACATCGTCACAAACTCACCCCATGGCCGATTGATTCTTCTTTCTTCCCCATTTTTCCTCTCCTGCCTTTTTTCTCTCTTTCTCCCTCTCCTTGATCTCTTCTCATCAAATCCTCCTAAAAGCGCCTCTTCCCAAAACTACTCCTTCAATTCCGTCCTCTGCTTGCCCCTCACATGAACCCCCTCTTCCTCTTTGTCTCTCACTTTGTCATCCCTCATCTCCTCTGCTTCTTTCCACCGAGTTCTATCTTTCTCCTGCGCTGCTTCTTCTTAATGTATGTATTTTATTTTCAAGTTCTTCCCCCCATGGTTAGAGCACCGTATATATATATATATATATATATATTGGTTTTTGTTTCTCCTTTTCCTTCCTATCCACTATTTTTAGGTCTAGCTTAAGTGTTTGCATGTATTTTGTTTTCAAGGTTTTTTTTCTTTTTCTTTTTCAAGTGTTGGAGCACAACACATATGTATATGATGTCGTTGTTTTTTTTTTTTATCCTTCTTCTCTTCATAAATCACCGCTTGAGGGTTTCCCCCCTTCCTTTACAAATCCTAACTGTTTGATTAAATGTCCAATAGAAATTTAATCTTAATGACATGATTATCTTAAAGGGTTTAACTCCTATTAAAAGAGTAGAACTAATGTTAGGAGGCTTAAATGACCTAAAGATCCAGTGAGAATGAGATGAGAATTCTCAAATATAAATTTTCTATGAGATTATTGAAAATCCTATATGTTGTCTATGATTTTCGCTAAAGAGGACTCACATTGAACTGCAAATAATTTCCTGTAGGAGTTGAAACCAAATTGGAAATGTGCTTGGACAGGGTGGATATGACATTGTCTATAGAGGAAGTTGATTGATGGAATCAAAGTTGTAGTAAATCTAATTTTAATGTGAGAATCTAAATGGTTGCAACCATTTACTGACTTATATGTATTTATTGGCTGATTTGTTAACTGCTTTTAATGAGTTTCTAAAAGGTCTGTTTTAGTGGAATGGTAGCTTTATAACTAACCAATGTAGAGCTCTTTGTATGTGTTCAAGAATGCCATGGACCTGATGAACCACTTTGATATGGTTTGGGTAAGTTGGTCTCTATGCCATTGAATGGTAGAGATCCTAACGCATGAAATTTCCTAATTGATTTGTTAGATTCTTACAATTCAGCTTTGTGAATTGAAACTTTTGGCAATAAGGTTGGATTTTTCTAGAACCAGATTTCCTTTTACGTCCTTATTTACAATATCTCTTTGGTAACTCACTCCATAGCTATTAGGACAACTAAGATGTTTGTGCAGCTATTTTACATGTTAAAGTTTTAACTTGTGGAGTCAATTGCATTTTTCTGACATGTTCAATGTATCAATATCTTACTTGGATTCATATAAATGCCAATCACAGGTGCTGGGTTTGATTAAGATAGATTTACAAAAGAATGCCTTGTAAAAGTACTAGGTGGATTTTGATTGACTGAATTCCACTTGTGGAAGTTAAACCCTGACATACACATTCCAATCAGCAACATTTGAAGTTATGGCTATTTTGTATTGGAATTGGATTTTCTAGGAGCATTTTGGTGTGATGAATCTGAATTCTTTTTGTACTTTGTGTGGAAACAAGTGTTAAAAAGAAAAAATGTTTATAATTTTTTGGGTTTCATAATTTTTTAGGTTGCAGCCAAAACAATCTTTGGTGGTTATTTTATTGGGAACCTGTCATAGATTCATGCATATTTGGGGGATGGGAGGGTCTTCATGTTTTGCCCGCAAGCTGTAAAACTATGAAGGAGCTATTGTTGTTTTACTATGTTATTGTTATTGTTATGTTGAGTTTTAACTAGTCAAATAAAATTGACGAATGACAAAACATGTTATTGCTATTTATGGGAAACCTGGTTCAATGTATATTAACATTCATTGAAAAAAAAAAAACTAGTAATTTAACAATGTATATGTAAATTTTATTTGACTAGTTAATAGCTCATTCTAGTCCATTTAAAGGTTTCTGTATGGGTTGGACTTTTAATCCTCAAATGGCCAGCTTTTGTGCTATTTTTTTGTTTGGGAGATTTCAAGTTTTAACTCAACTGCAGAGTATTTGACTCTAGAAATCCCAGACTCTTTTGGTTGGATGAATTTCTGAAGGCACTGTTTAGGGGTTTGTTAGATAGGTTTAGACTGTTTGGTTGGGGAAAATCAGCCTGCTTACTACGTGGAATTCAAATATAGGGGATGGATTTTAGCATGTTTACAGCCATCATCTAAACTGAGTTTTGACCTTTATTTTTCTAGGGACATAAACTGGGTTGGGACTTAGCCCATTTGCAACATATCAATCTTGTCATTTGTCTAGTACAAATCAAACTGATTCCAGCAAAATTTTGGCTATATTTTAACCCATTTTCAGCTTTTGTTTAAGCTAATTTTGAGCCAATTTATACCCACTATTCAGACTGTTTGGGTGTGAAAGTTTAGGCTATTGGGCTTCCTGTTCTTGGGCTAGTTGGATATAGAGTTTAACAACATGGTGGGCTCTTATATTACACATGTACAACTATTTAGCTCTTCAAACCATCCGCTTGTAAGAGCCCATTTGTGTTTGGGGGATTCTTTGTTTTGTGTCTAATTGGGAGAGTATGTCATCAAACCTTCTTAAATCTGTGGAAACTTATTCTAGTTTGAAAATTTGATTGTTATATTCAAAAGTTTCAGATTTACATAAGTAGATATCAAGAATGAAAAAAAATCTCTGAAAAGTTGTTCTACTTCCATTTTCTAAAGAAGAAGTGGTTGTTAATGCAATTACAAAACTAAAACACCCCAATTTCTGATTTTGAATTTTATAGATTGCTTGGTAATTGGAATTTTTTGCAAAATCTAGGGAAAGACCCAACCCAATTTCTGATCTGGAATTTTCCGTCACAATTTTGGGAGGTGAAAGCAGCAGATTTAAGTATCAGTCCTGTTCATCGTGCAACAAGCGGTGTTATTGATCCAAATAAGGTTGAAGGGATCTTGTTTATTATCTTATATTTTGTTCTTTAGGTTATGGAGTTTTTATCCAAGGCAGCCAAGGTGATTTAATAATGTTAAGCCTCAAAGTTGTACTAATTATTAGCCCATAGATGAGGTTTTGCTTGATCAATCCAGTGACAAGTAAAATTTAGTTGAGAGTCAAACTGGGGTGAGTACCAACTTATGAGTAGTGATTTTTCAAGGGTTAGATTGATCATCAGTGGGCTTAGGCTACTATTATGCAGATTTCATAACTGTGGCATGGTTTCCCTTGAAAATCTATGTTTATTGATGTAGGCAATCATTCATTTCTGTGATGTGAAGGTTATGCAGCATGTTATGATGTAAACTCTATAGTGGGAAGCAGGGCCCACTATTGAGGGGTTTGGCTGATAAGGCAAGGATACAGATTGTGACTATTGATTAAGAATAATCAAAATTGATGGTTGGACTATATTCGGTCTTAATGTCCATTTAATGTGCTCAATCAATATTAAATATCATCTGATCTGCATGATATCATTTGTTGACCCCTTCATTCCATGATTGATGTGCATTATAATATCTACTGCAAAGAATTTAGGATCACAATGTGGTGCTAAAGCATTACTGTTAGTTTTTCTTTCTAGTTATTGTCATTTATGAAGAAAACATGTATGTGGTAGTTGTGTTTAATCTTTGAAAAGGGAATTTCTCACCCATTTCCACGCCTACTTCGGGTCAGAGAAAACAAGGCTCTAGATAAAGCCACAACATCTGAGCAGGTTTGGCAAAATCTGCCATTTGCTGGTCATTCATTCAGCCTGGACAATTTTATCATTGTTCTGTAGTAACAAACTCTAATGTTCAGTTAAATCATTTTCAGGTTGCTGAGATGTATCGCGCTAAAAAATTCAACCATCCAAATAATCAAGAGGATGAGGATGATGATGAAAGCATTCACAATTATATCAACCATTGAAGCAAGATGGTTTCTATGCAGTTAGTCATGGCCCTTGCCTATCGTAAATGGAAGCAACTAATTACAGTTATAGGTTTTTGCCAACTTATTCACATGGTCAAGCCAATGTACATTAAGGTTTACTAGCAAAAATATGGAGTCACGAATTTGTGCAATACTATCCACCCGTTTCCTACTCAGATGAGCAACCACGATGGAAATCATATCTCACATTTGGATGTCTTTCTCCGGTAAAACTTTGACCACTGGATGAAAATTGTGTAACAAACTGTAAGCAATTCATGTTGTGTTGTGGCTTAAAATAGTAGTGTGGCTTTCTAGCAATAATTGGGGATGCAATAGAATTTTTTCCTTGATTGTGTTCTCATTCTGGGTGTGTAATCAGCTGAATAATTTATTTTTTTTTTCTGATTGGGTTCCCTTTTTGGATGAGTTATAACTTCAACTTGTCCACATCGTTATTTAGATTTGAAATGTTGAAAATACTTATCAAGGGGGAACACATTTTGATTTATATTTTGGATGTATCCTAAGTAACTAGAGGAGAATATAATTTATATATTTTGATGTATCCTCAATAACTAGAGAATAACTTATTTTGCATATGGTATGGGTTATTCTGCTTTAATGTACAGGAGCTCCCTCTATAGCAGATTCTCTTTCAAGGCCTTAACGTTTCTGATTAGTACTTAAAGGTTTGAAAAGCCCAATGTGTTGTTTAAGGGTCTCAAATCAGATCAACAATATGACATCCAACTAATACAAACAACGTCTACGATTTTAGAGCTTTTTCTTTCATTTTTGTTGTCTAGCAATGAGATTGACCATGACTATAAATTGAGATACATAAACAATGAAAAAGGCTCACGAATTTCACCCAAATTAATGATTTCTAATTTTTTTTTTAAAACGATATCGTTAAGATGCTTTAGAGTTTTCAACGAGATTGGCCCTGACTATATATTGAGATACATAAACAATGAAAAAGACTCACGGAGGTTACCAAGAATACCAAATTGTAAATATTCCAGCAACGAAATCATTACCGTCCTTTAGAGTTTTCAGTCTCAAATTTGTTATCCAGCAAGTTGATGGCCTCGATTTTAAAATGTGACCTTTAAACAATGGGGAAGATTCATGGATGCTGCTCAAGATTCATATGTCGGTATATTCATGTAAAGCAAGAAAACGACAACAGTGGTGACCTTCCATCTTATAACTTGACTAATACATAAATGAACTAGGGTTTTATGGCAAAGTTGGAACGTACGTTAGAAGGAAGATGGGTGTTTTATCGAGCGTCTGTGTTTTGAGTTTTTTGAACATCATGACTGAAGATGTTCAAACTCAGCAGGGGTGAGTACGAACCTTTGGGCTCGCTGGAAGTTGGCTCAACAAGTGCATAGCCCGAAGGTTCGAACTATCCTTTTCAGGGTTCGAACCTTTGGGTTTTCTGGAATTTGGCCCAGTAAATCCACTCCTCAAAGGTTCGAACTCTCCTATTGAGGGTTCGAACCTTTGGGTATTCTGGAAACTGGCTCAGGAAGTGCAGGTCTGCAAGGTTCGAACCCTCCTCTTTAGGGTTCGAGCCTTTGGGTATTCTGGAAACTGGCTCAGGAAGTGCAGGTTTGCAAGGTTCGAACCCTCCTCTTGAGGGTTTGAACCTTTGGGTATTCTAGAAACTAGCTTAGGAAGTACAGGTCTGCAAGGTTCGATCCTCCTCTTGAGGGTTCGAAGCTTTGGCCCGTCTGGAATTTGGCCCAAAGATTCCACTCCTCGAAGGTTCGAACCCTCCTCTTGAGGGTTCGAACCTTTGGCCTGTCTGGAATTTGGCCCAGAGATTCCACTCCTCGAAGGTTCGAACCCTCCTCTTGAGGGTTCGAACCTTTGGCTATTTGGAATTTGGCCTAGAAAGTTTTGGGTAGAATTGAAAGGCAGTTTTGCCACTGAGTCATCCACGGAAGATGGGATGTTGCTCCTTGATGTAGAGTCAATCTGTAGGGCCCTATGATATTGGATGCCATCGCGGCTTAAACTATAAACAATATCCAATTTTAGGCAGCAAGCTAGAAGTCCTTAAGTCAGGCTTGAAAATGAAAGCATTGATAAGGTCTAGAGATATTTATGTTTTTCCAGGGGAGAATAACCATGGAAGAGTTCAGATTTAAACTAGAGCATGCTTCACAATTTTCAAGCATCTATGAACATGGTAATTCTTCTGCAGAGGACTTAAGTAAACTATATGCTTTGGGCTGTTTGTATGCTTCATTTGCTGAAATATATGAGAGAACCATTTGACTTTTTAAGTAAACTGGTTAGCACTCATAGGCGTAGCCAATTTAATTTATGATTTACACGTACGAGCATCACTTAAGTATCCACATGCATTAATGGAAGTTCTCTTGACTGTTGGGGATGGAATCTTAAATGAGCTTTTAACCTTACAGAAGTCAGTATGTCATTATTCTTATACATTTTACATCAAATAGTTATTTATATGTTTGCAAATATGTTTGCTTTACTAACATTTTCTACTAATAAGAAACGATAAAGTCTTGAAAGAGAGTCTACTGTAAAAGGAGCTCATGTACATTAAAGCAGAATAACTCATAAGTTCTTCTCTAGTTATTGAGGACAAGTTGAAGTTATATCTCATCCCTAAAAAAGAGGAAAATGATGATTCACTGTGAGAGTTTGAACTATGGACACCTCTAGAAAATGACTTGGTTTGAGTACTCCCAACAAAGGTTCATGGATATCACCCAGATTAGTGATTTCTAAATTTTTTGATAACGATATTGTTACGATCATTTAGAGCTTTTTATCTCAATTTGTTTTCCAGCAACGAGACTAACCCTGACTATAAATTGAGATACATAAACAATCAAAAAGGCTAACGGATTTCACCAAGACTAGTGATTTCTAAATTTTTTGATAACAATATCATTACGATTCTTTAGAGTTTTCTTTCATGTTTTCACTGTCCAGCAATGAGATTGGCCCTTACTATATATTGAGATACATAAACAATGAAAATAGCTCATGGAGGTTACCAAGAAGACCAAATTGCAAATATTTCAATAACGAAATCGTTACAGTCCTTTAGAGTTTTCAATCTCAAATTTATTATCCAACAAGTTAATGGCTTGGATTTCAAAATGTGATATTTAAACAATGGGAAAGACTCATGATGCTGCTCAGAATGATATGTCAGTATATTCATGCAATGCAAGAAAAATACAACAGTGGTGGCCCTCCTTTTCATAGTTAAATGATATATAAATGAACTTAGTTTGCTTTTTGAGTCAAACTATTCAATCTACTCTATGAAGTGAAAAGTGGCTGCAAGAAAACTGCGCGAGCCTAGATAATATGCACTACTTCTAAGAGATCTGTCTATGTCTTATAGGAAATAAATACATCATTAGAGGCTATTGTGGCAGCATCTGCAATAATAGTACAGCTTGTGGGCGAAACTCAAAGACCCTCCCATCCCTCAAATATGCATAAATCTATGACAGGTTCCCAATAAAATAACCAATGAAGACTGTTTTGGCTGCAGCTATATTCCCAAGCTCCTGCCGATCAAGAGGCATCATTAGAAGATGATCCAACATGCTTAATGCTTATAAGTCGGTTCTTTGTAATCCAAAAGGTGCCTGGAAATGTGAAGGATGGCAAGAGTAATTCAACATGCAGGAATTCACACTTGAAAACACTACAAGCACAAGCATTTTCGTATGTACCAAAGCATCCCAAAGAGCTAAAATGGTACACAGATGCTCAACACAAAAAAATAAAAATAAAAAAATGCATGCATATTCAACAAAGACAATGAAAAATTAGAACCTTTGTTTCGATCTGCAACATGCTAAACCCTTGTCTAGGAGCAATATTGTAGAAATCCCAATAGGAATCATCCAGTCCATCCTGAATTGAGGACAACAATTTCCGTTGAATCTCATGTGGGAAGATCATTGCTTCTCCTTTTTCATAATAAAATATGAAATCAGGTTCACAGTTATGAATAAAAGTCCAACACACACACAAAGACCCCTCATCAATCAACCTTGAATCCAAGAAATATCAGTGTAAGGAAACAATCACATGGACAATAGCTCAATTATATAGGACCATAACCGACAAAATCCAAACATCAGAAGCTTCCATTCTAGTGAACCATCACACAGAACATGTCCCGAATGAAAAGTGTAAAAATCAGGTATTTTTTAATAACTTTTTATTCTCTCTCAAAAGTTCAACTCCACAATTTCAACATTTTGGTTTGATAGGTGTACTTGTTTGTTAGGCCATTGCTTCTATTAAGGAGTCTTTTGTCAATGAGTTGATCAATGAAAAATAATACAAAACAGAGGTAGCATTTCAGATTTCTCTCTGTCTCGTGTATATTTTTTTGCATATTAAAAGTAAAAGCCATCTTGTTCATTAAGAGCATAAGCCTTGCTAGACCAACACCCAAAATATCCACCATATGATTGAATCACAGCGGAAAAGGGAAAGGGGTTCACAAACAAAGCCGTCGTCCAACTTTGAGGCTCTAAAATGAAGGGCTGGATGATGTGATTAGAGTGATCTTTGGCTAGCCCCCTAATCCAAACTCTAGTTTTTTTTTTTTTAGCATTTCCATGCAAATTTACAGAATCCATAAACTAAAAGTTAAAGGAGGTGTATCTCTAAGCCATTTTTGAGCGGAAAAGTGAGTGAGAAGATGGAAAAAAGTATCCATGGACCAGCCTCTTGTGGCCCCCCATGGGTCCATCACCATTAACAAGGCTGCTGGATAGAAAGATTCCATGATGGATTAGGGATTGAACAAAAATCACCCTAGTTGGAAAATCATAGACATCAATTTACATGTCCAAAAGATTAGTAATTTTAATTTAGGATGATTTAAGCCAATGGGAATATCATACAAACCATAGTGAACTTTTGTTGACCCTGCATGAGGAATAGAGGGGGAGATTTCTCCTACGTAGCTCCCATAAAAAGATCACACGTCTAACCAAGTCTCAATATGCATTTATAGAAAAAATCTCTAATTTAGTAAATTGAGATTCATTATGGCAAATCCATGACTGACATACACCCAATCACTCTAATCACAATGGTCTGTACTGCTAAGTTGAATCACCCAAATTGGATAGCTATGACCTTCCACTGAGTAGATTTTGTCCGTTCGATCACTAATACAAGATGGGAACCATCTCTATTATATTAAAATAAAGAAACAATGACATTTTTCTAGGAGATATTATATAAAATTGAAAATGATGTAAAATGCTTAATACAACAATCATAGAGGACCTGACAAAATGCTTAACCTACATGACTAACTAAAGAGTAAAGACTGCCTAGAAATGCTCATGTTACCTTGCAGTCTTTAGCTGCATACTGCTCCAATGCTAATGCTTGAGCCTTGTAAATGGATATATTTTTAGACACGACATCCCTCCCCAATGCTGATGCTTGAGCCTTGTAAATGGATATATTTTTAGACACGACATCCTTCCTTTCCATTCCCTCCTTCCTGGGAAATCCACCAACCATAACTGCTATATTCACACCAGTGCAAGCTTCAACAACATCTATGGTGGGGACAACACCTATTGAACCATATATTCATTAGAGACAAAAAAAAAGGCATACGATCTAGGACAAATAAAAGTCATGTGAATTGTGATTGAATGCAAAGACAAAGAAAGGAATTTTACTAGATCAATCCTTAAGAGGTAGACAACATACCTTCGAGGAGAGGAAATGCAGCACCAATCAACTCCATTTTCACCCCATTTAAGGCTTCTGCAGCAAGAGGGATATCAAGCATGTGTACAATCATAGGCTGATCAGGACCCAATATTGCTCCTCAGGCAATCATTGGGACAAGAGCATAGCTTATTTGGCCTGTAGAACAAATGGGTATCAATTGATGAGCAGTGTAAACCTTTGATTTAGTGGAAAAGCCTTCATTGAGCAATATAAAAACACACTTTTGGAGATCTCTAATAATACAAAATCATTTGATTTTATTTGTGCTCCATTAAACAAAAAATGGGAAACCTTTTCTATATCAAAATACTAAACACCCACCACCACCCCCAAACCCAAACACGAAAAAAAAAATTCCTATATAAATTTAGACAAAAGCCTATGCAAATTCCATCAGGGGATACCTCCATAAGTTTCAGTAACAATTTATGATGAAAAAAAAATGACATATTAACAACCCCACACCCTAGGGATATAGGAAATACAATTCCCTGTGGGGAAAAAAAAAATCCAATCTTTGATCTTTGTAAAAGATGGGATTTCCACATGCCTGCTGCACCAGTCACCAAGACCTTAACATACCTTTTTTTTTCTATAGCAGAACTCATCAAATGTCCAAATATCCAACAGAAAACACATTGCGAGCTGACGTAGAGAAGAATTTTCCTCAGCATTCCAACGTATGCCATTAGATATCAAGACTTGATCGACTCTCTGCACAATCAACTATGACAATAACAATAACAATCCCAAAATGCACAACATTTCAAATTCAACGAAATGCCTTTTAACATTGATTAGAATCCAAGAATCTAAAGAAAAAATACCTTCCTTCCTTGTTGAGAAAACAAAGAAATCAAGCATAGAATCAAAACAAAAGGTGATAGATCGAATCGAGACTGAAACCAAGAGAGAGAGAGAGAGACAGATTACAAGCGACTCCTGTGACGAGAACCCTAACTACGTCTTTCGCCATTGTTGATGATGATGTCCTTGACGTGGGAGAAATTATGGTTTGAAGTGAGAGATAGAGCACTTCTTATAATGCAATTTGTAGAGACGAGACGATAAGAGATTGAAGCTTTCGAGGAGGATGAATGCGATGGCAAACAAACGAATTGTAGAAATTTTAGCGCCAAAGAGATGAACAGGGAAGAAGGAAGAAGAGAGGCATTGGCAAAGAATGGGGAAGAAGGGAGAATCAAAGGACAAGGGCGATGAAATCGTCCAGATGGAAGAGAGGCAAAAGGCGAATGAGATTGTGATAGAAAATGCTGTGGTCATTAGGTGTAGAAAACGATATTGTCCGCATTATGTGGGGGGCATAATTGTCCAGAAAACTTGTACGAACACCCATATGATGTTTTAATGTATTTGTAACTGAATCTGTATAATACAGGCTTAGAAACACTTTTCGGGTAAAAATCCCTTTTTTTAATGTCAAACAATTTATTATTCTCCGACCATACAAAAGATGGACTACTTGCACTACATACTATCCTCATGACCGTACGAAAATTTAAAGTCACACAATCCATTTGGGGGGGCCTAATAATATGACTCTTGTAGAATCTACACATTTTAGGTGTAAGGCAAGAAATCCGACAGCAACCTCTATTTTAGTGGTATTTATAAGCTTCTTGCCTGTTTTATTCAACTACTCATGGTTTCTGTACTTAAGGATCATTCATGTCTTTTGAAAATAATGCAAGAGAAGGAATGGACTTGTAGCCCGGATCCCCTCTGTCTCCCACATGCTTTCCAATAGTTCCACCTATTGATAATGTGAATAGTTCAAAAATGAGTGTCACCCTCTTCAATGATATATCCTCAAATTCTCACTTCAAGAGGAATTGGTTCTGAATTTAGCAAATGACTGAAAATGTAATTAATGCATATAATTAATAATATATAAGATTGTACCATGCTAATTATATTATCAGTTATGTGCTTAATTTTATGGAGAAACCAACTCTTATTGAAGTAAGATTTGGGCTTGTTTCTTTACCAGCATTTTAGTGGGCCTACCTACTGATAACTCCAATGGTTTAGAATGAGGGTCATCACTTTATTAATTTAATCAAATTTTACTTCAATGGAAATTGATTTTATAAATCAATACTCTTCGATGGACTAGACCGCTAGGCCAATTTTATAAACTCAAATCTGGAAAGTAGTTTGGAGAAACTATGCCCCCAGTGAATAACTATGTTCCAGAATATAACCAAACTTGCAATTTGGACCATTATTGCATTTCTTTGTGATGACCATTAAGTTGATTTGCTTAGGCGATGAATGAAGTATGCTACAGAAATCTCCCTGATTGAAAGATCCTGATATTTGAGTCCATATGCTACAGAAACCCTAGAATCTATACATTGCCAAAGTACTACACTAGGCTTCATCATTGCCATAATATAGAGAGTTAGTTACAAATGGTGGGAGAGTGATGAAGAATCCTTGATGAAGCCTCTATTGATGCTCCTTGGAAAGCTTTAATCTTAGCCTCCGGTTGCCTCCTTCGTTCTTTCATAAACCCGAAACTCGCGCCTTTCTTCATGATATATGTTTTGCCCCAATTTTTCCTTCAATTAGCGGAACAAAACGGAGTCGCCCTTCACCTAGCATCCGAACACCAGAAGGCAGTAATGTTGGGTGTCTTGCAAGAACGGACGCCAGTGACCAGTGTTGCCCATCTTGTCTTGTTTTCTTAGAGGGCCACCACACTAGATCTTTTCAAGTTAGCTCAGAATTCACTCATTCCTCCTAGAATACCTACAAACAAGAAATTATCATAATTAAGCCCACACATTATCATCCCAAGGTATAACAAAGTCATCATTAAGAGCTCAATGGTATATTTAGGCATTCATCACTAGACTACTAGGCCCACTTTTATTAACTAAAAAGTGGAGAGTACTTGGAAGACCTATGCCCACAGTGGATAAATATGTCCCAGAAAATAACCCAACTTGGAGTTTTGACCATTACTGCATTTCTTTATTATGATCATTAAGTTGATGGGTGAAGCATGCTACATCAATCTCCCTGATTGAAAGATCCTAATATTTGAGTCTGTATCCTGAAAATAGACAGCTAAAGGAGAAAATAGGGCAATAGATGGATAGATAGGCTACATATTGGATGACAGTGAATTTTTTTTTCCCTCATCTAAAAGTGTGTAGAAAAGGCATTCTCTGTAGTCTGTAATAAACCAAATGAAATCAATGGTCTAAGTTCCAGCAGATGCAAACCCATATTTTTGAGTTGGTTCCCAAAGAAATTACCCAGAAATATTGATCATATCCATTGGATTGAACATGACATAAAATATATTAGATGTTATATGTATTTTATGTAATAACAAATTTTATAATAATCTGGTAAATGATTCCTGTCTGGGTTTGTGTTCATTATTTACTAGAATTAATCACTGGGCCTGGGTCAGGGTCTGGTGTGTCAATATCAGATCTTGACCCAAACTGTCTAACTTTATTATCATGTCTTCATACATCAGCAATCATGGATGATATGGGAAATCAAAAGATACAAATGTGTAGTCCCCCAATCTTAATAAGAACGTGGAAGCTCATAACCATAGATCGTAGTCTCAATTCGACTCACCTTTGACTTGACTCAAAGGCACCGAGTTGAATGAGTCTGACATAAATTTGGTCAAACTTGCCTGAGTTTCTTGACTCAATGCCCACCGAAGTCGGTGATCACTACTAGAAAGTAAAATGCAGGAATGAGCAAAGGGGTCAGAGGTGTGACCATTGGATGACCCCATGATCATTCGTTTTGATGGTTACAATTAAGGTAGCTAGTTCTGTAGACGGATGATTGTGATCAAGCCAAGCATATGTGAAACATGTTAGAGGTTTTTTTCTTTTTAGTGCAGAAAGAGAGGGAAGTGACTCTCCAGGGCACTCTTGAATGAGGTGTTTATAGTCCCACATCGACTGGAAAAGGATATGGAAGCTTTGACAGGCTGAATAAAACGCGGAGAGATCCCCATTGTAAGCATACTTACCTGGACGGGGTCTATAGGTGATCAAGAAGGCCTATGGCCTAGCTCAGTGGCCTCCATTGCACTTAGGAGGAGCACTGACTTACCATCTCCCCAAGTGAGAGAGTGGACGTCATAATTTGTGATAGAGGGGGCCTGCGTTCGCGCGGCCCCTGCCAATATCTAGTCTAAATTTTTTGTATTTTAATTTCCAATATCTAGTCTAAATCTTTTGTATTTTAATTTGACTTACGTATACTTTTAAATTAATTATTCTTTTATATTTCCAATATCTAGTCTAAATTTTTTGTATTTTAATTTGACTTACGTATACTTTTAAATTAATTATTCTTTTATACATATGTTGGGTGGACCCTAGCCTTTGGAGTTGTGTCTATTTGTCCGAGAACTCAAGATCGTCCAGGAATCCCTGATCATCTAAAGGAGCTTTTGTGCAGCAAGAGGATTCTACTCTTTGCGCATTTCCATTTCTATGAGAGAGAGATTTCACATTCTTACACCTCACATAGAAAATCAAGATCCTCTCCATCAAGGAACATTAGTTTATCCTTTTCTTTTCTGCAGGAGAATGTATCACATCAAATTAATGATTGAAAGAGGGATTGAGTGGAAAATCAAAATAATTTTCTTCTCTACCACGAACTCCTTTCATCGTACAAACACACCCCTAAGTAGGCTTGTCAATTGAGTCCGTTAAAATGGGTACCCAGCACAGCCCAGCCTGTTCCAAGCGCAAAATATAGGGCTTTTAAAATAAAGCCTGGCCAAAATGGGACTGACAATCGACAGAACAGGCCCGGCCCGCACCTGCAAGCACATTTCACTCATTTTTAATAAACTTGTAGGTGATGAGAATTGTGGTGATGGATAAATTGAACTAATCTATTGAGGTGAAGTCTTCCGCCTCATGAGTCATGATTCATATTTGCTTTGACCCAGTGTCATTGTTGTAATCTTTTTAGATTTTATGAAATATCATGTTGGTTGATATTTTACCTCTTCTAAGGGCAAATTAGATGATAATATAATTTTATGACGGGTAAGTTCTTTTCTTAATTTTAAATTGTTGTTCATGTAAGATAAGTTTAATGCTACCTCGTTTTTACTAATTTCTCAATCAAAGGGAACTTATTCAAAACTTAAGCCATAAAGGATGTTAAAAAATCCTCTAACTTATCATACAAAAAAAGGGCCAATTTGTGGGTCCCATCATAGAGACAAAGCATATAGGTAATATATAGTGAAGTTTATAATTTGGAAAGTGCGGACTCTTTTTCTATTTGGTTATAGGAATTATGAGAGTATATACGCAACAATTATGAATTCTCCTAATACTTCCTCACAAATGTAATTGGATGGATCTTGATCAACCATCTCATCCTAACTTTCCCTATCCCATTGTTCAAACTCAAATCCTTTCCATTTGGTGGGCCATTTGGCCGACAAGGAATGGATTTTTGTTCAAGGGTAAAAGGATGAATCCTAGAATTGTGATTTTAATTACAAATAAAATGGAGCTGGCTCCCAATTCTTTTCCCCCTATGCCCCACAGTACTACCTATCCCAAGAGTTTGGAAGTTGTTTCACCCAAAAAGATTGTAGTGAGGGCCACTAATTATGGCTAAGAGTAAGGAGGAAACCAAAATTGCTCTCTTCATGGATGCCTTAGAAGTCAATAAAGCCTTTAAGGGCCGAAAGGACTGGAGTATTGAGCCTTAGATTCAAGATTATCCGGACTTTGTTGTTTCTTTCAGTTTTATCCCTAGGGACTTAAATGCAGTGGTACATAATTTTGTTAAATTGCCATTTTCTTTTGGGGCGGATTGATTTTACTCATTTTTCGCTTGTTTGTTTTGGTTGCTTTTTGGGGTGGGCTAATGATTCATGAGGAGAATTGTGGCCCCTTTTTTAAAGTTTTTATTTTAAAGAACCAGGACATTTCACTTATTTTACTAATAAGAATTGTGGAGAATAAAGTTGAATAAACTTATTTAGCTTATATTCAAGATCGTGCTAAGTCTTGGCCTGACCCTGCCTCGACCCAAGTCTGCACAGGACGAGATTTGACGTTGGCCCGTTCAATTTAGAGCCAAGATTGGGCAACCCCCAGCAGACTTGACCAATATTCGGGACGGGATATTGGACAGCCCAAGCCAGGCCCGGCCCGGCCCATTAAGGGTGTAGTTCAAGGATACATTAAATCCAATCCCAATCATCATCTGGTAAGAGGGCTTATTAAAATCCCATCAATGAGGCTCTTCTGATATCTTAGTTGCTCAAAAACTACAACGCTAATATTTACTAGAATTAATCACCAGGCCTGGGTTAGGGCCTGGTGCGCCAATATCAGACTTGACCCAACCTATCTAACTTATAAATCATGTCTTGATACATCAGTATTAATCATGGATGATATGGGAGATCAAAAGATCCAAATGTGTAGCCCCCACAATAGCAAGAAGGTGGAAGCTCAGAACCATAGATCGTACCCTCAACTGACTTGACTCAAAGGCACCGAGTTGAATGAGTCTGACAGTGTGACATAAATTTCGTCAAACTCTCCCTAGTTACTTCACTCAATGCCCTCCGAAGTCGTTGATCACAATTAGAAAGTAAAATGCAGGAATGAGCAAATGATCCCATGATCATTCATTTTGTTGGCTACTATTAAGGTAGCTGGTTCTGCAGATGGATGATTATGATCAAGCTAGACACATGTGAAACATGTTAAAGGTTTTTTTTTTTTTTTTTTAATGCAGAAAGGGAGGGAAGAGACTTTCCAGGGCAGTCTTGAATGAGGTGTTTATAGTCCCACATCGATTACAAAGGTATAAGGAGGCTTTGACAGGCTGAATAAAGCGCGGAGAGCTTTTCACTGGGCGCATACTTACCTGGACGGGGTCTATGGGTGATCAAAAAGGCCTATGGCCTAGGTCAGTGGCCTCCATTGCACTCAGGAGGAGCACTGGCTTACCATCTCCCCAAGTGGGAGAGTGGACGTCATAATTTGTGATAGAGGGGGCCTGCGTTCGCGCGGCCCCTGCCAAGATTTAATCTAAATTGTTCATATTTTAATGTGATTTCTATAGACTTGTAAATTGATATTCTTTTATTGGAGCCATTTTGACCCTTAAAATTTATCTCAATCTGAACACCTAAGTGCCATTACCTAGGTTGGGTGGTTCAAATAGGTTAATCGAGTGTTTCTTGAGATTAGAGCTAAGTTTGGATTAGTTTCGTGAGAACTCCACTTTTTCCGGGTTAAGTTAGAATTTTGTGTTTTTCAAGGGTATCTTGGGGGTTTCATAAAAAATTGCATCTTGAACTCAAAAGTTCGGTCTCAACTTGCTCAACATCTTTCATTTTCAGTCCAGACTCATCCGAGGCCCAGAAGGACTAATTTGACCATTCGCACACATTTCGAGGTGTATACCGCAGTTTGAAAATCGCAGCTTCTGCCACCAACCTCTGAAATTTCTGATTTTTGACTTATTAGAAAGCTCTTCCTATGACCTACAATTCTTCGTCTTTGACCAAATCTTTTCGAAGTCCCCAAGATCTCCGTTATCGCATTCCAAGTTCGACAATATGATAGCAAACTCACAAGCTAACCATTTCAAAATATCCCACCTACCCCAACCACTGATCGCAGCTCCAAGTACAGAGCTTCGATTGCAGTAATAATTGGTGAGACCAGATCGATCCACATGGAGCTTTAGAATGCTTTCCAACTTTCTCACCTACCCTAAATAAGATCTAATTTTAGCCTAAAATCTAGAAAAGTACATTCATCATTCATACTTTAAATTAAAATTAAAGACTTTCTCAGAAATAAAAATTCCTAAATCTAAAATGAATCACAAGCTGCAACAAAAGAACACACAAATTAGAACATCAAATTAGAAACAATCCAAAAATAAAACTAAGAAGCTAAATTAGAAAAGGAAAAAAAAAAACATGCTCAACAAAGATTAGTAACAAATTAAATCACTCAAAAAGAAAACAACCTACTTTTAAAATTATCATGAAAACCTTACTAAATTAGTTTCCTAAATTAGAAACTAGGTTAGGCAATTAGGGTTAGTACATTACCTAAGTTAGTGAACTGGGTTAATCAACTCCCTAAAGTTAAGGACTTTCCAAATAAATAAAGATTTTCAAATCATAACAAATTTAGAAAGTATTAAGTCAATCATACATTATGTTAGAATTTCCAAATGTTAAGAAACTTCCTAAGTTAACATCCTCAATTAAGAAAAATTAGAAAGATCTTTTATTTCTGGAAATTATCTAAATAATCAAAAACATAAAATTAGAAATTAATTCTAAATTCAGAAAGTTAGTAATGCAATGTATGCCATGAGATGTTAGAAGATCTTAAGTCTAAAAAACTAATATGCAGGGCTGTTTTTATGCATGATTTTTCCTAATCTAACGCAACCTAAAACTGAGTTTAATGGCTGGGTTTTGAACTACAATGATGAATAAATCAATTTAAAAAAAGGAAGTTAAAAAGGAATTAAAATGAATGAGATATGAATGCATAAACATGACCTAAAAAACTATAACTGTGCAGAAATTCTGCACACAAACAGCCTAACATGCCATGTTCAAGCCATTTGTTCACAAACCTCCTGATATCGTTTTGATCTGAAATTTTGGGACGTGATAGAGCATATGTTGAACTTAAATTTCTCAAAATTCCACAGAAAAATACTATGATTTGAGTAGTCTACCCACTTCGAACTTTTTGCCAAAAACTGTTTTTACAGTTTTCCTGAAACTGCAGAAAGTGGCCTGTTTGGCGTCAGGGACTTTTTTTTTTTCAGCCTTGTTCTTGTACGAGATTTACCATCCAAATCATGATATTTTATCTTTAAATTTGTACCAAACTTTATTTTCAATTAATCACAATTTATTGGACTTTTATCCATTGATTTCATGCTTCAAAAGTATGTCATATGTGGACTGTTTGGATGTCCCACATAGGTTCATCAAAACTGAATTTTGATTTCTGTCTTAAAGATCTGAAAGATTAAATTTCCAGCCACTTAAACATGCACTAATCATATGATATGAAGATATATTCAATGAACTCTAATCTTAACCATAAACTATGCATAAAATTCACATAAACACATAAGAAGCATAAGAAGAAAAGAAAACAACAAGTTCTTGAATTTAAATGTGTAGTTTAAAAAAATAAATGTGTGGATTCAATAAAATTAAATGTGTGGCATTAATAAGAACTTAAATGTATGGATTTTTCAGTAAATGTAAATGTGTGGGAATTGCAATAAAAATAAATGTGTGATAAGTGTACTCTTTTTTTTTTTTTTTTTTAATTCTCAAAATGGGTTCATAATTACTTATTTCATGCCCTTATGATCTTGGGTTGTCAATCCAAGAGCAACAACAAATAAAACACAATTCAAGAATTAATCACATAAGAAAAAGAATAATTAAAAAAATCACACTTTTACTAATATGCAATGTTTTTTCATAAAAGATGGATAAATAAAATTTCAAAAAAACAACTATATACTAGGATGAAAGGAACCTTTTTAGTTGAAGCATCAAGTTGAAACGAGTCTTCTTGAAGAGAGATGAGCTATGGTAGAGAAAGGAGATGAGTAAAATGGTGGATGAATTATACTAGTGAGAGGGCTTTTTCCTTCATGAAAGGTAGTGGACGTCCAATGTCTTCTTTAAATAAGTTAAGGGCTGCCCTATTCTTTCTCTCTAGTCTTTACTTTGTTGCAAGAATCTTCTTCACTTAGTAAGTCTTCTCCTTTCTTTTCTCCATTCTATCTTCATGTACTTATCATATTTCCTTCTTTAGCAAATCTTCCTTTGACTTGACATTTATAATTCATAAGAGATACATGAGGTGACAAACTCGAACTTGAAATCAAAAGAAAATTGAATGCTCAATATGTGTAGATTCTTTCCACTTTTGTCTCTTTGGAAGCCTTCTTTCTTGATTTGGCCCTTCATAGATTTTCTTTGATTATCTTGAATTATATTCAAAATGAACTTGGGATTTTGTGCAAAGAAAGTGGACCCCCTTCTTGGACGCCGCACATGTGTGACCTACACATGTGCATGTGTGGAACCCTTTTTTCTCATGTCCTGAAAGCTAAACAAAAAAAAGAATTTCATGTGAAAAGACAAATTTACCCTTAATACACAATTGCATGATTACGGGCCCATCTCTCATGAAATGATGAATGAATGCACCTGATGATTAATTAATTTCATAAGAAAAACACATTAAAAGAATCTTTCCAAAAATAAAATTAAAAAATGGCAAGTTTCATGATTTGATAAAAAAAAATGAAGGTTTTTTTTTTTAGCAAATTATCCAAGAATGTACTACAATGGATAAAAAATACATAAAATCATGATATGATGCTAAATGAGGCTCTCTTGGCTTGATAAGTCCTTAAACTAACCAAAAATAACCATGAAAAAGTGCATTTTTAAGGAATTATCAACCATCATAATAACTCTCATTCATTTACTCCATTCCACCGGCCAGCACAAGAGAGCTCTTCCCTCTTCCTCCCTTATTCTTTTCCTTCCCTTCTTCTCCAGTGGCTTGGTGAAGAGTACCTTCTTAGAGTCTCTCCTTGCAAGATCTGGCACGGTCAATCGACTCCCTGTCATCCTCTACGTGGCATATTTTGTTTCGGGCGATTCCATCGTGGCAACCCCTCTATCCACTACTCTTCTTCTTCTGGGACTTCTAAGAGGCAAGTCCTCTTTACTCCTTGAATGTTTCTTGATTTATACCCCATGTACATCAATTGTTTTGGGTTTTTATGGGGTTTGGGTTTGACATTTGCTAGTTCTTTTGTTTAGGGAGATTTGTGGTGAGTTGTTTGGAAGGGAAAGCCCTTGATTTTGGAGCTTGGAGCGACCATGGGTTAAGGTTGGATTTGTTTTTGTTAAGAGGCATGTGTTCAAACTAATTATCATAGCATGCAATTAGTGTTACTTGGTTTCTAAGTGCACATTCAATAGGTTGAATGTCTTTTAATGCTTGATTTAATCATGCTTATATGCTAATTTTCTTAATAATCGATGATTGAAAATCACCTAAAATGTTTAGAATCTTAATTGGGCAAAAGCCTCAATTTCTAGGCTCAAAACTACTCCAACTGCACACCATCGTAGCTTCTAGCAGCCGTTCTCCAGCAAGTAGTCAGTAACCACTTTGCACAGCAGCCAGCAGCCACTCTGCACAGCAGTGAGCCCCGCAAAACCACTTTTTAGGTTGTTTTTAGGGGCTTTCTTGGGTTGTTTTTGCTCAATTTTCTCCCCACAAAATTCTGAAATTTTGAGAAACTAAATTCGAACTTAGAAATGGAGTAAAGGTGGTACCCGAATTATGTAATTCCCACAAATGTGGAATTCTTTCTTAAAAAGGGAATCCAGAAACTTTGATCATTAGTGGAACCCCGTACCCCTACCTCGCCCAACTTTATTTTCAACTTAATACTTAAATTCAAACAATTGTGAATGCATGCGGAGCATGATGACTTGTATTTTTATTCCAACTTAGGGGTTGGATGTTCCCACCTTCCGAATGCATCAAGTGTACAAAATACATCAATATTCATCCCTTTGAGTGTATAATTTTGGGAACCACCATACTTCATGTTTATGATATTTTAACAAGACTTTTTGTACTTTTATCATCTTTCATGCACCCTATCAACCAGACCCTAGTATACTGTTTTATGGGACTCCTTGGGTCTTAGCGAGCGACTCTTGCCCTGCTTGACCATTGGATGTACCCAGATCCTTAGAGGGTTTCTCGGTTAGTATGCAAGCATTCAGTTGCCCTGCTCTTCCGAGTTATCCGAATCACCTTGCCTTTCTGCCACCCGTTTTGGATCCTCTATTTCTACCTGAAATGTTGTGCGTTTTTCTGTATGATTTCCTAGACTTAGGAAATATGGTTTAAAACCCGTTTTAACTCGGTTGCTATCTTAAGTGCAACTTAACTTGGTTCACTGTTTTAAAAAATCCAAATCAACATCGTTTTATATTTTTAAGCATTTTAATGGTTTTTTATCCCCCGTACTTGCACATATAACTCCAGAGTAACCGAATTACTCATTAATTCCCGATTTAAGCACTGAACCCTGCATTCTACATTGATTCTCGAGTCGACACCACCAAGCTGTTATTCTAGTATTTATTATATATGGTTATATATAATGCTCGCTGCAGTTTGTAGTCTTGTATATATGTGACTAGTGTCACTTATGTACCCATCCTATCCGGAGCAGACCAGGTACACCAATGACGAGTTCCGACGTTCCTCAACCAGTTTGTTAGGGGCTAGCAATTGCTCCCCCGTCCCAAGAATTATGCGAAGTGGTTGCCAAGTAGTCAATAATTGAAATTAATCAATATTTATGATTTTGTTAATCATATTCTCAAGCATTAGCTTGCCTAGCTCATTGTCACTAATATTCGGATTAATCATCTGTATTTATATTCTACTTTGTACATACAAACTATGCTTTTTATCTTGAATACTTGCCAGACTCCTGTTTGAATTACGCTTGAAGCCGTAAGTAACGAGTTCACGTACTTGCCTGAATCGGACTTTGCGGCGGTCTAACAGGATCTGCCAGTTATATGAGAGTGGGCAGTTGACGACATCGAGTAGCGTCCAAAGCTGTAGAGCTCGTAACATCATATTTTACGTTTTTGTTATTTTGGAAAATTTCATATTTTGATCATTGTAATTATTGGCCGGTGTTTTTGTACGGCCTTATTTTGGGATGTAACTAAACTTAATCTTTTGCTAAACTTGAATGCTAACTACTGATTTAATTCCTTTCTGCTATCTAGTCTAATGATGCCATTATACTCTGATCCTTTCATTCCTGAAATGGGCAATGCAAGTTTCCACCATGATGATCCTCGTGGATTGAGGACCCTTTAGAATCTCACATAGTGGAATCCTGTGGGTGAAATAAATGGCGCGCGGATCGAGGGTTCACATGTCCTCGACATCCGTGCGCCATCGCGGCCCCATTAGCCCCTAATTATATCTTAATCCTGATTAGGGATTTGGGGTCGTGACAATGTGGTCAGCCTAAATTATCAAGTTGGGTTTGTTAAAGTTGGTTGGTTATGGAATTGCCACCCTAATCTATAACTGGCTGACGAACATTAACCTTGCCCCAACCTAGCCTTTCGAGTTATCTGTGTCTATCCCCAAGCTCTTAACATTGTTGAGGGATTCTAAATCATCTAAGGGTGCATTCTACTCTTCATGTAAATCCATTTCCATTAGAGAGAAATTCCACCTTCCTATAGGAAATCAAGATCCTCTTCATCAAGCAGAATTAGTTCATCTTTTTCTTTTCTGTGCGAGAATGTATCACACCAAATGATCGAAAGAGGGATTGAGTGGAACATCAAAATAATTTTCTCCTCTACCACGGATTCCTTTCATCATACAAGGATACATTAAATCCAATCCCAGTCATCATCAGATAAGAGGGCTCAGTATTACAAGTCCGTCAATGAGGCTCTCTTCTGAAATCTTAGTTGCTCAAAAATTAATACCCAAACTTGTTTTACCTCTAAGACAAGTTTTACTTAAAATGGGGTTATATTTATCATCAAATTTATCATGTCTAATCCATGCGTTTTGAATATTTTCATGACATGGTCAGGATCCAATCACATAGTGGACATATCTCCAATTGAAATGAAATTTGATTTAGAGCTAAATCAAGAACGGATGATGATTTTGAGTGAAAGTAAATTTTAAAGTCAGAAAAGGAGCCCCAAATGGAGTGAAACTTCCACACTATTTGGCATGTCAATTAGGGCTGAATAATTTCATAAAATCTTTTAGCTCCTATCCATGAACCTAGATCTTCTGAACTTGCATGGGGTTCAACGGTGTGCCTAAAAAATAAATGGGTCCTGACCCGATAGTATAGGTCATTGGTTTGGTTTCAATAAGGACATATATGTGATCACATGTGGGTCCCACAACTCTCTCACTTGGACACCAAGCCGGCCCTGGGCTAAAGCCCAGGAAGCCGCCACTTTAGGCCCCCAATTTTTGTCCATTTTTTGGGGCCCCAAATTTCTTTAGCCCATATAATATATATGTCTGTAAAAAATAAAAGAAGGCTGCCCAAGACATGAGAAAGGGTCCAATTTCTAAACAACCCATTACAAAAGGGCCCTAAATTAATGATTTTGTGTTATATTTAAAAGTAAAAAAAAAATGAAAAAGAGTATGAAACTTTGGAAATTGGAAAAGATTAGGTCGGCTATTATAGAGTAGTTTTGGATGCCGATTCACTTTCGACTTTGGAGATCAAATACACCCCGTCTCTCTCTCTCTCTCTCTCTCTCTCCCCCCTTATTCACAATCAAAACTGGGTCTCCTTATTCCCAATTAAAATTGGGTTTTTGGACTGCAAAACCGTTTTCGATTTTCTGTCGTGTTTCACCGCTTTGTGCTGACGAGCCGGGAAGAGAATCAGGTGATTAAACATTTTCTCCTTTCCAAGTTTCAAAGAATATTTTAAAAATTAGCCATTGTTTTTTTTTTTTTTTTTTATCTGTTCTTTTAATCTTTTTGACTTTTAAGGGGACAAGACTATTGATTAACATATTTTTTCTTGTTATCTAAAAATTTGTTGTATACATAAACTCAATATAAAAATAAAAGGATAAGAAAAGGTACCACTAAGTTTAACCACAATATCAATTAAATCAAATGATCTTTCGCTTATTATGAAGATAGAAAATCAGTTGAATCAACACATTATGAAAATATAAATAATTTGTAGATGGGTTATGTTGGCAAATTTGTTGATTGTTGTTTATTTGATTTAATGATTTGCAGATGTTCTTATAGTGTTGATTGAGATATTGATGCTGGCCTAGCACTCTATTGTTTCGCAACCTCGGTAATTTTACCTGAATTTAAAGCTTTTGAATTTGGATTGATAGTTGGTTCTTTAGTTATGCATTAGATTGTTTCCTAGAATCATGCATCCTAGAAAGTGCCTCTCAAGGTCTGAAAAAAGAAAAAGAAAACGAAAAGTTGATGCACTTATTCAATCTCAATCAGGAGCTCTTAATAAGTTTGTTGTTGCTAAGAAACAAACAAATGATTCATTTCCAGTTGAAAATTTTATGAAGAGCATGAATATACACTTGATAAGGAAATTAATCAGCGGATTAATGAAAATGACAATGAGAATGATGGTAGTCAACATGGAGAACAAAATGTAGAATTTCAGCCTTCAAATGTTGATGATTTGAGTAATTGGGATAAGATGGGTCAGAATTTACGAGACTTTTTAGTAGAAATGGGTCCTAAAAGAAGAGTTGACGATGTCAATTATCCTAAAGATGATCTTAATAGACACTTCTTTTCCACACACTACATCCGGCATTTATCCATGGAGAGAAACGTGATAGAAAGTGGCTTGTATATTCGGATGTTTTGGATAAAGTATTTTGTTTTTGTTGTAAGTTGTTTAAAGAAGAGGGGAATAAGACTTTATTGGCTAATGACGGACTTGGAGATTGGAGAAATATTAGTAAAAGGTTAAAAAGTCATGAAAGTAGTAATGAG
The DNA here is from genome assembly GCA_003546025.1 of Camphora micrantha. Taxonomy (NCBI): domain Eukaryota; kingdom Viridiplantae; phylum Streptophyta; class Magnoliopsida; order Laurales; family Lauraceae; genus Camphora; species Camphora micrantha. Next base: position 50,468,346 of record QPKB01000004.1, on the reverse strand, counting down.
CATCTCATGTGCATGAGTAAATGGATTGAATTAGATATGAGATTACAAGAATGAAACCATTGATAAAAGCGTGCAAGAACAAATCAATATAGAGAAAGAACATTGGAAAAGGGTGTTGCGAATGATAATGGCTGTGGTGAAAACACTTGCAAAAAATAATTTAGCTTTTCGTGGGGACAATAAGAAGATTTTTCAAGAGATGAATGGAATTTTTTTAAGCATAATTGAAATGATTGCCGAATTTGATTCAACAATACAAGAGCACCTTCGGTGAATTGAAAGTGGTGAGGTTCATTACCATTATCTTAGCCACAAAATTCAAAATGAATTGATACAATTGTTAGTGCGTGAGATTAAGAATGCAATCATTGCAAGAATCAAAGAAGCAAAATATTTCTCGATTATACTTGATTGTACTCCAGATGTAAGCCATGAAGAACAAATGTCTCTTATGATTCGTTGTGTGGATGTTTCAACAAGTCCAATAAAGGTGGAAGAATTCTTTTCAGAATTTTTAAAGGTGGAAGATACAATGGGGTTAGGGCTTTTCAATGTACTTCAAGAAGCGTTGAGTACTCTTGAACTTGATTTTGATAATATTAGAGGACAAGGATACGACAATGGATCTAATATGAAAGGAAAACACAAGGATGTACAAAATAGGGTACTCAACATAAATCCTAGAGCATTCTATATACCTTGTGGTTGTCATAGTCTTAACCTTACACTTTGTGATATGACTAACTCTTGTTCTAAGGCTACATCTTTCTTTGGAGTGGTACAACGAATATACTTGTTGTTTTCATCTTCGCCAAAGAGGTGAAAAGTGTTGAAAGATAATGTAGAAGGTCTCATGGTCAAGTCATTGTTGGAAACACGTTGAGGAAGTCGTGTGGAAAGTGTTAAAGTTATAAGATACCAAGCCCCACAAATAAGAGATGCTTTAGTTAAATTGGCCCACACTACTGAAGATCCGAAAACAAAGAATGATGCGGAGTCCTTAGCAGAACATGGAATTGGCAGTTTTGAGTTCTTAGTTGGCATGATTATTTGGCACAATCTATTATTTGCTGTTAATTCTGTTAGCAAGGTTTTTCAAAACGAAGACATGCACATAGATGTTGTTGTTGATCAGTTAAAAGGGCTTATTGCATTTATTGAAAAGTATAGAGAAACTGGATTTGTAGAGGCCATGATTGAAGGTAAAGAGGTTGCAGCTAGAATGAATGTTGAGCCGACATTTCAAGAAAAACGAATCATATATAAAAAAAAGCAATTTGACGAGAACAATAGTGAAGAGGCAACACAGTCAGCTGAAGAATCTTTTAGAGTGAAGTATTTCTTATATATTGTAGATCAAGCTCTTTCATCACTTCAAAGCCGGTTCGAACAGTTTCAATTATATGAGAAAACTTTTAGATTTTTGTTTGATTTGAAGGATTTAAATGCTACCAATAATGAAGTTTTGATGTCCTATTGTGCTAATCTTGAAACTTTTTTTTAGTAAGGATGCGCTTTCTGATATTGATGAGAGAGACTTATTTTCAGAATTGAAAGTGTTGAAAGAAGTTTTGTCAAAAGAAACAACAAAGCCAATTGATGTACTCAATTATTTGAAGGTGATGGATGATTGTTTTCCCAATACATGGATTGCATGCAGAATATTGCTAACTATACCAGTTACAGTTGCCTCTGGGGAAAGAAGTTTTTCAAAGTTAAAGTTGATCAAGTCTTACCATCGGTCAACCATGTCATAGGAAAGATTGAATGGATTAGCTATGTTGTCAATTGAGAAGGTCATGGTTGATAAGATTGATTACGCAGTTTTGATTAGTACATTTGCAGCAAAAAAATGTTAGAAGAGTAGTGTTTAAATGAATTTGAAGTGATGTAATGACTATTGATTTTTCTATATATATATTTTGAATTTTGGTAATGATTAATTTATGACCACTTTTTTTAAGCTAATTTTCATATACAATATATAAGGGGGCCCCTTTTGAAATCTTTGCCTTAGGCCCCAAAAATCTCAGGCGGCGCTGCACAGCTGCGTTCCTGGGGTATCAATGGACCTCGTATAACCAGGTTAGTCAAACAACCCAACTCAAAAATCTGGGAATGCATCTTTATTGGCCACCATGGTAAACCAATGCCAGAAAAACAAATGGGTCCTGACCCAACAGTACTGAGTCCTTATTGGTTTGATTGTGCTATCCAGGACAGATATGCGATCACATGTGGGTCTCACACAGCTCTCTCACCCATAAAAGTTTTTACACCAGTCAATACCACATTCTGATTTCAAGTACCAAAGCAGTACTACAGCTGCATTCGAGGGGTATCAGTGGACTCAGATTCCCAGGTTAGTCAAAGAATCCAACCCTAAAATCTGGGCATGCACCCTTTTATGGGCCCAATTAAAAATTATGTTTGCATTCTTGGTCATTGGGCTGATTTTATTTATTTTTTAATGATTGGGTCATTTCTGTGTCAATATAATATACTAAAATTGTAGAAGAAACTAATAAATCATGACTAAAATCTTTGGGCCTGGCCTTGGGCTGAAAATAAAGGACAAGGGTTTGAGTATAAAATTCGATCCTGAATATGAATGGGCTGGACTTGATTTGGCTTAGGCCCATGATTGCCCTTGCTTCAAGCATTTAGCAGGCAATTGCTATAGAAAAGAAGGCCTTGATGACAATTTCCTACCAAAAGTAAAAAAATAAATAAATATGAAGGCCTTGTTGACTGTGGTGAAAAATAATGAGCCAGGACTAATTAACTGGGAACAGAAAGCTCTTCCATGGCTCTCAAGCTCATCTCCATCTCCCTTTCCCTTTGCCTTTCTCAATCCATCTCCATTCCAAATCCATTATTCCAACTCTCTCTCTCTCTCTCTCTCTCTCTCAATCCAACTCCCATGGAAGTGGAATTACTCATACTTGTTTGGACATTTGTGAACTCATGTAGACACCAGAGAAGATGATGTGTCCGAGGTGGGAGCATGGAGGAGGAACGGTGTGATTGTCTTTGTATTCCTTGTGTTGATACTACTTCCTTTTCATGGGATGTAACTTCATTTTGATGTAATTTTTTTTCATAAATTATTTTGATGTAATCAGGTCAATGACCACATGCTATGATATAAATCCACTTTCTCTGTAAAATTTTATTCCGCTGGAAAATTGCAACACCAAACATGAAAAGTACCATTTCTGCATAGAAAACTGTTTCGCACTGAATTTTCAATCTACATGTAAGACCATTACAATAGAATCCAATTATTATAGATTTTGCTGACGTGACAATTTCTGCATTCCACGGAAAAGGCTTATACACAAACGTTCCCTTAAATAATATATACAGTTTTCTAAATAACGAGAAACGTATATGAGCCTACATGTGAAAAAAAAAAAAAAAAAAACCCAAAACTTATCCTGATCATATGAGAAGGTTTTCAAGATATAACTCTTCTTTAATTGCAGGCCCACTTGAGATTGGTTGATTGTGAAAAAGAACTAGGTGCTTTAAAACAGATAAAACCATTGAACCTTAACAACCATTCTAATCTTTCTTAATCCCAACAAAATCTCACAATCCCGCAAAGGTCTTTAAAGTACAAATTCTTTCCAAATCAGAATCTTCCCTAACATTTCCATTAAATCTTCGTCATCCGATTTCATGATGATTTTTCTAAATCCTCTTCAACCAGTTCCAAGAAATACCCTCATAATATATCTCTAATTAAGAATTATTTAATTCAATGTTGCAGTTACGCCCCAAGTGGGAGGCAATTTGGATAGAGCTTGATGCCAAAGAATTTTTAAGTTGTGGCATTTTAGGGTACCCCAAGTGGCAGGCAATGTGAACGTACAGAGTTTTTTTTTTTTTGGCTATAAGGGTAATGGTATTGAAAAAGAAAAAACGAGAGAAAAACAGCTCAAAGAGCCCTCCAAAGAAGGAAACAGAAGACCAAAGAAAGCCAGAGAAGACAAATTACATGTAAGGCAGAGAAATTAAAGAAAATAAAGGAAAGTCAATGCTAAGTTAGTATTATCATTGATAGCCATAAAATGGAGAGAAAATAGCTGACCTCCTTTGGAACCCTTTTGTCTCTTTACTTGGTGTCAGACCCCAACCTAGGTTTAGTATGTGTAATTGTTTATTTAGCCGTGATTAATATCTACGTGGAATTTGAAAATGATTAGTTTGGTTTTTAAGATATATTAGACTTTTGAATTGCTTTGGAGAATTTTGAGAGGCGTTGGACTTAGTTTGACATGCATGTTGATTTGAGAGAATTTATTCTTGATTTTGAAAAATTCCAATTCTTTACTCCTTTAGATTTGCTTTATTGATCTTAACAACTTTCATGTTTTATCCGTTTGAATTTAAAACTCAGAAATTGCATTTTTCGAGAAAAAGGGCAAAAATGACTTTTCACAACAAATCTGTACATAATTTCGAAATTTGCAAATCATGAGGAAAATATACTTTTTGGAAACTAGATATTTCGACGATCAACTTTGTCTTCTTCATCGATCTCATTCGGAATTTACAAATGATAGATCCAGCCATGTGAAGATTTGAGGGCCAATGGGGCTCACTTCCCAACTTAAAACCCAAAAACCCACGTTGGGTTTTCTTCTTCACTCTATATTTCCTGCAACAACAAAGCTGAGAGAACTCTTTCTTCTCCTCCATTTCCAGCCACCTTATCTCCTCTTGCATGTGTACCTCTTGAGTGCTACTTAGAGATTTGACTTCATAAATCTCCTCTCCTCATCTCTAGCTTCCCATTGGTATTGTTCTTGAAGAAAATTAGCTGGAACCACCTTCTTCTCCAAGTCTTTCCTCTTGCTTAGAGCTATGAAAGGTTAGCAATGGCTTCCCCTCTTGAAATCTTGTTTTTTTTTAAGACCATTTAGGACTCTTCTATCATGCATGCAAAAGAGTTTCTTGAGGGCTCTTTTCTATTTCGGATTTGGTGAATTTTAGTATGTTCTTCTTTGGAACTTTTTTGGTGTAGATTGGAACTGTTGGGTTTGAGAGTTTCTTAGAGTGGTTTGTGGCCCCGTTTTGCACTTGAGGCAAGTGAATAAACTGATCTTGGAATGCATGCAACTGAACTTGTATTTCTTTTTCAAAGTTTGATGTGAAATTTCTATTTCATTGATTCATTTTCTTTGGCTATGCAAGGTGGATTTCCTGCAGTTTTGTGTTTAATCTGTGTGCAGATTTCTGCAGTTTTTGTGTTCAAATTGTGTTCAATCTGTGTGCAGATTTCTGCAGTTTTTGTGTTCAAATTGTGTTCAATCTGTGTTCAGATTTATGCAATTTTGTGTTCAATCTGTGTGCAGATTTCTGCAATTTTTGTGTTCAACATGCGTCCAGATTTCTACAGTTTTTGTGTACAATTGATGTTCAAATTTCTAAAAAATTTTAAGTCCAAATTATGTGCAGATTTCTGCAGGTTTTTATGCTTTTATGTGCAACTTGTATGCAGTCTGTAGGTTTTTATGTCCAAATTGTGTGCAGATTTCTGCATGTTTTTATGCTTTTATGTGCAATTTGTGTGCAGATTTCTGTAGGTTTTTATGTCCAAATTGTGTGCAGATTTCTGCATGATTTTATGCTTTTATGTGCAATTTGTGTGCAGATTTCTGCAGGTTTTTATGTCCAAATTGTGTGCAGATTTCTGCATGTTTTTATGCTTTTATGTGCAATTTGTGTGCATATTTCTGTAGGTTTTTATGTCCAAATTGTGTGCAGATTTCTGCATGATTTTATGCTTTTATGTGCAATTTGTGTGCAGATTTCTGCAAGTTTTTATGTCCAAATTGTGTGCAGATTTCTGCGTGTTTTTATGCTTTTATGTGCAATTTGCGTGCAAATTTCTACAGGTTTTATGTCCAAATTGTGAGCAGATTTCTGCATGATTTTATACTTTTATGTGCAATTTGTGTGCAGATTTTTATAGGTTTTTATATTGAAGTTATGTTCATATTTTTGCAGGTTTTAGTGTTCAGTTATGTTCAAATTTTTGTAGGGTTTTGTTTATCCATAATAACATGGAGAGTTCTTGTTTTTGGGTTGTTTTACTAGGCCGGAAAATCTGATTTTTGAGTCTCTGGTTTGCTCATGTTAATACCTAAATTCTGGAAATGTCTTGAATTTTATCAAAGCCTCACTGAGCACTCTGAGTTCCCAAATGTCGGGTAACTTCTGAGGCATCAAATATATTCTTGTAAAACGACATTTGGACTTTGAGCGTGCATTGAGACGGCCATGGATAAACCATTCCAACACAATTAATTATCTTATTCCAAATTTGAAAATTGTATATGTTTTTGCATAAATAAATTTTGAAAAGCTTCGTGTAGTTCATTTCGTTATAAATTATCGGTAAGGCTACTCATTTGATTTGTTCGATATTGTCTGTTTGTAATTGCTCAGAGTAGTTCCTCTTATCGATTTTGAAATGTATTACTATAATTTGATTTATATCGATTCAGGTTTTGAAAGGCACCACTAAGCTTAGGTCATCTAGTTGGGCTAATCACCCGGCTTGGGATCTTTAAAATTATTGCCAACTGCAGTTTGGACTGTGTCTGCTTCGGCCATGGTAACGGTTCTGTTTTTCGGTCCTACGGGTAGCGGCAACGGATCTGTATTCCGTCCCAATTTATGTGGCAACGGCTCTGTTTTTCCAGTCCCACGGGTAGTGGCAACGGTTTTTGTTTGCTCTTGCTACTTCAGTAATAGGATAATATAGCTAATGTGGATTGCCAGTATTTTTACTCAGTTTACTATGTTTCATTAAATTATCAATGATTTAAAAATGGTTTCTCTATTTCATCGATATTTACTATTTAGACTTTCAAACATTTTATAAATGTTTTATATTATTGTCACTCCTTTATCTGTTTATTTGCTTGCCAGAACGTCGTGTCTGATGCTCTCTTGTTTGGTGCCAGGTATCGACCTCGCTCCCATTGAGGCGGAGTGAGCGGAGGAGGCGGGTGAGCCGGTTGGACCCGAGTGGCAGCCCAACGATGTCATCAAGACGTCGGGATGGGTCATGAGTTTCGAACCACTTTTTAGGAATGGACGTCGTTATTTTGATAACTTTTTTTAATAGCCTTTATTGGCTTTTATATTTATGTTGGGATTGTAAAACTTAAATTACTTTTGGTACTGCAACTTGAACTAACTATGGGCTTGCTATGATATATTTCTCATTTTAATGCATAGGTTTGATTGTTCATTTTATTTAATTGATCGGACTAAGTGTTTGCTACATCGCTTCCGCACATTTTGTATATAGTGAAAATCATTTATTGTATCGTGATGGATCGGTTTTGGGATCCTCACCTCGGAAACCTGTGGGAAACTAGCGCGATGCGGATGAAATTTTCTAACCCGTCGCGCCACAGCCCCGGATTAAGGACTTAGTTTGTTTGGTCTTAGTTCGGGGGCGTGACACTTGGTGAGTGGAGAAGGTAATAATGTGGTTGATCCCTGATGTGCCTTGAAGAAACTTTTACTCCCTTGAATGTTGCTTCATTTCTTGTTGCCCATAGGGTATACATAACTATTATGAAAATTGTACCCATGTGCCTTCTTGCAATGACATTGCAGCCAATAGACAAAGAGTTCCAAAGGCCAGTAGTAGAGTGGAGAGGGCGGAGAACTTTGGTCGATTGGAGGACCCATTTTCAATTGGACTTTGTGAGATTGCAATTAAAGAAGTGGCGAGGGACTGAATCTTCCGCCTGATAGTAGAGGTTGCATCTTGGGGTTTTCTGGTGCATCAAGTGCCAACAGAAACACACAATACTTGAAATGGAGATTGAGTTCCAATTAGAGGACCTTGTGAAGTGCTATTTGCTCGAGATCTAATGAAATTCCAAGCATCCTTGAGAGTGAGTTGGTCATCTGAAGAGTGTTTCTAACATAGCACTTCGTTGTTACCTGGTCTTGCGGAAAGGAGCAATGAAGCTTGTAGAAGAATCTCTTTGATTTCAGAAGGGCGATGATAGGAGATGGACCAGCTAACATCATGGAGGATTGTAGAGAGCCTCTAATTTGTTTGGAAGTGGTATCGAGGAAATCTAGCTGAAATTGACATGTCTTCCCACCAACACCAATGTTCATGCCATAGATTGATCTCCTTGCCATTGCCAATTTCCCATTTCCTTGCCCAATTGGATCAAGCAGGAAAGACGCCTTATTTTCTGCCAAATGTAAGAGCCGTTCAATGGATTGTTCGAGTTCCATATGAAGTTGTTCTTGAAGTAGCAATACTTGAGCCATCGAGCCCATAAGGAGTTTCCTGAAGCTACTTGCCATCCTACCTTAATCATGCATGCATTATTTGTCTCTGAAACCTTCCTGATGCCAAGGCCGCCTTCTGCTTTTGGGAAACAAATTATATTGCAGTTGACGTGGTGAAGCTGCTTGTTGGCTGAACTGCATGACTAGAGAAGCTATCTCATGAGGCGTTCAATTTCATTTCAAGTTGACATTGGCATAAAGCAAAATGAAGTGGAACACTGAACACTTGAGAGCACATGCTTGATCATGGAAGCCAGCAAAAGATAAAGTCCTAGCTTTCTAGGCAGTAAGCTTGGAGTTATTGAAAAAAGAAGAGGATGAAAGTGTTGGCTTTTTGGGGCTCCAAAAAGAAATGGAATGCCTAGGTACCTAAGTTGTTTCATGGATTCTTCAATTCCAAGAATGGAAGAGACTTTCCTCTTTCTTCTGCGACTACATCTCCCAAAAATGAGTTGGCTCTTTTGGAGGTTGAACATTTGACCGGTGGACGATTGATGGATGAGAGGAGATCTTGAAGGAACCAAAGATTAGAGTAGGATTCTTTTGAAAGTTTAAGGTTCGCGATCTCTAGATTGGTCTACTCAAACAATTAACTCAAAAGTGTGCCGAAATAAATAATATGCAGTGAAAATAAACTCAACAAGCACATACTACAAGGACACCAAATTTAATGTGGAAAACCCTAATAGGTTAAAAAACCACCGATCTGAACTGGATCAAATCAAACACTATGAATCTCGCAATTATAAGAAACTTAGATCTTTTTCTATCCCATACCCAAGGACTGAAGTTATCTTGTGTTGCTTCACGCTTCAATTACTTCACACCGTTAATTGCAACAGATTCAATCCAGCGCTTGACTCATCAAGTCTTCTTGCAAGAAGATAATCTTCTACAAATAATGCAAAATAATAGGCTCTAGAGAACTTGTCAGCACAACTTCTTAATAAATCTCCAGAGAAGAAATCTCTCAATGATTATCTCTAACTTAGAACTTTGAGAGGTGAGGTCTCTATTTGAAATAGCCCTTGAGTCCTATAAATAGCCATTAGGTCGTGCTTAAAGTTGCCTAACTTGATTAGGATTAAAATAAAAAGTTTGGACACGATTAGAAAAGCAGTTTCTAATTTTCCTAGGACTCTGCCGCCATGTCTGCTCGAGCTGACCCGCCTTCTGCTCGAGTGAATGATGTTCTGTTTCAGCGCTGGGCCATTCTACATCTTGTCCGCTCGAGTGGATGATCTAGTCACTCTTTCTGGTTGACCCGGAATTTCACCTCTCTTTCTCCAGCTTTCTTCTTCTAATTCTTTCAGACTTTATTCTTCTGAGTCCTTCCAATCTTCTATCTTTGGAGTCCTTTCCTAAATGTAAAAAACAACTCAAAAGACCCAGAGTTTTGTCCAACCCATGAATTAGCCAATACTAAAAAAAACCTTACATGTTTAACAAAAAGGAGGATGTCATTTGTGTATAATAGATGGCATAGGATAGAAGGGAGCTTAGAAACTAGTTGGATGGAGCCTTGGAGCTGCAATTGTTGGATGTGAATGCTAAGGATCTCTTTTGCGATAATGAAGAGGTAGGGCGACAGTGGGCATCCTTGTCTCAACCTGCAGTGGGAGTTAAAGAAGCCTTGAGGAATTCGGTTGACAAGCACCAATCCATTTTGGGTGCAGACACACCATTTGATGAGAGTAATCCAATCAATTGAAAAAATTAACAAAAGAGAGAGCTTTGAAGAGGAAAGACCAATTCAGCTTGTCAAAAGCTTTTGTAATATCCAATTTCAAATAAAAGGATACGTTTTTGGTTTTTGAATTCAACTTTTGAAAGAGTTCATGGGCTAAGGCTGCATGGTGGTGAATTGGTATGCCTTTGAGGAAAGCTGCTTGTTAGTTGGAGATGATGGAGGGAAGAACTTGGGATAGTCTAGTGGCAAGGATCTTGGAAATGATCTTGTAAGAAAAGTTCAGAAGACTGAAGGGTCTAAACTCAACAAAGGAGGAAAAGGATTTTTGCTTCGGTACGAGAGCTATGAAATAAGCATCTGAGGCCTTATATAGCTTTTTGGAGTTGAAGAAATGTTGTATGGCATTTGTAACAATTTTACCTATGATGTCCAAAGTAGAAGTGAAGAACGCACCAATGAAACAATCTAGACCCGAAGAGCTATTTTTCGTGAGGGAGAACACTCCTTGTTTAACCTTAGATTCAGAAGGGGTGGTTACAGGAGATTGATTTTGGGAGTCAGGGATCTTGGGACTATCAATATGAAATATGGAGGTTTGAACACGGCCTTGGTTAGGTTGAAATAGGTTTGAGAAGTAATATTGGACTGGACACGCCTGATTTGTAGCTGGGTCTTCAATTGGGCCACCATCTATGCAAGTGTGATTGATTTGCTTGAAAGCACTTCTAGTTTTTGCCGAAAGATGAAAAAACTTGTGTTTCGGTCTCCTTCCCTCAACCAACTTTTCATTGGTTTCTGCTTCCAATGAGTTTCTTGAGCTTTGAGAGCTTCATGGAGATGGGTCCTTGCCAAGAGAAATTTATCGCACAAAAAATCTATTGGATTGGAGTCAAAGGACTGCTATCTCTGCAAAAGTCTTGAGGAGGTGACAAAATTAGTCTTGTTCTAGGTTTTAAGGGCACGTTTCACGTTCTTCAACTTTTGGGCGAGAACAAACTCAGCATTGCCATGACTTCCTTCAACCCAACTAGATTGCACCACTTCAAAGAAAGATGGGTTTTAAAGCCACATATGTTCAAATCTGAAAGGGGCTTTTAAGCTAGGAGTTGGATTGCCATGGGTTAAAAGGATAAGGCTATGACCACAAGAAAATCTGGCTAGGCGATGGAGATAGGGATCATTGAAAGAGGAAAGCCAGTGGGAATTTACAGGGGTTCGATTAAGTCTAACCGCTACATAAGATTGATCTTGGTGATTATTTGACCGAGTGTATTTGTTACCTGTAAAATGGAGGTCAAAGAGCATGGCCGTCATGACTGTTAAGTGGAAGTCCCTTAGCGATGATGGAGTGGCCGACCGCAGGCTGAGCTTCTCATTATGGGACAAAATGGCACTGAAGTCTATGAACACACACTATGGGAGATTCATGGAGGAAAAGTTAATCAATAATTTATGATCAACACTAAGATGTGTAACACTTAACCGCATGACTACAATGTGGTCAAGTAGTAAAGGACTAAAGAGTCCGAACTATTGATCCCATGGAGAGGGGATGGAATAGGCGATGAATCCAATTGGATAAATTGGATCAAACTAATCTAAGCTATCTAAGAAAGGCAAGGAAAAAAAATAGCAAGTTAGTTATTCAATTATACTAAGCAAGATTTAAAGAAGTAATTGATAATGACAATTAACTACACTAGTTAACTAACTAGATCAAACTACATGTAAACTATGCAAGAAATGTGGTAAAATAACAAAGTAAAAGTATGGAGAATTCTTTGAGCAACTAATTAGATTCAAAACAACCTAAAAACAAAAATTACAAAGTAGGATTAATAAGCTAAAATAATGATTAAGGAAGTAATTAAACAACTTAAGCAAACTAGTTAATTAACCAATTAGATTAAACTATATGTAAACTATGAAATAAATGAAAGAAAGCAACTAAGTAAAATATACTAAGAGGTTTTCCAGAAACTACATGAAATTAAAATAAGCTAAAAAACAGTGATTAACAATTGTAATTAACTAGCCTAAACAAGGATTAAAGAACAATTAACAAGATTAACTAAGTTAGACTAAATCTAGGTATGTAAATGTGAATTAAATGACATGTAAATGCAAATGAAACTAAATTGACATGAAATTAAGACTAAAATAGTAAGTTAATGGTGGTGATTAAGTGCTAACAACTAAGATTAACAAGTGATTAAGCTAGATTAACAAACTAGTGGGCTAATTAGTGTGCAAACTACATGGAAATGATGTGAAAAATGGAATTAAACTAGATAGAATTTAAAATAAAGCTAAAATAGAAATTAAACTACTCTAATCAGCAATATAAAATATGAAATTAATAGGATCTAAGCTAATCCAACAAACTACACTAAATTAGTACGTGGATGAATAGTGGTGGAAATGGAAGATTTAAGGTGAAGACGTAGTGTGAAATGTATAGGATTTTAAAACAAGTGATGTTCAATGTAGATCTAACAACCTAGAAGTGAAAACGACAAATCAAACAAGGATTCAAATTAACAACAATTAAAAGAAGAGATTAGGCAATCGAAAATCCACTAAGTATGTAATTAATCAAATCAACGTTCTAATTTAACTCCCAAATCTACAATCCAATTAGCAATCTCTTACCTAATTGTATTGGATGATATAGCAATGAAGACCAACGTAAAGAAAATCAAAAGGCAAGATCCTAGATCATCATCTAACCACCCTAACAATCAATCATCAAAATAAGATATGAAAGATCAAATATAAGGGCTCTAGAGCATGCTATGTGAGAGAACTCAATCCAACTATAAATCATCAATTGAGATTATCCAACCATTAAGTGTAGAGATAGAGCATGAGAAATGAGAGAGATAATTAACACAATTAGATCTAAAATCTATTAATCGATCAAGGCACAATTAAGGAGTTTAAACAAAAACATGCATGGAGTTGAACTAATTACATTATTTAGCTTCAAAAGGAGAGCCTAATCGAAGAGCTTTAGCCACTAAAAATCAAGAAAAAGCTCCAATTCTTCATTAAGAATCTTCAATTACACAATCTCTCTCTAATTAAATTAGTTACAATTAAGCTCCTAATTACAATGGTAAACTTGTTGGTTAGGATATTTTATTTGGTTCAATGGTAATTTGGAGGAGAGTTGGGGTTGGTTTTGGATTCAGGTTAGGCTTGGGCTCGAGTCAGAACTAGATTTCAGTCAGGGCTAGGCTACAATTTGGTCCTGAAGTGTGAGTCAGAACAGGATTCAACTTAGGGCGGGGTTCCAATTTGGTCGGCAATTTGGTCCTGAAGTGTGATGTAAAAAAATATGCAAATCCACCCAGGCTCCAACCAATACACTAACCACTTCTTTAGGATAGAGAATGACTTCTTTTATGTTTAAAGTCTTCTTCTCTTATTTTGGAATTCTTCAACTTTTCCTAGGATTTCTTCGCCAAAATTTCTTCATGGAACTTCTTTTATTGAAATCTCTTCTTGATGCCTTGCGGCGCTAGTCAGAGGGTTGAGGTAGTCGCAGGGTCTACCTACAGAAGAGAAATTATATAAAAATGCGCTATAAAAAAATATCGGATTTATGCATGAAAAATTTTCTGCTTTGTATCTCCCTCGGCCAAACTTGTATGAATGCAAATGAGTAGTCGATTTCACTTAGAATTTCGCGTCCGATGCAATGATGCAAAGAAACGACACCATTTAATGAGTCAAAAAGAAGTTATAAGGGATGATAATCTAATAATTCGATAGAAAGATAAATCTTTGTGTAAACTAAATGATATGCACATGAAACGCTGATAAAACTCGGACTAATGAGGGGTAAAATATGCAATATTTAACACTCATCATTTTCTAAAAAGCTTTCCTTTAGGAATGGTTGGTGGAGCCATAAATTCCAATAATGAGGGTAGGACGGCTAGTTGTAGAGCTTAATAGGAGCATGCATAAGTGTTGGGAGAAGTCTGAGAGTGAGACTGTGAAGAGGAGAGAGGATTTGGAGAAGCACCATAGGTTGCTGTTGTGAGTTGGGGAAGAGTTGGAATGAAAAGTGTCAAAACAAGAACTGCTTAAGAAGAGAGAATTGAAGGAGAAGGAAGTCATTGGCTCTTTAATGAAGACCGGGTCAGGGTAATAGGAGGAAACAAGATGATCAAGAGCTTTGATTGTAGGGGGGTTTGCCAGTCCATTGCAGTTCTAGTATAGTAGTTTTAACATTAGAGGCAAGGTGGGGGGGATCTTCTTATGATGGGGCCAACTGAGGAAAATGTCTTGGCATTTTTGCTCTTTTTGGAGGTTTTTTTAGGTGGACATCCCCTGATGGTAGCTAGAGTGATCTGCTGATTGCATTTTTGCTTTGATACCATTATGTCACGCCCTGAGATCCAAGGCCCTTGGGACCCTCAGATTTCGCGGTGCGACGGCCCCACTATAAAACATGTGGAGTCAAATCATTTAATAGTTTTTTTTTTCCCTCAAATATGGTATGGAAATCAGAGTCAATTAACTTCAATATTTTAACAATGTCATAAGAAAGAAGTCACTATTAACTGAAGTGAATAACAATGTCCACGGCCAATCTCGGTAATTTTCTCCAGTGAAATCGAAAATGACTCAACTAAATTAATTACTACTAAAAACTAAGATGTGAAGCGCTGCTCATGGTCACACCCATCCTCGTAAGTAAACTATGGTTCCTAAGGTTCCAGATCAACCTCAAAAGCTAGAACAACAATGCCAAAACAACCACATGAGTAAAAAATTACAGGGTCATATGAGACTAAGGCAATGATAGAAATAAATCTGAATAACATGAACAAATTAACTAAGATATGAAAAAGTTTGAATTTTAGAAAAATTACAAGGTTATGCAAAGCTGAGACAATAATCGAAGTAATTCGAATAAAAAATAACAATTTGATTAAAATGAGGCAAAGTATGTGGAGAAATCATCCTGAATAAAAACTAAGATAAGGCATCTCTTCAGTAAACTAAGTTAACAAAGTGTGCTTGCCGTAATTATGCCTTGACCAAGCACAAAGTACCCGCCAAGTACAAACTTTTTATATCCACAAATAACTAGCACGAGGCCATCATTTTCGGTAACTCAAATCAAAACTAAAGAGAGCTAGCTGCAATCTAGTAATTTTTGTACAAAGGGCTTCCCAATTCTCCAATGTCGTACCTAAAGGGGCTGAGTCCGCGTGTGAGCATCTCCACGGTGCATTGCCCATACTTGAGAGGATGCCTTAGAGGTCAAAGGTATACATTTTCCAAAGTTGAATAATATTCAGTTTTGAATTACAAATAGGGGACTGTTGGAAATACGAATCAAAATCTATGTTTTTCATCAAATTCCTAAAATCCCAACCTTTTTAATTTGATTTTAGACAGCTTGCAAAACATATTTCTCAACAATGGTTCATTTCACAAATTTATGATATTACGGGGAAGACACCGAGTCTAACAAGCCTGATTTTAGGTAAAGATCATTAATCGGAGTTGACTCAACAATTTTCACTATCTAATCAAATTAAAGATAAACAATTGAGGGCTCCTATTGGCACCGCGGTTTTGTCTCTCCATACCGTAAAAAAAAAAAAAAAAAAATCAAGATTCCTAAACTACACCTCCCCCTCTTCCCTCTCCCTATCCCCCCTAGTCTCCGGCAGGGAGGGAGAACGACCGGTAGCAAGCGCCGGCAGCCTGGCCGGCCTCCCCCCCTTTCCCTCTTTCTTTCTTCCTCCCTCCCCCTCTATTTTCTCTCCCTTCCTCTTCTTCGCTCTCCTTCCCTCCCCACCTCTTCCTCTCTTCCTCCCCCTCTGAAAAATTAGAGCTTTTGGCTCTTTCAAGGTGGGGGTTCATTTTTTATGGCAAAACTGCCCTTAGACGGTCATTTAATGACGCCATCTGTCCTCTAAACAAAACCCATTTAATTTTAATTCTTTTTCTTTTCGTTTCAACACGGGAGACCATACGACGAGAAGAGGAAAGAGCGAACAAAGAGAGCAGAAAGGGAAGAAAGATCGTGCAGGTATTCATCGAACTCCTTGAACTCTCTTTTTTCTTTTCATTTTTAAATTAGAGAGAATGTTTTGGGATGGCTTTCGATTGAGTCTATGAATGTTGGGAGGATTGGTGACCAAACACAGAACCATTGTCTCTTATCATCTTTCTTTCGGCATGTTTGGATGTCTTGTTTGTTTTTGTGCTCAAACGGTTTATGGGGTACATTAAATTTCGAATTTTTCATACACAATCGCCCCTTTTTCTCATCTCTATTGTTGTTGTTTCTAGTATCATACTTGGGTTTGTGGGATGAATGTTGTATTGAATAGTATGAATAAAAGGACTTCTTTTTGTTGTTGTTGTTGTTTCCAATATCATACTTGGGTTTGTGGGACGAATGTTATATTGAATGGTATGAATAGAAGTACTTCTTTGCTTTGATTATTAGGTTGCATTGTCTTTATACTCACATATCAAGTCCAACTAATGGCAACGCTACAATCAGCCTTGAATAGGCATCTGGTGTATCAAGCCAATATATTTTGAGAAAATCTAGAACAACAACCTTCTTGTATTGATGCTTAATAGCCAAAGTTGAATTTAAGCTTGGGGACAGTCATTTGCAAAACTGCACATATATTTTGCATTTCAGGTCTTTTATTGTGCAGAGACTATTTTGCACTAGCCAAATATGCCTGGAAGACCTAAGATGGGGCCACATATGACCAAATGCTTCATCAAGGGGTTTTGCATGATACATTGTTTGAATGCAGGGGGAAAAATTATGTAGGCTTGTAGTAGATAATGCTTGAATAAGGTGTAAAGGTGTAGGCTGGAATCAAATCCATTCTAGGTGGCATTGTCTACCAGGAAGGATTATGTCTTCTTTTTCAAAAAGTAAATGGTGTGGATGTTGAATATTCATCTCTAGGTGGGGGAATGATTAATGAAGAAAACTATTCAAAAAGGGTTTGTTCAAAAAAACTATAGCCAACCCAAACTTGGAATGGATCCCGCGCCCCCCCCCCCCCCCCCAAGGTATAATTTGGACTCAAGTTGGCTTATAGGTGAGACCCACTGTCTTGTTAATCCTTAATTTTATATGAGAAATGATTAGATAAGGTCGACCAAACTGTGTGGTTAAGGACGGTTGGTTGGTTCAAATTATTATGCCAATGGCTTGCACCTGATTTGAACCAGGTTTTGACTGTGGATTTGATGTTCTATCATTGAGAGAAATAAATAGATTATTTATTTATCACCTAAAGTAAACTTGATGCGCACATTTTTAAGGACTCAAGTAAACTTGCAGATGTTTTTTTATTTTCCTTGTCAAATGTGCTTTCATTCAAATTATGTGTAATAAGGTGTGGTTATCATGGCGGATAAAGGAAAGTCAAAAGTGACTGATGACATAGATCGTGCGCAATGGTCCGATGGCATGAAAAAGCATCTCATTGACATTTGTTTGGAACAAGTAACATTTGGAGGTCGCCCGGGGATACAATTTAGCTCAAAAGCATGGAAGATGATCATAGAGAAGTTTACTCAAAGGAAAGGACACAGTTTTAACCAAAAATAATTGAAGAATCAATTGGATAATTTGAAAAAACTCTATAATGCCTGGTTGCACTTGACAAGCCAAACTGGTATAGGCTTCAACCCGCATACAGGATGTGTGGAGATGGAACAGGACCGATGGACGGAATACCTAAAGGTATATGCATTTTGTAGTTGTTTTGGTATTTATAGGATAGGTGAAAGCCTTTTATATTTATCATTAAACTTTATTGCAGACCCATAGAGATGCCAAAGTATTTAAGTCCAAGCCCCTTCCTTTTCTTGAAGAGATGGCTGCCTTATTTGATGGCACTGCAGCAAGAGGGGAAGATAAATGGGCTCCAACAATGGATGGCATGCCTGAAGATATCATAACAGATATGGACTCAAGTTTTTTTTACCTTGGATCATGATGATGACACTCCATCTCTGAACCTAACAAATTCCCGATCCTCCACCTTTCCAGAAGATTCAGCCGCTAGTGATATTGTTGCAGATGTCATAATGACAAATATTATGCAAAAGCGACCAAGGCTTTCTAAAAAGCAATCAATGGCAAGTAATGATGCAGTAAATGCATGCATAATCGACCTCGCAGCCCCAGTTAAGGCATCAAATAAGTTAGTTATTGCTTCAGTTCAATCTGAAGGACTTATCATAGATGACTGCATTGACGTATTGAATGCCATGCCCGAAATTTCAGAGGCCAGCCCACTGTATTTGATCGCGCTTAGGTGTTTTATGGTTAAGGATAAAAGGACTATCTAGATGCGACTCAAGACAGATGAGGGCAAGATGGCTTGGCTCAAAAATCAATTGCAATTAGAGAAGGGGAATGCTTCTGGAAGTGATAGTGGCCTTTAGTTGTTTGGGTTTATATTTGGGTGTGAAACACAAAATGGTATCTCTTTTGTTTTTGAAATATGGATGTTTGAAACATAAAATTTATCTCTCTATATATTTTTTGAAATATTGATGTTTGAAACATGGTATTATTTGAAATTTAGCTTGGAACATGTATGTTATATCTCTTGTGTTTTTTATAGACTGCATTTTTGTTTATTTAAAGAATGTTTATTTAGTTGAATGTTGACCCGACATGCCTTATGATAGGCATGTCAAATGGGTCGGGTCGTGCCGAATCAGTCAACGGGCCGTGGCTCGGCACGGCTCGGTCAACGGCATGGCCCGTGACATGGGTCGTGCTGGGCCGAGGCACTTGGGCCCGTTGGCAGGTTTGGCCTAGCCCGCCAGGCACGTGGGCTGCCCTCTGCAGCCCACCAGGCTCGCCCAACAGTCGGCCCGCCAGGCCCACCCCAACGGTAAAAAGCAGCTATTTTTTTTTTTTTTAAAGTCCATTTTAACCCCCAAACAGTTATAAAACGGTCATATAAGGGGTATTTTGTGTCATTTTCTATTTTACTAAGTCTATAAATACCCTAACCCTCTCATTCTCATTCCTCACCAATTTACACAACTTTCTCACTCTTTATACATTCTCTAGCTCTCTCTTAAAGTATTCAACTTTTCACTCTCTCTAAGAAGTTTTTGGATGGCCAAAGATCAAGTCATCAAGAGACAAGATTAAAGGGGCCTTCAAAGATTTAGAGGTATTTATATTATTTAAATTTGAGATTCAATACATATAAGTTTATATTATATTATATTAACTCTCATTTTCTCCCCTTTCTTATATTAATTATCACAAAAGAAGGCTATTAGCCTATTACTGTTATTATTTATAAATTTTATTTTTTGAAATATGGCTAGAATATTTCCCACAAAATCTTCTTCCATTAATTTAGTGGTAGAATAAGATTTTATTGAATTACAAGATGAAGTAGGTGATTTACCACCCCTCTTTCCTCAGACTGAGAGTTCCTGTAAACCAACCACGAGGAATAGAACTTCAATAGTTTGGGAGATATTTACAATATTTGATGTTATTGAAAATAGAAAGAAAGTTGAAAAGGCAAAATGCAAATTTTGTAGTAAGATTTATTGTGCCCTAAATCGAGTACCGGCCATTTGTCAAGACATAAACAAAAATGTTTAGCCTTACATAAGCCAGCGGATGCAGGGACAAGGAAGCTGGTTCACAGACCCAAATTTCTACTACTGGTGATGGTAGTAGTAGTAGCAGTTTGAGTCTTTTTTCTTTTAATGCACAAAGTGCTAGACAAAATCTTATTAAAATGATTGTGTTATCCGAATTACCATTTTCTTTTGTTGAAAATTAGTTTTTTGAATAATGGGTCCAGAAATATTTCCAACCACAATTTCACAGTATTTCAAGAAATACAGCCAGAAATGATGCTATTAGACTCTGGCAGGAAGAGAAAATAAATATAAAAAATTACATTGCAGAAATTCCTGGTAAAATAGCCATAACCACAGATATGTGGACTTCTAAAGGAGGTGAAAGTTTTCTTTGTAGTACTGCACATAACATAGATGCAAAATGGATGATTAATAAACGTATAATTAGTTTTAGCTATCTTGAATGGCCACACAATGGCACTAGAATAAATACATTTATTTTGGAAAAAAACTAGATTAATATAATATTAAGGAAAAAGTTTTATCTATAACTTTAGATAATGCCAGTAATAATACAGTGGCTATTGAATTAATGAGAATGCAGATGCCACTTGCAACTTTGATAGATGGTTATATCTTTCAAAATAGATGTGTATGTCACATCTTAAATCTCATTGCAAAGGTTGGTTTAAAGCATATTGTAAGTTACACAGATGCTATTAAAGACATTGCTAGATTTATTTTCTCCTCCGCACAGAGAAGATAATTGTATGCCCCCAAATATGTGCGAGGCAAGGCGTATCAGCTATTAAAATGCCTAAAGAGGTAGAACATAGATGTAATTCTATGTATGATTTGTTAAACAAGGTAGTTGACCGGAAAACTGTTTTGAATGAATTTTGTGTTTTTCATGCACAAGATTTTATGATTAGTGATGAACATTGGGAGTTATGTGCCCATATAAGAGATTTATTAGAAGCTTTTTATACTTCAACATTATTTTTTCCCGAGATATAATACCCCACATCTAATGAAGCTTTAATGAAGATTTTTAAAATTACTTTACAATTCAATAAATTTAGAGATCATTTTTACTAAGAAGCACTATTAGAAACATGGAAGAAATTTTTAATAAATATTGAAAGAGGCTCCAATGGCATTTTCTTTAGTTCTTGTATTTGATCCTAGGTTAAAATTAAGTGGTGTACAGTTTTTTATTGATGGAATAAATAAAAATATGAATTATATAGGTTTAAATATTTTTTCAAATATAAGGGCAAATTCACAAGAACTTCTTCAATTTTTTTATGAGCAAATGGGTACAACTAAGCTTAGTATGGGTCATTCAAAATTTCAGCAAACATGTGTTGGTGAGTGAGATGTGTGGTATTCTTCCATGTTCACGGGCATGGCATCCAACTCAAGCTCAAGTAACACAGTGACGGAGTTAACATCGTATCTTGATGTCAGTGTAATACGGGTGTAGGATGTATCTAGTTTTGACCTTTTAGGCTGGTGGAAGTAACAAGAAAGCATTTATTCAGTATTGGCCGCCATAATCCGTGATCTATTAACTATTCCAATGTCTTCTGTAGCATCAGAATAGGCTTTTAGTACAGGTGGACGTGTGGTGGATGATAGAAGAACAAATTTAACTGAAGAAACGATGGAGTGTTGTATTTGCCTACGAGACTGGTATTTGGCAGATAAAAGGAAGCAAGAGTTGACATCAATGGAAAATTATAATCCAGCAGAATACATTAGTGGACTACGCATCTGATTTTTTTCTTTTTCCTTCATTGTAAATTGTAAATATATAAGTTTTTTCATTCTTTTTTCATTTTTATTTTCTAAAAAAGATTGTAAGGTTTTGAAAGTAATCTTATTTAAAAACCTTCAAGAAGTTAAGATCCAAATGGTTCTCTCTTCTCAGTCGAGTAGGTCGAGTTTGACCAAGTCACTTAAATATCTTTGTCATTCTCCGTGCTTATTTTCGAAGTTTTATTTTTAATACTGATAATAAAAAAAAGGAAAAATAAAAAAAGACGAAGGAGGCCCGCCTGGCACGGAGGCCTAGCACGGAGGCCCGGCACGGCCCGGCCCGCTCCAGCCCGACCCATGGCAAGTTGTGCCGTGCCAAGGTTGTTCCCTGCCCGTTTGACATGCCTACATTGTCTAACATATATAAAGTGCGTATGGATTAAAGTTTACTTCGAAAAATCATACTTATCATATTGTTGTACAAAAAGCGACAACGATGCTTGATTAAGGAACTATGTAGGAACTCAATCCTGACGGGATATGGTCATGTCCAAATAATTTTGAATGGTAACCATATTATTTGTCATCAGTTACTACGTATGGAACAACATGTGTTTTGGTGTTCATGCATGTATTTTAGAGAAAAGATGTTACTGACGGTAACTATATACCTATGGAGGAGCAGTTGGCTATGCTCATAATGGTCATTGTGCATGCCCATATGAATAGAGTGATACAAGATAGATTTCAACACTCAGGGGAAACAGTTCATAGACACTTCCGTCAGGTACTGATAGCAATGATGCTATTTGCTAAACACATGATAAAGTCGCCTCCTCTAGATAAAGTGCCTAAGGAAATTCTCTTGAATCCACATTTTGAGCCATATTTTAAGGTATTGATCTCTTGAATCCATCATATTATTTTCTTTATTCTATATAACATTGAATTTTCTCATTGTTGACATCTTTATTTTATTTTTTCTATGTTTTTTTTTTTTATAGAATTGTATTGGTGCTTTAGATGGCACCCTTGTACATGCCATTATCCAACCAGAGAAACAAATCCCTTATATAGGTAGAAAGGGGGATTGCATGCAACAAGTTATGGTAGTATGTTTGTTTGACATGCTCTTCACTTATGTGGTATGCGGATGGGAAGGTACAACTCGTGATCAACGAATTCTCTTGGATACCATTTCTGATGAAAAGCTAAAGTTTCCACATGCCCCACCCAGTAAGAAAGTATTTAGAGTGCTTTAAATCCCATCAAATGATTGCTACAACATGTTTTGACATAATCTTTAACATTAATATATATTTTTCTTTAGGTAAATATTATTTGGTTGATGCCGGTTACACAAATATACAAGGGTTTCTTTCTCCATTTTGAAATGTTCGTTATTGGCTTCAAGATTTTCAAGGTGTTGCCATTCCACGTACTAGAGATGAGCATTTTAATATATTACACTCATCCTTGAGGAATGTGATCGAGCAAAGCTTTGGAGTATTGAAGGCTCGATTTCCTATCCTCAAGCGGATGGCTCGTTACCCATTTTCTGTACAATAGAGCATCGTGGTTGCTGCAATAGCGATGCATAATTTCATCAGGACAGAGGATATGGATGATCGATTATTTGCACAATTCTCAAGTGAAGATACCCAAGTAGAGTGTGGCACTGACTTTGAGGAAGATCTTGGAGAAAACACTTATACTTTTGATATCATGGATAGGACAGAGATGGATGAGAAGAGAAATTCAATTGCAGATGCCATTTGGCAAGATGCATTTTCTTATGTATGTCATGTTTTTTACATTTGATTAATTGAATGTGTTGCAACTAAGTTGTGTCTTTATTTGTTTTCTTGATCGATTACTAGTTACATGATAGACTTTGATGGAAATGTTTGATGACAGGTTGTTATAATATGATGGCATATGTGTAGGTAATAGATGTGTTTTTGAATGGGTCCATGATGATACTTGGAATGGGTCCAAATGACATGTTACTCATCATTTAGTTCTTACGCTTCTGATGGGCCTTCAGATTCCTGATCAATTCTAGATTAGAGAGATGTATTTCTAGTTATTTTACTGAACTGGGTTCTTCTGGCTATTTATGCAAAGTTTTTCAGGTCCCAGCTTTGGGGTGGAACTATATATGGAAGGAATTATTGTTGGATTCACTATCTTTGGGGCATTGACTACGTGTATGAGCCAATGTTTTTCAGGGCCCCCCCACTTGCTGCTGCTGTCTTACAAATGTGTCATTATAACATGTGATAGATCCTTCTGATACTACACTTGTGGGTGTGACCACATTTCATGAAAATCTTGTTGAAGCAGAATTCAGCTTGTAGACTGCTTGAGCTAGCTAGCTAGCCATCCTTTCATCAGTCCTCTCATTTTAACATTTCAATGTTTCCTATGGCTTCAATCCAACTTGTTAATGCTTTTTTTCTTTTTTCTTTTTTTTTTTTTTTTTTTTTTTTTCTGTTAGCACAAACGGATTGGATCACATGAGTATCAGCTGTTCAACACGTTGGACCATATATGGATATTTGCATATTCGGAAATTATTTATGTAACACATTTCCTGTATGTATATTTGGACAGGTTGTCGAAGTTCATAGAAAGTTTGTTGTAGCCCTTCAAGACCTCTTTGAAAATCACAAAGCTAGGGTGGGTTATGCTGATCTCCAGCTAAGGATTCTTTGATAGAACACATTACCATGTCCTTTAAATTCGAGTGCCTTTCCATCCATACTTACCTTTCCAAATTTAATTCCTATCACAGATGGATCTTAAGCTTGATGGGATCAGTTTTAACAAATAAAACCTCTGGAGATATTTTTATCTATTTCTGTACAGATACCTCTTTGTTCCACCAGAAATGTTGCTGTGGACTTCTCTGTTATTTCCTTGGAGCTGATCAAGTGCTTGACACCATGGCCAACCTAACACTGAGTTCCAACTCTGACCGAATGGAACAATTACACAGAAGAACAAGTATTAGATAATGACATAAATACCCTTCTAATAAGAGGCAAATCCTTCTAAAAAGAGGCAAGCAAAAGGGAATACCAAACGGTCTATTTAAAATAGATTTGTGCATTACCAAACATGTTCTTTTATTTAGCCTCTTCTTTCTATGGCTCTTTCTTTTTTTTTAATTGCTCTATTTTTACGGGATCTATTAGGAGAAGAGTAGAGATGCCAAACATGGCCTTAGTGCATGTTTGGGAGGTCTAATTTTTCCTCTATTTCTTTATTTCTCTAAAATGGATGGAGGTTTGAAAACATGGAGTGTTTGGCACCACCTTTCATCCTCTATCCATTTTAGAGAAGTAGAGGCAATGACTCTACTTTCCATAGCCCTCTTGATGAGGCAATTGAAAAATAGAGGGAAAAAAGAAGAGGCGGAGGTACAATGTTTTTTTTGCATAATTACGCCCAGTCCGGTTTTTTCAATTTTTTCCCAAACCTGAGAATTCAAGATCCAAACCGTTGAAAATGTTCACAAGGTCAAACACGGCAATATAACCAAATTTCAGCAGTTGAATCATCAGCAATCTCGAGATATGTGCCACAAACCGTGAGCCATTGGATCAAATTTGTTATGATCTATGGGCTCTAAACACAATATCAAAACCGTTGGATATGTTTGGGAGACTGAAAACAATTATGTGGTCAAGTTTGATCACATAATACCTTGTGAATCTCGAGATATGTGCCAAAAAAAAAAAAAACATTGATGTATTATGCTTAATATTGCACTTGTCTATGAGCAGTAAATTGTTTTAATTTTTTTTTATTTTTTAAAGAGTGTAAAATAAGATCTAAACTGTTAGTAATGTTCACAGTATCAAACATGACCATGAGACCAAATTTCACCCGTTGGATCATCACCAATCTCTAGATATGTGCAAAAAAAGTGAGCCATTAGATATAATTTTGTGGATTATGAGGGCTCCAAACACAAGATCCAAACTATGAGATCTATTTGAAAGGCTGAGCACATCCATATGGTCAATTTTCATGGCCTAACGCCTTGTGAATCTCAAGAAATATATAGAAAAACTCTCAATTAATTATATAAAAATGTCTATTTAGCATAGAACCTTGCATTTCCAAACACCTCCTTTTATTTTCTCTTCTTTTTTTGCGACTCTTTTTTGTATTGGTCTATATTGAATGGTCTTTAAGAAATAGACTAGTAATCCCAAACATGGCTTTAGTAAACACAGTGTAGATAAGAGATACCGACGGATCTGATTAATTGGCTTTAAGTAACTAGGGTCCGAATAGTAATGGGCCAGGGTCCGAATAGTAATGGGCCAATGGATAGGTTCTGAGCCAGTCGGGTATAAGGTGCGTATTACTGTGTCACCTGCTTAGGACCTGAGGTGTTTGGGAAAAACCAAAAAGGCGTGGGGCCACCGTGATAACTGAGTTGATTTTTATAGGTGAGCTGCAGGCGAAACTTGAATTAGGTAGGTGGATTCATGTGTACTTGATGGTTTAGATTAAAGAGAGTGAAGGCCCAATTTCTGAAGTGGGTTCACAGCCCATAGGTTGAGCTAAACAAATGGATCCAAGTGTTATGATATTAGTCAGGTCCTGATATGGTTCGAAACTGCTAAAAGATTAAATGGAATTTAGATATGCCCAAATCCTGGAAACTATAGTTAATTGGGTTAAATAAACTGGGTTCAGTTAGGAGTCAAAAAGGATGGGTTTTAATGGGTGCTTGCTACTGTTTATTGGGTTGGCCCAGGTTAGCCGGTCATCCTAGTTGTTTAGCAAATGGGTGGCAAGAACACAAAACTTTGGGTTCAATTCGTTGATCAGTACTATTAGAAAGTAAAATGCAGGAGTGAGCGAAGTGCTCAGAGGTGTGACTATTAGATGATCCTATGATGAATCATTTTGATGGTTACAATTAAGGCAGCTGGTTCTGTAGATGGATGATTGTGATCAAGCCAATCATATGTGGAACATGTTGTAGGTTTTTTTCTTTGATTGAAGGAAGAGACTTTCCAGGGCAGTCTTGAATGAGTTGTTATAATCCCACATCGACTAGAAAGGGGCAAGGAGGCTTTGACAGCTGAATAAAGTGCGGAGAGCTTTGCATTAGGAGCATACTTACCTGGACGGGGTCTATGGGTGATCAAGAAGGCCCATGGCCTAGGTCAGTGGCCTCCATTGCACTCAGGAGGAGCACTGGCTTACCATCTCCCCAAGTGGGAGAGTGGACGTCATAATTTGTGATAGAGGGGGCCTGCGTTCGCGCGGCCCCTGCCAATATCTAATCTAAATTGTTTATATTTATCTGATTTATATGAACTTGTAAATTAATATTCTTTTATTGGAGCTAATTTGACCATTGATTTTCATGAGTCCTTTAAATTTATCTCAATCTCAACACCAAATTAAAATTAACAGTTAGGATTAGAGTTGGATTTGCAGGTGGGTGTTTCAAATAGGAAGAATGTGCTCAACCTGAATTATCAAGTTGGGTTTGGTCAGGTTGGTTAGTTGAGTATGGAATTGCCACCCTAATCTATAACCAGCTGCTAACCATTAACCTTGCCCTTCCCAAGCTTTTAAACCATTAACCTTGCCCCAACCTAGCCTTTGGGGTTATCAGTGTCTATTCCCAAGCTTTTATCATTGTCAGAGAATCAAGATCGCCGGGGAATTCCTGATCATCTACTCTGCACATTTCCATTTCCATGAGAGAGAAATTCGACATTCCTACACCTCACATAGAAAATCAAGATCCTCTCCATTGAGGAAGGTTATTCTTTTCTGTGGGAAATTGAATCACACCAAAATGATTGAAAGAGAGATTGAGTGAAAAATCAAAATAATTCTCTTGTCTACCACGAATGCTTTCATCATACAATCGCACCCCTAGGTGGGCATGTCAATTGAGTCCGTTAAAATGGGTACCAAGCTTAGCCCAGCCTGTTCCAAGCCCGAAAATACAGGGCTTTTAGAAAAGAGTTGAGCTTGGCAAGCCGAGCTTGGACAATGATTTTAAAGCTTGGCCAAAATGGGACTAACAATGGGTAGGATAGGCTCCGCCCGGCTTGCCCGCAAGCACATTTCACTCATACTTAATGAACTTGTAGGTGAGGAGAATTGTCGTGAAGAATAAATTGAAGTAATCTATATATTGAGGTGAAGTCTTCCGCCTAATGAGTTATGATTCATATTTGTTTTGACCAAGTGTCATTCTCGTAATCTTTTTTAGATTTTATGAAATATCATGTCGGCTGATATTTTACCTCTTCTAAGAGAAAATTTGGTGATAATATAATTTTATAACAGGATAAGTTCTATTCTTAATTTTAAATTTTTGTTCACGTAAGATAGCTTATTGCTATCTCATTTCTACTAATTTTAAAAACAAAGGGAACTTATGCAAAACTTAAGTTGTAAAGGATGTTAAAAAAATCCTGTAAATTACCATACAAAAAAAGCCAATTTGTGGGTCCCATCATAGAGACATAGCATATAGGTAATTAGGGACGATGCTATTTAGATCTCAGTGGGGTCAATTGACCCCACTGAGATCTGAAAAAATATTAAAAAAATAATAATTTATGTCTTAAATTGAACTTATGAGATACTTTTTACCCTACTCAATTTAAGAGTGTAAGAGTGCAAATGGACCAGACAAGCCCATGTTCTTGAAGAATTTGCCCAGGATTGTGTTGGATTTGGACTGTGATTTTAGGTCCACAAGATGTCCTTGCTCCTCTTTTCTGGCAATATAGATAAGCTACCAGTGTTTGGGCCCTATGTATGGAATTCTACAAAATCTGGGCTGGGCCGAATCTGTTCTAATCAAATCTTGTCCAGACTCAGCCCTTTCAGTTTCGGGGTGAAACATGAATGTCCAATCAAGCCATAGGTCTTTAAGTTAGGTTGAGGCCTGATTCATCTGCATTTAAGATGTAAAGCTACACCATGCTTATTAGGTTTTGGTCTAACCTTTATATTGAAATGTATGTTGCACTTGCTTTATTTTGAAAAAAAAAAAAATCCTTTTTAGATGATACTGTGTTACACTCAATATCCCCACAAAATAAGTTATTCCTTCAAATAGAACCTTAATTACTCCTAGCCAGCCGACTATATCTAAGCCATTTAGACCTTGGAAAGAAGGAAAGAAAAAGACGCAGAACAGGAAGAAGATTTTGATAATCTGATGGCTGATACCGATTGCTGAACCATCTGATACAGATTGCTGAACCATTAGAAAAAAAAAAAGGAAGAAGTCCCAAGCAGAAGAGCACAGCAGTATCGATTGCTAAGCAGCAGCCAGTAGCCCCACCAGCATCAACATCTCCCTGAGCATCACCGGCCAAGCAAAACCAGAGCAACGCCAAGCGAAACCAGCGTTGACATCTCCACGACAGGTGGCAGGTGCGTCAACTGTTTTTTCTTTTTTGTTTCTGTTAGGTGTGCAACCGTCCAGCTCAAGCGTCACTACCGTTTTCATTTTTCCGTCAAACCTACAGCAATGTCGACACCTCATTCTTTTCTCAGCCAGAGGAGGAGCATCAGCATCTCCCTCTTAATTCTCTTTCTCGTCTCTCTCATTTCTCTATTTTTTTTCTTTCCTTTTATGGTCGGCTCTCCCTCTCCGCCCTCTTTATTGAAAAAGAACCACCTACTGCTTTTGAGTCCAACTGTCTCCATTTATTCCAATTTTTTACTACTTTTTTTTTATTGTCTTTTTGTTTGATGCTTCTCTCCCTCTTTAAGTCCTCCAATAGCCACACCTTTTGTTGTTATTTCTCAACAATGTTGCAATGTTGTTCTCTCTGCCAAAGTTGTCTTCATCTTTTTTTTTTTTTCAAAATTTTATTACTTTTTCTCGTCCTTTTGTTTAATGTTCTCTATCTCTTGTTTAGTTTGTTTAATTTGCTATGTAGAAAGCAGTTCAGATTATAGCACTTCATTCTCTCAAATAATTGTTTAATTTGTATATTTAATATTTCTTCTACCCCCAACGTTTTTCCGTCCATAACTATTAATTTATACTTGTGCTTATTTAAGTATTCATGCAATATGCTAATTGACTATGCATGTTATTACTTTTAATTTCTATAGTTATGCAATTATGAAAGATATTTTAAAAGGAAATCGCCTATGGCGGAAGGCTCATATCCAGCCTAAGAATCTTGTGGTGATAATCCCACACAAGATTCTACGGAGCAAAGTCGTTTAGACTTGACCAATCTTCCTACGGATCTTGGGCTACGACAAAAAATATCATCTTATCATCCTAATGATCAAGATGAGATTAGAAGAGCATACATACAACAGTGTCCTTTTCAACCTGTTAGCCACAAATCCCCTCAGAGAGAACTTGGTGAAATGTTGCGTCGACTTAATCCTACTTGGTTTAAAAAGAATGGGAGTTGGTTGGAGTATAGTATTAAAAAAGATGCAGCGTTTTGTTGGTGTTGTTATCGATTTAGGCCTAATACCAATAAGCAAGTGGGAGGTGATAGTTTTGTAACGGGGGGGATTTACAGCTTGGAATAAGCTTGAAAGGCTAGCTGTTCATTTTGGAGGCCCTAATAGTGTGCATAACCAAGCTTGGAATAAGCGTCAAGATCTAATAAAGCAAAATCAACATATTCAAAATGTTTCTTGTAAGCAATCTGAACAAGCTTAGATTGAATATCGGACTCGTTTAAATGCGTCGATTGATTGCATAAGATTCCTACTGCGCCAAGGAATAGCTTTCCGTGGCCATGATGAATCTGAAGATTCAAGTAGTAAAGGGAATTTCCTTGAGTTACTACAATTTTTAGCTAGTCACAATGAATCAATTAATGAAGTTGTGTTGCGAAATACTCTGAAAAATAACAAGCTAACCCATCATGAAGAAGAGATGGTTGTTGTTGTGCATTATGTGGACAAAAGGGGGATTGTTATAGAGCATTTTCTTAGTATTGTACCTGTGGTAGATACCACCGCTCTCTCACTTAAGGGGGCAATTGATTTATTATTCTCTTGGCATAGACTAAGTTTATCAAGATTACATGGGCAAGGTTATGATGGATCCAGTAATATGGAAGGTGAATTCAGTTGTCTTAAAACTTTGATCATGAGAGAGAATGATTCGCTTTTTATGTTCATTGCAATTTCAGTTGACTCTTGTGGTTGTTGCTGAAAACCACATTGATATTTCTTCACTTATGTGCTTGATTACAAGTTTGGTGAATGTTGTTGGAGGCTCTTGTAAACGAAGGGATATTCTTCGAGATGCACGAGTTGCTAAAGTTAGGGAAGGATTAAATGCTGGTGAACTTTCAAGTTGACGACGTTTGAATCAAGAAACTAGTCTTAAACGAACCGGCGATACACAGTGGGGATCATATTATAGAACTATTTTGAACTTGATTGTGATGTATTCTTCTATAATTGATGTACGTGAGTTTGTTCAAGAGGATGACACACTCTCCTAGCAAAGAGCTGAAGCTTGTTTTCTTATGGGGTCGATGCGATTTTTTGATTTTATTTTTGGCTTACACTTGATGAAAAACATCTTGGGGATCACAAATAGGTTGCCATTAGCATTGCAGAGGAAAGATTAAGATATTGTGAATGCCATGAAACTAGTTAAAGTGTCCAAACTACGATTGCAAAAAATGAGAGATGATTAATGAGAATCTCTATTGACTGAAGTGTCTTCATTTTGCAACAAAACAGGGTGTTTCTATCTCGAATATGGATGATATATTTACAATTTCTGGGAGGACATGACGCAAAGCCCCACAAATTACAAATTTATACCACTACCTTGTTGATCTATTCTACACAGTCATCAATATGCAACTTCAAGAGCTCAACAACCATTTCATATAGGTAAATACTAAGTTGCTTCTTTATGTGGCTTGCTTGAATCCCACGAATTTATTGTCTGCTTTTGACAAAGAAAGGTTGGTCTGTCTTGCTCAGTTTATGCCTCTGATCTTTTTGCAATAGACCTCGTGGCACTTGACCATCAACTTCAAAACTACATTGCTGATATGCGCTCTAGCAACAAATTTTTAGAACTTAAAGGAATTTGTAACATTGCTAGAAAATCAGTGGAGACAAAGAAGGATATCGTATACCCATTGGTTTATTTTCTTTTAAAATTGGCGTTGATTTTACCAGTAACGACTGCAACAGTAAAAAGAACTTTTTCAGCAATGAAGTACGTAAAGAACATGTTGCGTCACCGAATATGAGATCAATGGATGAATGACTGTTTGATCACATATATTGAAAATGATGTGTTTGTTAGTGTTGATAATGAAACTATTATACAACGATTTCAATACATGAAAACCCAGTGACTCGAATTCTCGGAGCCGCCACTGTACTTAATATATAATATAGTTTGGAAAGTGCAGACTCTTTTTCAATTTGGTTATAGGAATTATGAGAGTTTTTATACGCAACAATTATGAATTCACCTAATACTTCTTCACAAATGTAATTGGATGGATCTTGATCAACCATCTCATCCTAACTTTGTTTATCTCATTGTTCAAACTCAAACCCTTTCCATTCGGTGGGCCATTTGGCCGACAAGGAATGAATTTTTGTTCTAGGGTAAAAGGATGAACCTTAGAATTGTAATTTTTATTACAAATAAATTGGAGCTGGGTCCCAATTGTTTGTCCTCTATGCCCCGCCGTACTACCTATCCCAAGAGTTTGGCATTTGATCTCAAACAGAGAAACGAGGGATTTTCTATATATTTTCAAATGCGGCCTTTTCCCATATCTAATGGACAATCTATTTTAGATTTTGTGATTTTTAGTAATTGTTCCTTTTTTTCTTTTTCTTTTTTTTTTTTTTTTTTCGTGCAAGGCATCTAAAGGGCCCATAGTTGTTTCAGCCATAAAGGTTGAAGCAAGGGTGGTTCGATCTCTTTGCACAAAATGCAGCTAAGAGTAAGGGGGAATCCAAGATTGTTGTCTTCGTGGATGCCTTAGAAGTCACCGAAGCCTTTAAGGGCCGGAAGGATTGGAGTATTAAGCCTTTGATTCAAGATTATCAAGACTTTGTTGTTTCTTTCAGTTTTACCCCTAGGGACTTAAAAGCAGTGCCACATAATTTTGTTAAAATGCCGTTTTCTTTTGGGGCGGATTAATTTTACTCATTTTCGTTTGTTTGTTTTGGTTGCTTTTGGGGGCAGATAATGATTCATGAGGAGAATTGTGTTCCCTTTACTAAAGTTTTTTTTTTTTTTTTTTTTAATTTTTTTTTATAAAGAACCAAGACAATTCACTCATTTCACTACTAAGAATTGTGGAGAATAAAGTTGAATAAACTTGTCACGTACCCCGAACCTGATTAGAGAATAAACTAGATCAGGGGAGTGAAATTTAAGACTAATTACAAAAATTTTCCTTTTCAGCCGAAGGATTGTAAGTTCGATGTGAGGATAATGCATTTAAAGCCTCATTTAATATCATAACTGCAGAATTTGTAATAAATCAAATCATCTTTAATACCAAAGGAAAGGGATACTTATTATCATTGATAATTAAAGTTGAATAAAAGAACAAGTAAAACTAAGCAAAGACCATTAGATTATTAACAAATAACCATCCCAATATCCTAGACCATGCCATTTAAAAAACCATAAAATCAATAATGAGAAAGGTCCGACGAGGAATAATAAATGAATACAGGAAAATCTAGTAGAAGTTCCATGTATGTCTCTCTCTCGTGCCAGATAAGATGACGGTACTCTATGTCATCGGCACGCCACTCTCGATTGGAGATCCTCTGCGATCTCCTCACCTGCTTGCTCCTCGTAGTACTCATATCGGGTGTCTGCACACCAAGGTTTAAAGTTAACGACATGTTGAACAATAGATAAGCAATATATAAATAAATATAACATGTCTCAATATCAGAATAAAGACAAGTGTATAATCGGACCCTCTAATCGTGCATCCAAGCATAGATCACAATGGAAAACATATCAAAATTCTAAATCTATCATGTTTGAGGCAAGGAATTGAAAACTCCAAGTACTAAAAGGGATCACAGTAATGTTACATGCCTCTTTTGGCGCCCCAATCCTATCCTTAGAGCAACGGTGGATGATGAAAGTGATCAATTTGGCTGCCTTAGTAAACGCAGTAGTTCCTGATGTTGATAAGAGATTCCGACGGATTCATGTGGACTTGATGGTTTAGATTAAGAGAGTGAAGGCCCGATTTCTGAAGTGGGTTCTCAGCCCATGGATCGATCTAAACAAATGTGTTCAAGTGTTATAATATGGGTCGAACCTGCTTAAAGATTAAAAGGAATTTAGATATGCCCAAATCCTGGAAACTATGGTTAATTGGGTTTGATAATTGGGTTAAATAAACTGGGTCCAATTAGGAGTCAAAAGGATGGTTTTAATGGGTGCTTGCTACTGTATTTTGGGTTGGCCCAGGTTAGCAGGCCATCCTAGTTGTTTAGCAAATGGGTGGCAAGAGCACAAACCTTTGGGTTCAATTCGGGGCGGCCCAGGGTTAGTAAGTTGTGCAAGAGTGACATAAATTTGGCCAAACTCGTCCGAGTTACTTGACTCAATGCCCACCGAAGTCGTCGATCAGTACTATTAGAAAGTAAAAGGCAGGAATGAGCAAAGTGCTCAGAGGTGTGACCATTAGATGATCCTATGATGAATCATTTTGATGGTTACAATTAAGGCAGCTGGTTCTGTAGATGGATGATTGTGATCAAGCCAAGCATATGTGGAACATGTTGTAGGTTTTTTTCTTTTATTGCAGAAAGGGAGAGAAGAGACTTTCCAGCCCAGTCTTGAATGAGTTGTTATAGTCCCACATCGACTAGAAAGGGACAAGGAGGCTTTGACAGCTGTATAAACCGCGGAGAGCTTTGTATGCGGGGCATAATTGCGTGGACGGAGTCAATGGGTGATCAAAAACCCTATGGTCTACGTCAATTGCCGGCATTGCACTCAGAATGAGCACCGGCTAACCATCTCCCCAAGTGGGCCCATATCAAGATATAATCTAAATTATTCATATTTTTATCTATTTTTTTGTAAGCTTTTAAATTAATATTCAATTATAGGTGTCAATTTGACCATTGACTTTCATGAGTCCTTAAAAATTTGTCTCAACTTCAATACAAAATTAAGAGTAATTTAATTGATTTTCACAAAATTAACAGTTAGGTTTAGAGTTGGATTTGCGGGAGCCTTTGGAGTCATCTGTGTGTATTACCAAGCTTTTAAACCATTAACGGTGCCCCAACCTAGCCTTTGGAGTTATCGGTGTCTATTGCCAAGCTTTTTAACATTGTCCTAGAATTCAAGATCGTTTGGGAATTCCTAATCATCTACTTTGCGCATTTCCATTTTTATAAAAAGAAATTGACATTCCTACATTTCACATAGAAAATCAAGATCCTCCCTATTGAGGAAATGTTAGTTATCCTTTACTTTTCTGCGGGAAAATGTATTACACTAAAATGATTGAAAGAGAGATTGAGTGGAAAATCAAAATAATTCTATTCTCTACCATGAACTCCTTTCATCATACAAACGCACCCCGAGGTAGGCCTGTCAATTGAGTCAGTTAAAATGGGTACCTAGCCCAGCCCAGCCCAAACCAGCTCGTTCCAAGCCAGAAAATATAAGGCTTCTAAAAAAAAGTTGAGACTGGCGAGCCAAGCTTGGACAATGATTTTAAAGCTTGGCCAAAATGGGACTGACAATGGATAGAACAGGCTTCGCTTGGCCCGCCGACAAGGACATTTCACTCATTTTTAATATACTTGTAGGTTAGGAGAATTGTGGTGAAGGATAAATTGAAGTAATTTATATATTGAGGTGAAGTCTTCTGTCTCATGAGTCATGATTCATATTTGTTTTGACCAAGTGTCATTCTCGTAATCTTTTTAGATTTTATTATGAAATATCAATTTGGCTGATATTTTACCTCTTATAAGAGAAAATTAGGTGATAATATAATTTTATGACAGGGTAATTCTATTCTTAATTTTAAGTTTTTGTTCATGTGAGATAGCTTGATGCTATCTCATTTCTACTAACATTTCAATCAAAGGGAACTCATGCAAAGCTTAAGCTTTTAAGGATGTTAAAAAAATCCTCTAACTTACCATACAGAAAAAATCCAATTTGTGGCTCCCATCATAGAGACAAAGTATATAGGTAATATATAATATAGTTTATAATTTGGAAAGTGCGGACTCTTTTTCTATTTGATTATAGAAATTATGAGAGTTTTTATGCGCAACAATTATGAATTCTACTAATACTTCCTCACAAATGCAATTGGATAATCTTGATCAATCATCTCATCCTAACTTTTCCTATCCCATTGTTCAAACTCAAATCCTTTCCATTTGGTGTGCCATTTGGCCGACAAGGAACGGGTTTTTGTTCAAGGGTAAAAGGATGAACCCTAGAATTGTGTTCTTAATTACAAATAAAATGGAGCTGGGTCCCAATTCTTTGTCCCCTATGCCTCGCCTTACTACCTATCCCAAGAGTTTGGGGTTTGATCTCAAACAAAGAAATGGGGTTTTTACTATATATTTTCAAATGCGGCCTTTTTTCCATATCTAATGAATAATCTATTTTAGATTTTGAGATTTTTAGTAATTGTTCCTTTTTTTGGTGCAAGGCATCTAAAGGGCCTAGAGCTGTTTCACCCAAAAAGGTTGTAGCGAGGGTGGCTCTCTTTGCACTAAATGCGGCTAAGAGTAAGGGAAAATCCAAAACTGCTCTCTTCATGTATGCCTTATAAGTCATCAAAACCTTTAAGGCCCGGAGGGGCTGAAGTATTGTGCCTTTGATTCAAGATTATCAAGACTTTGTTGTTCTTTCATTTTCGCTTGTTTGTTTTGGTTGCTTTTGGGGTGGATTAATGATTCAAGAGGAGAATTGTGGCCCCTTTTTTAAAGGGTTTTTTTTTTTTTTTTTTTCCCGAAGAACCAAGACAATTCACTCATTTCACTAATAAGAATTGTGGAGAATAAAGTTGAATATACTTGTTTAGCTTATATTCAAGATCGTGTTAAGCCTTGGCCTGGCCCTGTCTCGACCTGAGCCTGCACTGGACGAGATTTGATATAGGCCTGTTCAATTTAGGATCTGGATTGGATAACCCTCGGTAGACCCGCCTAATATTTGGGACGGGATTGGACAGCCCAAGCTAGGCCCAGCCCGTCCCATTAAGGGTGTGGTTCAAGGATACATTAAATCCAATCCCAGTCATCATCAAGTAAGAGGACTTAATATCAAAAGCCCATCAATGAGGCTCTTCTGAAATCTTAATTGCTCAAAAACTGCAACCCCAACTTGTTTTACCTCTAAGACAAGTTTGACTTAAAATGGGGTTATATTTATCATCAGATTTATCTTGTCTAATACATGCGTTTTGAATATTTTCATGACAGGGTCCAATCAGACAGTGGACATATCTTCAACTGAAATGAAACTTGACTAAGAGCTAAAGCAAGAACTGACAATGATGAAAGTAAAATTTCAAGTCAGGAAAGGAGCCCCAAGTGGAGTGAAATTTCCACACTATTTGTCATGTGTACTCAGTTAGGGCTGAATAGTTTCAAAAAATTAAATTGCACCCCCACTTAAATTGTTACCCTTCGCGTGGTTGGGAAGTCCAGTAATGAGTTGGAGGTCCTGACTTCAAACTATTTGGGGCCTTATCCGATGCACAGCGTTAGTGGGTGGTGTTGTATATCCGGAGATGTACCAATGATCAATCGCAAGGGGGTTCGGCCGGTTCCTTGTCACAAGAAAAAATAAAAAAAAATAATTCAAAAAATCTTTTAGCTCCCATCCATCAACCTAGATCTTCTGAGCTTGCATGGGATTCAACGGCGTGCCTAAAAAATAAATGGGTCCCGCCCCAATAGTATGAGTCCTTGGTTTGGTTTCAATCAAGGACATACATGTGATCACGGGTGCGTCCCACAGCTCTCTCACCTAGATAGCTGCATTCGAGGGAGATCAATGGACCTCTGACTACCAGGTTTGTCAAAGGACCCAACTCAAAAATCTGGGCATGCATCTTTTTATAGGCTACCATGGTAAACCAATGGAGGAAAAACCCCCAAAAAAGAAAAAAAAAAAAAAGGGTCCTGACCCCACAGTGCTGAGTTTTTATTGGTTTGTTTGCTGTCCAGGACAGATATGTGATCACAATTGGGTCTCAGCTCTCTCACCCTTAAAAGTCATTTTACAAGTACCAAAGCAGACAGCTGCATTCGAGGGGTATCAGTGGGCTCTGATTCGTAGGTCAGTCAAAGAATCCAACCCAAGAATCTGGGCATGCACCCATTTTTTTATGGGCTCAATTAAAGATTGTGTTTGCATTCTTCTTCATTGGGCTGATTTTTATTAATGATTGGGTCATTTTTGTGTCAATATAATAGAC
Source organism: Camphora micrantha (assembly GCA_003546025.1). Taxonomy (NCBI): domain Eukaryota; kingdom Viridiplantae; phylum Streptophyta; class Magnoliopsida; order Laurales; family Lauraceae; genus Camphora; species Camphora micrantha. Next base: position 50,430,447 of record QPKB01000004.1, on the reverse strand, counting down.
TAAAACTATAGAAGAAACTAATAAATCATGATTAGAATCTTTGGGCCTGGCCTTGGGCTGAAAAAAGGACCAGGTAGAGTATAAAATTCGATCCTGAATATGAATGGGCTGGACTTGAGTTGGCCTAGGCCTATGATTGCTCTTATTTCTAGCATTTAGCAGCAGTTACTAGAAAGAACAAAGCCTTGATGACAATTTCTACCAAAAGTAAAAATAAATAAATAAATAAATAAGAAGGCCTAGTTGAAAGTGGTGAAAAATAATGAGCCAGGACTAATTAAATGGGACAGGGATGGATATGGTCAGGCCCATAGTGTACCTTGATCTGTGCCCTAGGAACCGGACCTATACTCGAACCCCATTCTAGTTTAAAGACTTGAATCTAACAAAAGACCTGAACCCGGAGCTGGATTTGAGACCCGCTGGTAATGGTTTTCAAGATATATAACTCTTCTCTAATTGCAGGCCCACTTCGGATTGGTTGATTGTGAGAAAGGACTAGGTGCTTTATAACTTCAGATAAAACCATTGAACCTTAACAACCATTCTAATCTTTCTTATGGTCTTTAAAAGCACATACTATTTCCAAATCGAAATCTTCCCTAACATTTCCATAAAATCTGCACCATCTGATTTCATGATTTTTCTAAATCATCTCCAATCAATCTCAAGCAATCATCTTCCCTTAGGGGTCGTTTGTTTCCTGTGAAAGTGATTCACATGTGTAAATGACCCACATGTGAGTCATTTGCATAGGTAAATGACTCACATGTGGATCAAATTCCATTGTTTGTTACTAGCATAACATTTCACATGTGAATCTATGAATGGGTTGTATATTGTTTGATGATATCTCAACATCCAAGCTATATCAATGGTTGAAAATTGGACATATGGCCGTGCTTGAGCTTTTGAAGAATATGAACGGTCCTGATTTTATAGGTGGGGCCTAGAACATTAACGAAATCATAAAAGGCAGACTGGGTATGTTAGTAACAATAGGTTGTACATTGTTTGATGATATCTCAACATCCAAGCCACATCAACGGTTGAAAATTGGACACATGGTTGTGTTTGAGCTTCTGAAGAATATAAACGGTCCTGATTTTACAGGTGGAGCCCAAAACATTAAAGAAATCATAAAAGGCGGATTGAGTATGTTAATAACAATAGATTAATCCAACGGCTGTAATTATGTTGATGATATCTCAACGTCCATGCATCATCAACGGTTGAAAATTGGACACATGGCCGTGTTTGAGCTTCTTAAGAGAATGAATGGTCTGGATGTTACAAGTGAGCCCCCCCCCCCCCCCCCCCCCCCCCAAAAAAAAAAAAAAAAAATGAGCAGTCCGCCTAGTAATAGTGCCATGTGAATCTCTTGCACACCTCTTGAGGTGTGAAAATGTAAGGCACAAAAAGGGCTAGGTTTCACACCATTTACATAGCTATCTTACACATGTAAATCAAAATCACACTAAACAAACATAAGTTATTTGTATCCATTACCCATGTGATTCCATTACATATGTAAATGAAAAAAACAAACAACCCCTAAGTCAGAACTATTTAATTTAATGTTTCAGTGATCAAGCCAGTCACATGTGAAAGATGTTACCGTTTTTTTTTCATTTTCTTTTCAATGCAGAAAGGGAGGGAAGAGACTTTCCAGGGCAGCCTTGAATGAGTTGTTTATAGTCCCACATCGACTACAAAGGTATAAGGAGGCTTTGACAGCTGAATAAAATGGGGAGAGCTATGAGATGTGAGCATACTTACCTGGACGGGGTCTATGGGTGATCAAGAAGGCCCATGGCCTAGGTCAGTGGCCTCCATTGCACTCAGGAGGAGCACTGGCTTACCATCTCCCCAAGTGGGAGAGTGGACGTCATAATTTGTGATAGAGGGGGCCTGCGTTCGCGCGGCCCCTGCCAAGATCTAATCTAAATTTTGGATCCAATTTTCATTAGGCACATAAGTGCTTTCTTAGCCTTTGGAGTATTTTTTTGTTAAAATATTCCCTAGCTTTTAACATTGTCCAGGGATTCCAGATCATCTAAGAGTGCATTAGGGCAAGTAGAGGATTACACTCTTCGCGTAATTCCATTTTCCAATGGAGAAAAATTTCATGTTCTTACACCTCACATAGAAAATTAAGATCGTTTCCATCGAAGAAAAGTAGTTCATCTTTTGCTTTTCTCCAGGAGAAGTTATCACACCAAATGATTGCAAGAGGGATTAAGTGGAAAATCAAAATAATTCTCTTTCTCTACCACAGATTCCTTTCATCATACAAACACACCCCTGAGGGTCTGGCTCAAGGATACATTAAATCCAATCCCAGTCATCATCAGGTAAGAGGGCCTAGTATTAAAAGTCCACCAATGAGGATCTCTCTTTTGAAATATTAATTGCTCAAAAATTACTACAACTTGTTTTACCTCTAAGACAAGTTTTACTTAAAATTGGGTTATGTTTATCATCAGATTTATTAATACATGTGTTTTGAATATTTTCACGACATGGTTAGGATCCAATCAGACAGTGGGCATTTCTCTAATTGAAATGAAATTTGACTAGGAGCTAAAGCAAGAACTGACGAAGATCTAGAGTGAAAGTAAATTTTCAAGTCAGAAAAGGAGCCCCAAATGGAGTGAAGTTTCCACACTATTGGGCATGTTTACTGAATTAGGGCTGAATAAGGCGAGGAATCAATAGATTTAATGATTCTTCACTACCACTGGAACAAGAATTTCTCACTAAGGATTTATATAGCTGAGAAACTTATTTGATATTCGTGTGTATCGATGCTTATAGTTAATAAAAATGGAGTTCGGTGTACAAATCCATATAAGTGAGGATTTCCAAATCTTTTCTTTTTTTTTTTTTTTTTGTGTGGGGGTGGGGGGGGGGGGGGGGGGTGGGCGCTAACAAATGAAGATCCCCATTCGTCCAAATCATCACGAATTTACAATTGCCGAACATTGATTTTTCATAACTTTAGGAAGACCGAAAATCTTTTCCCTAAAGATTTGGTTTCCAAACGTGACCTTAGCTCTTATCCATGAACCAAGATCTTCTTACGTTGCATGGGGTACAATGGTGTTCCTAAAAAATAAAAGGGTCCTGACCTGACCCAATAGTATGGGTCCTTAGTTTGGTTTCAATCAAGGACATACATGTTATCACAGGTGGGTCCCACAGCTCTCTGACCTAGATAGCCTCTGACTACCAGGTTAGTCAAAGGACCCACCTCGAAAATCTGGGCATGCATCTTTTTATAGGCCACCATGGTAAACCAATGCCAGAAAAATAATTGGGTCCTGACCCAACAGTACTGAGTCCTTATTGGCTTTGCTATCCAGGACAGGTATGTGATCACATGTGGGTCTCACAGCTCTCTCACTCATGAAGGTTTTTACACCAGTCAATTCCATAATCTGATGGGAAAATTACCGTACGTACTACAAATTTCCTAAGAGAAGATCGTACATAAAGGACGTCCAAAGTTGGACAGTTTTACCCTTTATAGGATATCCCAGGATTTGATATTCCAGACCCATAGGATATCGCATCATTCGATATCTTAGGCTCGTAGGATATCGCACTGTGACATACTCCCACCCAACTAAATAACACATTTTTACACTACGAACTAAAGACCTCTGTTTCCACGAACTGAAGACCTCCGTTTCCATCTTCTTCGTTTTGGCTTGTGGGTTCCGATAGGATATTACCATTACTGTTAAAATGGAGAACACCCAAAATGGAATCACATACACTTCCACCCAACCTTCATTCAATTTTGAAAGTTCCTTTTTCCTTAATTTTTTTTAGAACAACAGGTTGTTGGGCCTTATGCCCTGAATAATATTGTTAATGAACCTCTTTTTTTTTTTTTTTTTTTTGCTTTTAGCAGGCTTCAAAATATGTTCAGATATGAGTGGATCTCAAGAGAACTCCTTCCTCGTGCACATTGTAAAGAAAAATGTCAATTTGATAAAGTTTTGGGTGAATCCAAGAAAACCTAAGAAAATCGAAACTGCACAAGTAAGAGAAAAAAAAAAAAAAAAGATAATAAGAAGAATAAGAGAAGAGGATTAGACTCAGAAGATGAGAGAAGGAAATGAAAGAGAGAGTAGGTGTGGGTAGGAAAAGTCAAAGAGGAGAAAGAGAGCAGGAGTGGGTGGGAAAAATCAGAGCTCATTAATCCATTTATGAAAAAATCAGAGCGCATTAATTCATTTACGAAAATAACCTCGGGGGAGGAAAATCTCGCTAGAAGCTCGTTACAACGAGACCCTCGCTATAGCGAGCTCAGCGGAACTAGGGAGCTCGCTATAGCGAGACCTCATGGTTTGAATTTTATGGGTTTGCTTAGAAGTGGTGAAGTAGTGTATAAATATTAAAAAAAAAAAAAAAACAACCCAAAGTGCATGTGTGCAGGTGGAATTGGTACATGTGTAACAATTGGCATGTGAAATGAGTAGTGATTGGACACAACCATGTGCATTTTATGTGGATGGAAAACAGGTGGAGGCTTGAAAATGAAAACATGTGATTTATTTATAGGTGTGATTGGATGGAATGGGTGGCTGATTACAAAAGCACAAACAAAGGGGGAAATGGTTGATCGGACACAGAAAGTACCCTCGCTGTAACCTTATCTCCTCTACCCAGTTGAAGATACACGACGTTGTAGCGATTGACGAAGGAGAATGGAGTGGAAGGCTGTGTCCCGACAATATCCATGTCAAGAAGATGAGAAAAACACGAAGGAAAAACCATTTGAGGATCGAAGAAGATGATCATAGTAAAAAGGGGTTTTTACTGAGTTATCTCCGTCCCTATTTTACCTACGTTGAAAGGAAAATGATGAAAATTTTACAAAGATATCCTATATGTGGGATATCGAACAGTGCGATATCCTACTGGCCTAGGATATCGCAGGATAAAAGGTAAAATGTCCATCATTTATGTACGATCTTCTCTTAGGAAAATTGTAGTCTTTCGTCTGGTTTCGTGTAAATGTTGAGTTTTGGAACGTCCATATGGTCATTTTTCCTATTGTGATTTCAAGTACCAAAGCAGTACGCTGCATTCGAAGGGGTATCAGTGGACTCTGATTCCTAGGTTAGTCAAAGAATCCAACCCAAAAATCTGGGCATGCACCCTTTTATGGGCCCAATTAAAAATTGTGTTTGCATTCTTGGTCATTGGGCTGACTTTTTTTTTTTTTTTTTCAATGATTGGGTCATTTCTGTGCCAATATAATAGACTAAAACTGTAGCAGAAACTAATAAATCATGATTAGAATCTTTGGGCCTGGCCTTGGGATGAAAAAAGGACCAGGTAGAGTATAAAATTCGATCCTGAATATGAATGGGCTGGACTTGAGTTGGCCTAGGCCTATGATTGCTCTTATTTCAAGCATTTAGCAGCAGTTACTAGAAAGAACAAAGCCTTGATGACAATTTCCTACCCAAAGTAAAATAAAATAAAATAAATAAGAAGGCCTAGTTGAAAGTGGTGAAAAATAATGAGCCAGGACTAATTAAATGGGACAGGGATGGAAATGGTCAGGCCCATAGTGTACCTTGATCTGTGCCCTAGGAACCGGACCTATACTCGAACCCTATTCTAGTTTAAAGACTTGGATCTAACAAAAGACCTGAACCCTATTCTAGTTTAAAGACTTGGATCTAACAAAAGACCTGAACCCGGAGCTGGATTTGAGACCCGCTGGTAATGGTTATCAAGATATAACTCTTCTCTAATTGCAGGCCCACTTCAGATTGGTTGATTGTGAGAAAGGACTAGGTGCTTTATAACTTCAGATAAAACCATTGAACCTTAACAACCATTCTAATCTTTCTTAAGGTCTTTAAAAGCACATACTATTTCCAAATCGAAATCTTCCCTAGCATTTCCATAAAATCTGCACCATCTGATTTCATGATTTTTCTAAATCATCTTCAATCAATCTCAAGCAATCTCCTCATCTCCTAATATATCTCTAAGTCAGAACTATCTAATTTAATGTTTCAGTGATCAAGCCAGTCACATGTGAAAGATGTTACAGTTTTTTTTTCAATGCAGAAAGGGAGGGAAGAGACTTTCCAGGGCAGTCTTGAATGAGGTGTTTATAGTCCCACATCGACTGCAAAGGGATAAGGAGGCTGTGACAGCTGAATAAAATGCGGAGAGCTATGAGAAGTGTGCATACTTACCTGGACGGGGTCTATGGGTGATCAAGAAGGCCCATGGCCTAGGTCAGTGGCCTCCATTGCACTCAGGAGGAGCACTGGCTTACCATCTCCCCAAGTGGGAGAGTGGACGTCATAATTTGTGATAGAGGGGGCCTGCGTTCGCGCGGCCCCTGCCAATATCTAATCTAAGTTGTTCATGTTTCTATCTGATTTGTATAGGCTTTTAAATTAGTATATATTAATATTTTAATTTTGGACCCAATTTAACCATTAATTTTCATTAGTCCTTAAACTTATCTGAAACTGAACACCTAATTAAGAGGTATGATTAGAGTTGGATGCCATTACTTAGCCTTTGGAGTTATATGTGTCTATTCCCAAGTTTTTTTTTTTTTTTTTTTTTAGAATATTCCCTAGCTTTTAACATTGTCCAGGATTCCAGATCATCTAAGAGTGCATTTGGGCAACTAGAGGATTACACTCTTCGTGTATTTCCATTTCCACTGGAGAGAAATTCCATGTTCCTACACCTCACATAGAAAATTAAGATCCTTTCCATCGAAGAAAAGTAGTTCATCTTTTGCTTTTCTCCAGGAGAAGTTATCACACCAAATGATTGCAAGAGGGGTTAAGTGGAAAATCAAAATAATTCTCTTTCTCTACCACAGATTCCTTTCATCATACAAGCACACCCCTGAGGGTCTGGCTCAAGGATACATTAAATCCAATCCCAGTCATCATCAGGTAAGAGGGCCTAGTATTAAAAGTCCACCAATGAGGCTCTCTCTTTTGAAATATTAATTGCTCAAAAATTACTACCATAACTTGTTTTACCTCTAAGACAAGTTTTACTTAAAATGGGGTTATGTTTATCATGATATCATCAGATGTATTAATACACGTGTTTTTAATATTTTCATGACATGGTTAGGATCCAATCAGACAGTGGACATATCTCCAATTGAAATGAAATTTGGCTAAGAGCTAAAGCAAGAATTGACGAAGATCTAGAGTGAAAGTAAATTTTCAAGTCAGAAAAGGAGCCCCAAATGGAGTGCAATTTCCATACTATTTGGCCTGTTTATTGAATTAGGGCTGAATAAGGCGAGGAATCCATAGATCTAATGATTCTTCACTACCACTGAAACAAGAATTTCTCACAAGGATTTATATAGCTGAGAAACTCACTTGATATTTGTGTGTATCGATGCATATAGTTAATAAAAATGGGGTTCGGTGTACAAATCCATTTAAGTGAGGATTTCCAAATCCTTTTTTTTTTTGTTTTTTGTTTTGGGGGGGGGGGGGGGGAGGGCACTAACAAATGAAAATCTCCATACGTCCAAATCATTAGGAATTTACAATTGCCGAACATTGATTTTTCATTACTCTAGGGAGACCGAAAATCTTTTCCCTAAAGATTTGGTTTCCAAACGTGACCTTAGCTCCTATCCATGAACCAAGATCTTCTGAGCTTGCATGGGGTACAACGGTGTTCCTAAAAAATAAATGGGTCCTGACCCAATAGTATGAGTCCTCCTTGGTTTGGTTTCAATCAAGGACATACATGTTATCACAGGTGGGTCCCACAGCTCTCTCACCTAGATAGCCTCTGACAACCAGGTTAGTCAAAGGACCCACCTCGAAAATCTGGGCATGCATCTTTTTATAGGCCACCATGGTAAACCAATGCCAGAAAAATAATTGGGTCCTGACCCAACAGTACTGAGTCCTTATTGGCTTTGCTATCCAGGACAGATATGTGATCACATGTGGGTCTCACAGCTCTCCCACTCATGAAGGTTTTTACACCAGTCAAAACCATATTCTGATGGGAAGATTACCGTACGGACGTTCCAAAACTCATCATTTACCCAAGACCAGATGAAATACTATAAATTTCCTAAGAGAAGATCATACATAAAGGACGTCCAAAGTTGGACAGTTTTACCCTTTTATACGATATCTCAGGATTTGATATCTCAGACCCGTAGGATATCGCACCATTCGATATCCTAGGCTCGTAGGATATCGCACTGTGACCTACTCCCACCCAACCAGATAACCAATTTCTACACCACGAACTAAAGACCTCCGTTTCCACGAACTAAAGACGTCCGTTTCCATCTTCTCCATTTTGGCTTGTGGGTTCCGATAGGATATTACCATTTCCGTTAAAATGGAGAACACCCAAAATGGAATCACATGCACTTCCACCCAACCTTCATTCAATTTCGAAAGTTCCTTTTTCCTTAATTTTTTTTAGAGCAACAGGTTGTTGGGCCTTATGCCCTGAATAATGTTGTTAATGAACCTCTTTTTTTTTTTTTTTTTTTCTTTTATTAGGCGTCAAAATATGTTCAGATATGAGTAGATCTCAAGAGAACTCCTTCCTTGTGCACATTGTAAAGAAAAATGCCAATTTCATAAAGTTTTGAATGAATTCAAGAAAACCCAAGAAAATCGAAACTGCACGAGTAAGAGAAAAAAAAAAAGATAATAAGAAGAAGAAGAGAAGAGGATCAAACTCAGAAGATGAGAGAAGGAAATGAAAGAGAGAGTCGGTGTGGGTACGTAGGAAAAGTCAGAGAGGAGAAAGGGAGCAGGAGTGGGTAGGAAAAATCAGAGCTCATTAATCCATTTACGAAAAAATTAGAGCGCATTAATTCATTTATGAAAATACCCTCGAGAGAGGAAAATCTCGCCAGAAGCTCGCTATAGTGAGACCCTCGCTATAGCGAGCCCAGCGGAGCTAGGGAGCTCGCTATAGCAAGAACAACTATAGCGAGACCTCATGGTTTGGATTTTATGGGTTTGCTTAGAAGTGGTGAAGCAGTGTTTAAAAAAAAAAAAAAAAAAAAAAAAACAACACAAAACACAAAGTGCATGTGTGCAGGTGGAATTGGAATTTGTACATGTGTAACAATTGGCATGTGAAATGAGTAGTGATTGGACACAACCATGTGCATTTTATGTGGATGGAAAACAGTTGGAGGTTTGAAAATGAAAACATGTGATTTATTTATAGGTGTGATTGGATGGAATGGGTGGATGATTACAAAAACACAAACAAAGGGGGAAATGGTTGATCGGACACAGAAAGTACCCTCGCTGTAACCTTATCTCCTCTACCCAGTTGAAGATACACGACGTTACAGCGATTGACGAAGGAGAATGGAGTGGAAGGCTGTGTCCCTACAATATCCATATCAAGAAGATGAGAAAAACACAGAGGAAAAACCATTTGAGGATCAAAGAAGATGATCACAGTAAAAAGGAGTTTTTACCGAGTTATCTCCGTCCTTGTTTTACCTAGGTTGAAAGGAAAATGGTGAAAATTTTACGAAGATATCCTATATGTAGGATATCGAACAGTGCGATATCCTATTGGCCTAGGATATTGCAGGATAAAGGGTAAAAATGTCCATCCTTTATGTACGATCTTCTCTTAGGAAATTTGTAGTCTTTCGTCTAGTCTCGTGTAAATGTTGAGTTTTGGAACGTCCGTACGGTCATTTTTCCTATTCTGATTTCAAGTACCAAAGCAATACAGCGGCATTCGAAGGGTATCCGTGGACTCTGATTCCCAGGTTAGTCAAAGAATCCAACCCAAAAATCTGGGCATGCACCCTTTTATGGGCCCAATTAAAGAGTGTGTTTGCATTCTTGGTCATTGGGCTGACTTTTTTTTTTTTTAAATGATTGGTTCATTTCTGTGTCAATATAATATACTAAAACTGTAGAAGAAACTAATAAATCATGACTAGAATCTTTGGGCCTGATCTTGGGCTGACAAAGGACCGGGGGTTGAGTATAAGACTAGATCCTGAATATGAATGGGCTGTACTTGAGTTGGCCTAGGCCTGTGATTGCCATTACTTCTAGCATTTAGCTGACAGTTACTAGAGAGAACAAGGCCTTGATGACAATTTCCTATCAAGAATAAATAAATAAATAAGAAGGCCTAGTTGACAGTGGTGAAAAATAATGAGCCAGTACTAATTAAATGGGACCAGGGATGAAAATGGTTAGGCCCACAGTGTACCTTGATCTAACCCTGGACCTATACTGGAACCCAATTCTAGTTTAAAGAACCCGGACCTGGATTTGAGACCTGCAAACAATTTATTCTTTTTTTTATAATGGTACCAAGCCTAAGAGACTAGGACCAAGAGAGCCTACATAAGTGGAGAGAGGAAGCCTACAAAGTGGGAAAAATAGGTGTCTCTGTCCCACTGCAGCAACAAGGTGCGGAATAGAAAGAGTATTCCTTAATTTTTTAACCTCAACTTGGAACGGTTGTAATCTTTTATCTTCTCGATTCTTATCAAATCCTATTTTGGATTCGATTCCATTAACACTCATCCCATACTAATTCACGAGATAATTATGAGACAATTACATTAGGAAAAATGTCTCATTCCCATGTCACATAGAATCTATCTCTTACTAAAATATAGACTTCATGAAATAATAATAATAATCATCATTATTATTAGAGGATTTTACTCGAAAAAAATACTTAACGTAGCGGACATTAGACCGAAACAGACATATTAGCCAATTATGCACCTAATAGGGCAATTCGCCTAAAAACCCTTTTTTTTTTACCGTGTTTTTCAAGGGTCGATATCGACCCTCATTTTTTTTGGTGAGGGTCGACGTCGACCCTAGGCAGCAGAAAAAAAAAACACATTTTCTCATCTTCTACCTTCTTCCTCCGTTCCACAAACCCAATCCAATGATGAAAGAATTCCCAAAGTAATGTGATCGATGAGATTCTCTCCATCAAATCACGAGGGAGAGAAGGGGCCTGCTCTTGGTGTGGATTCTAAACCCATAGGAAAAGCTAATGCAGTTGTGGCAAAGCTGGAAGTCCCAAAACACCTCAACTTTCCACTTGGATTCCATGGATTTTGGGCTCCAGATTAATAAATCGTCTAGAAAGATAGTGGGAACAATACTCGCAACCTCTTTTGGTACACAAGTCACTACCACTTGTACCGGGTTGTTGGTTAAAGAAAGCAAGCAGCGAGCAAAAACAGTTTGTGCAATAAAAATTAAGAAAGAATATCAGATGCCGAGGTCACATTTGGATCCATGGAAATGAAGGTTTGCCGACTTTCCCATGAAGACAGGAGGATTCCTTTATAGCTACGGACGCAAGGATTTCATGGAATCCATTTTCGAGTTCATCCATGGGACCATGAGACAACCAAATGTTAAAAGAGTACCTCAGAATCGCCGTCATCTATAAGGATTCGGAGATAAAATTCCGCCACACATCCAAACGAGGGTGAAAGATGATTCAATCTATTTAGTTTGATGTAAAAAATGCTTGAGTTGTACGTTGTATTTTTTTTTCTTTTTTAATGTTTTGAAAAAGTAAATGTTGTAACTTCTATTATATGATCAAGAAGGGGAAATGGAATCAGATTGTTGCATTTATGTTTAGGGAAAAAGGATTCTAAAAAGGATTCCATGAGATCCTTGCGTCCGTAGAGACCGACCAAAGGGTCGTCTATCTCGGAAGAACAGCCGCCAAGATTCTCATTTTCCTCTCTCATAATTTGATGGAGAGGATCCTCATTGATCGCATTTGCTTAGAGAATTTCTTCATCATTGGATTGGGTTTGGGGAAGAGAAAAAGAAAGAAGAAGACGGGGAAAAGTGTTTTTTTTCTCTTCAGCCTATATAAAATGAGGGTTGATATTGACCCTCGAGAAAAATGGTAAAAAGAAATGGGTTTTTGGGCAAACTTCCCTATTTGGTGCATAGTTTGTTAATTTGTCTGTTTCGGTCCAATAGTCACATTAAGTGTTTTTTCGGGTAAAATCCTCTTATTATTATTATTATTATTATTATTATTATTATTAGAGGATTTCACATTAAAAAAACACTTTAGATGGCCAATAGACTAAAAAGGTCACTTTAACAAATCTCACACCAAGCCAGCCTTCCCACCCAAAAGAAACTTTTTTTTTTTTTTTTAACCTTTTTTCTTTTGAGGGTCGACACTAGATTGTTCATGTGTGTACTCCAGCAAATGGCAACTGGCCTTGCAGCACTAAAAACGGACATTTGTAGTACTCCACAGTGCAGTGCAGTGCAGTTATAGGACTTGAATTTAAATATCAAGAAGCCTGTGTGCTTTGTTATTGTGTTTCCATTCACTTCATAGATTGAGTCCTTCTTAGCAATTGTCGAAGAAAGCATGTGGCACTGCATTCCACGCATGGAAAAAAACCTCAAAATTTATCTAAAATTTCTAAAATTTCTCAATTTTCCATAGGATTTTAGCTTGTTAATAAGTTTCAAAATCTTAGTTTACCATACTATCCAATTCCTAAAAAGAATGTCACAGAGTCGAGAGTTAAAATTTATACACATTTAGCCACATGAGTGTAGTCCAAGTGAAGGGTGGGCACATCTGAGTAACTCCGACAAATCACTAGTGGAGACTAAATCCATTTAGTGTAGAGCCTTTTTATTCCGCCAGGGTAATGTCTCCTCTACTCTAATTGTACTACTCAAACTCGTAGTTTTCGGCACAATTTTTTATCTCATTAGTGCCCTACTTCTTTCCAACCATTGAGGGTGTCATCAAATTGCGAAATAACCTCGACTTGTAGCTTGTGAGCACTTTTCTAGACCTGGTAAAATTGATAATAGGCAATCTAAAATTAAAACTTCATGGATGGCCATTAAAAACCTACCCATAAAAACATTTCCTTAGTAACCCTTTTTGAACCTTTATCCTTTATGCATTTTTCCTTAAAAATTCCCAAATCCTCTCCACCCAAATAAAAAGCCTTCAACCCATTATTTTTGAGAAGTGTAAGAAAAATATGAAGAAAGAAGGAAGTGTGCAATTGTTGATACTTCACATGAGCTATCCAAGGAAAAAGTTTTCTCCAAAAAAAAAAAAAAAAAAAAAAAAAAAAAAAAAAAAAAAAGAGAAAAAAGAGAAAAGAAAAAGAAAAAGAAAGGAAAGTTGAAATTCACGGAGAGACAAGAAAACAAAGAACTACAAAGGAAAAAAGTGAAGAAGAATCAAAGAAAAATTCTTCCAAGAAAACTCAAGACCTTTCTTTTCAGAAACCCTAAAACCTCATTGTCCATATTTTTACCATACCCTTTTGCCAAACCCCATTACAATTACCTATAAAAAACCTATTGGATTTGAGAAAAAGTTAGGATGTTAAACAAGTGATAAGTTGAGTGAGCACTTCCACTTTCAGTTAAATGGTTGTTCTTTCCATGAGATCAATTCTTCGGAAATTCTTCATTCTCAAAAGATATGTGAGTCCTTTTGCCTTACCAATACTCATATAAAGTGATTAGTCAGAAAATATAAGTGATTTTATTTCCGAGAGTATGACTGTGAGGTTGAAGTCAAAACGAATGAATTTAGAAGGTGATTAAAGTTGTGTTTTCTCATAACCCAAAACTATACAAGTTTTGGCTAAACTCAATCACATGCACTCCGGGACTTGAGCATCATTGAAAGATTTTTAACAATTGGATAGTATTCTAAACTTGCTCTCATTTTTATTAGCTTGCTAAAAGCCCGAGGATTTAAATAAAAAGAGTTTTGTGGGACTTATTCGCTGAAAATCCTCATGAGACAAAACTCGTCTACTAGGGGGAACTTAGGGGTTTTAATGGCTTGTTGCACGAGTTAAGTGTACCCGCGATTCCTGCAAAAGTGAGTTAAGATTTTTATCGTTTTCAATGTATAGTTAGTTTTCTTTTTTTATTTTATCTTTCTCAGGATTAACAAAATGTAGGTTTTGGGGTATGACGAGTTCACAAAAGTTACACTCTTATAGTATTATTCTTAAAGAGTTTTCAAAGTTAAAAGAACTTAAAACACTGTTTTTAGCATAAAATCATAATTCTCCTCTCCATCATTGCTTTCCTCATATTTTTCCATTATCGATGGCCCATTTGTATGCATTTATATGAGTTCTAATAGCTTCCATACAAAATATGTTCAGAAATACTCTCAATTATGTTAATTGCTCTTTGTAGGTGTTAATTGAAGATTAAAGTTGAGATTCAAGAATTAAAGAAGTAAGGATAAGTTTGGAAGGCAATTCGACAAAGAATTAGGCCAATAAGTGATCGGCTCGCTTATTCATTTGCGGGACTACCGGGGTCAGGGATTATGAGAATCCGTGGAGTTCAACCCTTTTGTAACCGGAGACAAAGCGAACATCAACTTTTTTATATGGGTATGCCAAATTTTCTACTCTACTTGGAATCACAAGCGATGTCCGTAGATCCACCTTCACAAGTAGAAAAGAAAATTAACTTTTTTCTAACTTTCGTTGCACATGTGTTAAGAAAAGAGATATGATTTGAATTTTGATGTCGTGAAAGAAGATTTTCATTTGTTTGGCGTGAAAAGCGATGTTTTTGCCATGAAAGGCGATTTACAATTCTCATAAAAAAGGAAAGAAAAGACAAGAGTTATGGTTTTTATGTCTCTTTAAAAAACAAAATATACAATAAAAGGGAAGAAAGGGGAATCTAACTTCACAGGAAATTGCGGGGACTCGTTTAGATTGACGGTCGCAAGTCATGCTTGGACTTCACTGTCATCCTTCAGATGATAACAGAGGATGCTTTTGATTCTCTTGGCTCGGCTTGAACCTCAAATTTTTAAACAAAATATGGACCAAGACGGGATGAAAAGCCACATCTAAGCCATGGAGACAAAAGGAGAAGGCCTTGAGGGGTTCCCCCCCCCCCCCAAAGGGACTTTGGTCACCTTGTAACGGTGGTCGCTGCAAAACTTCTTCAACGGAGGAGAGATCATTGTTGGAGCGTCGTTGCAATGTTGTAGAGTTTTTTTTTTTAGGATTTTCCCATTGTCTTTGGAATGGTGGAAATGACCTCCTTTTATAGGCTTTTAGTGGTCATGGGGGAGTTTATGGACTTTAAATCCATTAATTGCATTAATGCTCCATGATGGGAGGAGTTACACATTCTCATTTATGTTTTTTACAACTCTTTTTTCTTGAGTTTTGATTGGCCGTTGGAGAATAATGGGCCTTTAATTGCATTTAAACTCCATGATGGGAGGAGTTACATGATTTAATGCCATAATTGAGTTTGACTTGTAACTCTCACTCCTTGGCTTCAGATTGGGTCGTCCACAATAATGAGTAATCAACCACATTTATTTATTATAAAATGGGTCATAAACCACATTAAGTGGCCGCCGAAGTACTTGAATAGTCACGGGCCGCGCAGCGTCTTTTGAAAATCTACCTGCGATATAAGAAGCCTTGATCGCCGATGGATCTTTCATATCGATTGTCATTGGATGATCATGCAATTAAAGACATTAATTGCTACTAGTGGGCCGGCACCATCTGTCATGTCGATTTCTCGAAAGGTCGGGTAGAAAGTGTGCTTTCTTGGTGGGCCGGTTGACTATTTCGAAGTGTCCGATGATGAACCCATGATTTCGATGATGAATCCGCGATATTGCTAAAGATCGACAAATTTCTTGCCTTGAAAATCATATTTTTGGAAAATCACAGAGGCCAAATAGCTCGGAACACAAAAAGAGACCCAAAATGGGTTTTTGGTGGAAATCCGGTGACTATGATTTTTAGGGTCGTTGGCCACCATGGGTCATGGTCGCCGTTTTTCCGCCGTCTTCTGGTTTTTTCTGGTTTGTTTTTATTTGACATTTTTCTTTGTATTTTTGTACAATTTTTGGGATGATTTCCCTATAGAAAACTTGATGAGACGCCCTGCAGATTAGAGGGAGAATTTTCTGATTTCCAAGGAAAGCCGAAGACTTTGTCGCGCATAGGTGCCGATCTGCCGTCATAAGCCAAAATAGGGTTAAAAGATGTCAAAATGACCTGGAATTTGAGGTAAAGCTTCATGGGCAACAAATAAGACCAACCACAAGCTTTCATTTGTGTTTTGAAGTTGTGTGGAGTCCTGTCACGAGTAGACTTGATTTTGTTATGAGGAAGACGCCGCGCTTTGATGTACATTCAAACGATGTCCGATTGACTTGAAACTTGGCAGGGAGCCTCTTGGAATCATTTTTAAGATGATCCATTAGCAATTTGAAAATTATGGTTCCGAGGGACTCCGCCGCCGGGAGGCCTAATTAATCTTTCGGGAGATAAAAGTCTAGTCAAATTTTGTCGAAATGACCTGAAACTTGACATTTAATCCATTGGAAATATTTTGAGACCATTCATGCGATTTGTTTGATGAGTGATGGCCTCGGTGGTTTCCTCCGCCGAGAGGCTTGATTTTGTTATTTGAGTGTTGATGTATGGTCAAATGTTGTCGTTTGACCTGAAATTTGATATAGAGCCTTTTGGAGTATTTTAAGACCATCCATGAGTTCTGATTGAAGCTCTGATGTCTTCTGCAGCCTTTTGCTTTTTGGGCCAAACGGTGTCGAAATGGCTTGAAATTTGATATAGAGCCTTCTAGTGGCATGTTGATGTGCTCTGTTTTGTGTATCAAGGTCTCCAGCTTTACCGCCGCCAGGAGCTCCTGTTCAGTTGTTGGAAGAGTAAAGTTAGGCCAAATGATGTCGAAATGGCCCGCAACTTCACGTGTACTATTCTTATGGCCGTTTTAGAGGATCTTACAGTATTTGGATGATTCTGACAAGATCTGATGCTTGAAGTAGCATTGCTTGTAGTTGTAAGATGCACCTTCATGTGGCTTCTTGATGTTGAAAGGGTATGAAGAGGCAAAGTGACATTTTTGGTGTCAATAATAATAAGAAGAAAAACTGGGTTGGTATGTTGACCATAGCATTTTACTTAGATGTCCGATTGAGGTGGTCTTAGGTGCATTGGAAAGATTATCAAAGACCAATAAATCATATTTCATAATATATTTCCCAATTCGGACGTTTCGGGGGTCAATGGGTTGGAAATGGGTTATGGCTAAGTGGATTGGGTTATTTGGTTTACGCAAGTAGGTGTGGGCCGAAAAGGGCTTAATATAAGGGCTCAAAATGAGATAAAAATGTGGTTGGGAATTGGGCTAAATAGTCATAAAGGTGATTCCTGTGTTAGAAAACAGTGCCCAGATTAAGGCACGGTTATGTTAATGGATTCGAGTCGTGCATGTTTAACCTTGGCATATTATCGTTTTCATGTCCTTGTTGTTGGCCGTCCCACTAGTCTCTCATGCTTTATAAAATAGCATACAAAAATTTTTTGTGATGCATCGTAACCAAAAGAAACATCGTTTAGACCTCTACCATGGTTTACAAGATGCTATTACTTGTAGTGATAAAGATGGCTCCTCAGTTGGTCATATATTCATATCGTGATGCAATGGCAATATGTAGATGGGCCAGACCACCTGTCATGACCCCAATTCCCTAATTAGGATTAAAATTAAATTAGGAGCTAATGGGGCCGCGATGGCGCACGGGTGTCGAGGACAGATGGAACCTCGATCAACACGCCAATTTATTTTCACCCATAAGCTAGGATTCCGCTATGTGAGATTCTGCAGGGTCCTCGACCCACGCTGATCAACATGATGGAAGCTTGCGGGGGCCATTTTAGGAAATAGGGATAAAAATCAGAGTATAATGGCATTGCTAGACTGGATAGCAGAAAGGAATTCATTCCATATAGTTAGCAATTGAATTAAATAAAAGATTAAGTTTAATTACATCATAGAATAAGGCCATACAAAAACACTAGCCATTAATTACAAGTATAAAAGATGAAATTCCCCAAAATAACAAAAACCCAAAAGATGATGTTACGAGATCCGCAGCTTCGGATGCTACTTTATATCGTCAGCTGCCCACTCTCATATAACAGGCGGATCCTGTTGGACCGCCGCAAAGTCCGATTCAGGTGCATACACGAGCTCGTTACCTAAGACATTAAGCATAGATAAAACAAGAGTCTGACAAGTATTCAAGATAAAAAGAATAGCTTGCAGGTACAAAGCAGAATATAAATCCAGTTGATTATTTAGGAGTTGGGCCGGTTGATGCATGAAAATATGATTAATAGAATCATGAACATTAATTAATTCAAACTATTGATTACTTGGCAACCACTTTGCAAAAATCCTCAGAATGGGGAGCAACCGCTAGCCCCTAACAAGCTGGCCGAGGGTACCTCAGAAACTCGTCTTGGAGTCCCTGTCACGGGGGGTACCTGGTCTGCCCCGGACATGATGGCTTAAGTGACACCGATCACATACAAGACTCAAACTACAGTGAGCTATATATATTCCCATATATAATAAATACTAGAATAACAACTTGGTGGTGCAGACTCAAGAATCAATGTAGAATGCAGGGGTATTCTGGTATTATCCCTAAAAACAATGCATGTAAAAATCAAGATTTCAAGTTTTTCAAAAACAATACTCATGTGGAAATTCAAATGCTGATAATATAATAATTCATCCATCAAATTGCAACACACAAAATTCCTAACAATCTCCCATTTTGCAATTTAATGACAACACACCCACACACTGAATTTTCACTCTAAGTCTTCAGCTCCCCCTGAATTAGATATGTCTTGAATTCTCTTGGATGCTTCTTTGACATAGCTTGGGCTCTCAGTCTTTTTCTTTATTCTTCTTGATGCTTGGAGCTTGATCATTCTTCAATCTTCCTTTTCAACTTTCTCTCTTTGGCCAACCATCTTCTTAATCTCTCAAGCTTTCTTTCTTCTTTCATCGCTCCCCATTTGACCATGCATTCTCTCTGTTTGGCAAGATATGCATTATGGCCCCCTGTCGAAGATTATACAATATCTCCCCTTAGACAACTTGAACATTCTCTCCCCCTTTAACATTAAATTGCAAAGGTACCTACATACTTGAAACAAGAAGAGAACCTTTCAGTAGTACCTGTTAACAAAAGAGGTCGAAAATGAAATACATAACAGGGCCTCATGTATGATAATTGATAGCTAAGGGTTCAAAGCCAAGACAAGGGCGAATTTGATCAACTCTAATGCTTCATCTGAAAATCTACACTCCCCCTCAATCCATTCTCTCCTTTTGTCAACAACTTGACAATGATTTAACTATATGGTACAAGGAGTAAATGGTTTTACCAATTGAGGGTAAACTTCAAGGGAAGAATTAGTCGGATTTTAACTATAAAGCTTAATATGAGCAAATTACCAAAATTAAGAACAAAGTCATGGGGATATGCGATCATGGATAGAAAATACCACTTGAAATAAAAGATACCAATTTAGATCAATGATATGACTTCAATCTCAATCACTATAAAATGGAGTAAGAAGAATATAACTACTAGGATAAATCCAAATTAGAGCTATCCATGATGTTATAGGGGTTCACTAAACATAGCTGAAAGTCCGGGATCCTTACCCTAGAGGGGGGTTGAATAGGGTGATCTACACTTAATGACTAATTATGGCCAATTTGAATTTCTTAACAATTAACTAGTCACATAAGATGATTTACCAAACAAGATGCGGAAGCTAAAAAGAGTAATCACCACAAGCATATATCATCACACAAAGATTTACAGTGGTTCGGCCTCAATGCCTACATCCACTACCGGCTTGTGATCTAACACCCCACCGGATTTCCACTATTTATGCTTTTTAAAAGGTTAAGCAATAACCTTTACAACGATGTTTTTCTAGGCTAAACAACAACCTATCAATGTGCTTTTCTAGGCTAAGCAATAACCTTAACAAGAGAAAGATTTCTTCTCAAAGAAGTGTCTACACAAACACTCAAAGAGATACAATTTAAGCTCAATACATTTGCCTCTTAAATAGGCTGATATGAAAGTTTAAATCATGATACAAACATACACAAACAACTAGCAAAGGTGTGTGGTTAAAGTGTATGAATGTTTACTTCAATTATTTTCTAAAAGGAAGCTCACAAATGAATGCTTGATGCATTTTAAAATCTAAGCACTGAAAAAGATGATTGAAGTTATAAACTAATCACATGAAGAATTCAAACAACTTGGAAAGACATGCTACACAAGTTGTATGAAGTTTTAAAGATTAAAATCACATGTGATTGAGACAAGGATGTTTGCAAAACAATCTAGTATTCCAAGGTGATATTGTGTTTGCAAAACATCTCAACTAAAGCTAGAAATCATGCAAATATGAGATTACAAAGAATTAAACATGCATGATTTTAAATGAAATGAAAATCAAAGTAAAATTGAAAGATATACCTTTTTAAATCTCAAACATTTGATTTCCAATAGGCTTCTAGCTTTCTTAGCTTATTCCTCTTCTTTAGGCTTCAAAATAGTTCCAAGATTTCATACCCACAGCCTTGTGAAAGAAGGGAATAGAATGGACTTTTATACAAAAAACAGTCCAACGGCTAGTTTGCGCGGTTGACCCCATGACCACGCGGTCAACCTGGTTCAACGGTCATATTAGCCAACGGCTCTTTGCGCGGTCGACTTGCCCCTGTGCGTGGTCGACCGGGTACACTGAGCTCTAAGAAGATTCTGCAGGATTTTTGAAAACCTGTCTTAGTGTACACGGTCGACCTGGTGCTTGGCGCGGTCGACCTGGTATACAGGCTTCTGAGAAATATCTTCAAAATTTTGAGAACCTGTTTTAGTGTACGCGGTCGACCTGGTGCTTGGCGCGGTCGACCTGGTACACGGGCCAGAGAAGAGTTCCATCTGATTTTTGAGAAAGTGTTTCATGAAAACATGAACTCCAGGCCATATGTTTTATGCATACTAAAATGATTTTAAAAAAGAGATATGTATGCAAAACATGAATCTCGATTTCAAACTTGATTTTTCAAAACCATGCACGAAGAACTTAGGCTTTCGAAAATACATTTTAAGTTCTAAAACATGCAGGATGAAGTCTTTGAAAATCAAAAGCATTTTCAAGTCTAAGGTCCAAATTTTAAGGTCCAAACTATGATGAATGGCTGTGTGATCAGTTGACTGATAGAGATAGTGCTTCCATCAAATTAGCAACATACAAAAATCCTAACAATAGCATCAATTTATATGACTATGAAAACCATATGCTATGTATGTACAATGAAATCGTTTCATTCAATCATTAAATATGACTATGATGTGCAAGGTGAATGAAATGAAATTCAATCATGAAGCCAACCTCAACCATTAATCAACCAAGATTGTGATCTCATAACATGGTGTCATGAGATTTACCTATATGTGCATGAGAGGTGGCAAGCATGAAAGCTATGATGCTAAAAGAGTGTGACATGGAATAAAAGCATATGACCAAGTTCAATCCAATGTGCACAAGGACCATCACATTCTCAAGATATGACACCAATTGGATATGATGCCAATTGATACTAATTGAATATGAAAACATGATTAAATGCATGGATGTGACAAATACAAAATCCCACTAAGCATCATGATTAATCATCACTTTTAATAATATAATTAGTGAGCATAGTGATGAACATGAGAAAATGCATTTCACAAATACAACTTGAAAATGCATGCAATTTTCAAAGTGTAAAATCATATGAACTCAACATCTATAAGATCCATCAAACAATAGATATAACTATGAGGTGTAAGGAATAGATACGAAGAGATTCATATGCATAGAAACACAATTATGAAATAGAAAAATGCACAAGAATAATTTTATTTATGTGAGCATGCATAAATCAATATCATAATCATCCATCACATTTATATTTTACTTTTAAAGCCATGTGATAGACATTGTGAGATTGTATTTTAAGATTTTACTAAGAGTTAAGAAGCAATGTCATTTATCTCAACATAAATGAAAATACGCACATGAGATAAGAATGATTGGGTTCCAAAATGGTTTATAACGATGTAATTATGAGTAAATCCATATATATGGAACAATTTGACATTCGCATAGAGAGGATCAATCACCAATCAAGGTCTAACTCATACGATTTCATCAATAAAGAACATATCTATGTATGCATAAGTAGGGAAAGAAGTTAGATGGATGCCATATATTACATATTGATGAAAATAGATCTTTTTATAAATATATATGTGTACCTATGATAAACATGCCAAAAGAGCTTAGCATCAATTTATCTAACATGGTCCATTAACATACAAAATATCCACTCTAGCAAATGTACATAGAGGATCATGAAGCAAGGATTTTCATATAAGGAACATTATCAATTTGCATTAAAAAGATGCACAAGGCTAAGTATAGAATGCAAATCTATTTCACAAGTCTTCCAATACAATTTGCACATAAAAAGAATGTAACTAAATGAGCAAAGATGCAAATTGCTTGTAACAATATTCATTTCCATCTTAAAATGATATAACCATATGCATAAAAGAATATATGGAACATGCTTTGATAGATGCAACTAATGAAGCTTTAGAGCATTTCCATTCATACAATCTTAAAATCATTTCATTAACCAAAATCCAACAATGGACATAAAGAAAATGATTTTTAGTATAGCACATTATCAATTATCAATTTGTACCCTAAAGTATATAACTATAAGTATTCATACAAATTAATTTAAAATGCATTCAACTTCACATCAATTGGGAAATGCATTTATCCAAAGGGAAATTCTATATGCACCCATATTTTTGCTGAGCACACCCACCTTTAGAAGAAAAAAAATTACACATGAAGAAGGAATGTGGGTGTGCTCAGCAAAAAAGGTGGGTGCATATAGAATTTCCTTTATCTAAAAACACATTCAAATGAGATATAACTATAACGCTTTAACCAATTGAATCTCAAGAATATCAAAGAAAAATTTAATTTTCATTTAAAAATTCTAACTTAATAAGTATAGAATGAAAATCAATTTTGATCCTCATATTTCATTATGAAATGTAACTATGAGGCACAATCATTCTTCAACTTGCATTTTAAACGATATAACTTATTTGAAGCACATACAAGTTGATTTTTCAAAATAATAATTTTCCATTTGAAAATATAACTTAGGAATCCATGGAAAATCCAAAATATTTCAAATCATTTTTTTTTTTTGAAAATGATCTAACTATGACATCCAAACAAATGATTTTTCAAAATCAATCGATCATGAATAATATTCTAGCTATGAAGGCTTTTGAAACCACAATCAATCAATCATATATAGAAATGCATTACAAACAATAGAACTACATGTGAACAAAATACAAATCTATCACGAGGATATTGTAATCAAATGATTTTGAAAACCATGAGATGTAACTATAGAGGTTCATGAAGACAAAATCAATTGATCACAAAGAAATATTGCATTTAAAGAAATGTAACTATGAAAGAACAAAATGCAAATGTATCATGACCAACAATATGATGTGACTATATGCATAGGTTGGTCCATGAAGTTCAAGGCCTTAAGTTTTGTCTAGGTGTCTACCTATGGGAATCCACCTAAGGTCTTGAGATGGTTGTCCTTTCAGGTCTAGTTTTGAAGTCCCACCAACTCTTGGAGATTTGACTTGATAAATCTTAGATTTTGACTTATCATTATGATTTTGAGATTTGACTAATTTAAGCTTAGATTTATGAATAATCTTTTGAGGTTGGTGACTTTGTTTCTTAGGAGATTGATTCATTTTTTTTTTCTTCTCAATTCTTTTCTTTTTTCCTCCCTTGTTTTGACTTTTGAATTTTAAATTTAACTTAGCAACTTTCTTCAAAAGCTTTTTCATGTGTTGATTTAGGGGGGGTAGGTTGAGAAGATTTTTGTTGATAGATCCGTTTATATTTGGTTTAACTTGTTTAAGCTTTTTAGAATCTATCTTAGGAGACTCTTTTTTAATTGGTTTAACTTGTTTAATATTCTTGGAATCTTCCTTGGTTTTTAGTGTCTTACCCTTCATAGAATTTGATTTTACTTTCTTAGGTTCATAGATGGGTTTAGACACATGGCTTCTTCTTGGTTTGCATTTAAACCTAAAATGCCCTTCAATATCACAATAACGACATTTAGTCTTTAGCAAAGAAGAATGAGTACTAGAGAATGAGGACTCACCTTTCACAAATGTGTTGATAAAGTTAGGGTCATGTGAAGTATACCGATCAAATCCAAGACTCGTCCTATCTCTTTGAGACTTACCCAATCTAAATAATTTTCAAATTTCTCTTCACCTTGGCTTGGGTAAATTTGTACTCATACTTTTGTTTGTAGCTTTCAAGTTGAGTGACTTGATTTTTAAGAGTTGAATTTTCATTTTTAATTTTTACGAGTTCATTTTCTATTTCCTTAAAGTTCTTTAATTCTTCATAGGAAAGTTTTAATTCAAATTTAAGTTCATTAACAACACTTGATCCAAGTTCTAGGTTTTTTATTTTACTTAGAGCATTAGACAAAATCTCCTTCGAAATTGTCAACTTGGATTCTAGATTGTTAATATCTTTGTCTTGCCTTTTTAAATGATCTCTTAGATTTGAGTTTTCCTGGTTAAGTTCATCACAACCTATCTTTAATTCATTTAGTTTATCTTGAGCATTAGATAGGTTATGCAAAGAGATCATTAACTTAGTGTCTAAATAATGTATTAGTTCTTTCTTTTCTCTAAGTTCATCATTTGAAGAGACTAATTCTTTGTTTAGCTTTCTAGATTCTTGTTTTAATCTTTTATTTTCTTAACAAGCTCTATGGACAATGTATACAATTCATTATAAGCTTGTTGAATCTTATCTTCATTTTATTCTTGTTTTTATTTAAGACTGAGATTCATTAATTTCAATGTTTAAATCTCCAATTGTTGAAAGGAAGGGTCTATAAGAAAAATCTACACAAGAATCTACACATTCTAATATAGTGGAATCCATTCTAATGATTTTTATTAAAGCACAACACTAGGATTCTAACTCTAGGTTTTTACACCTAAGCAAGAGTCCCAGTGTACTTGATCCTAATATAAAGCAGCTAGGCTCTGATACCAATTGAAAGTCCGGGATCCGATCCCGAGAGAGTGGGGGGGGGGGGGGACGCTACACTTTAGTAACCAATTATGCTAATTTTTGAACTTCCTTTAATTAATTAGTCACTAGTGATGATTATGTTACTAAGTGTGGAAGCTAACAAAAACAATCACCCAAAATCAAATACCATAACAAAAAGATTTATAGTGGTTTGGCCTCAATGCCTATATCCACTACCGACTTGTGATTCTACACCCCAAAGGATTTCCACTATCTATGCTTTTTAATAGGCAAAGCAATAACCTTTACAAAATGCTTTTCAAGACTAAGTAATAACCTTACCATATGCTTTCCAAGGCTAAGCAATACCCTTATGAGATTTATGGTTCACCCATAACCTTTGCAGTTATGGTTTTCTTAGGCTGAGTAATAACCTATAACCCTAAGAATGGTTGTCTCTGAAAGTCCGGGGATCCGAACCCTAGAGGGGGGGGGGGGGGGTGAATAGGGTGAGCTTCATTTATGACCAATTTTAACCAATTTTAACTTCTTTAAAACAAACTAGTCACAAGTGGTGATTACAAATAAAATGCGGAAGCTTAATAAAAACAATCACCACAAAGCAAGCACTATCACACAAGGATTTATAGTGGTTCGGCCTCAATGCCTACATCCACTACCGGCTTGTGATCCAACACCCCACCGGATTTCCACTATTTATGCTTTTCAATAGGCTAAGCAATAACCTTTACAATATGCTTTTCAAGGCTAAGCAATAACCTCTACAATAATGTTTTTCTAGGCTTAACATCAACCTATGCATTATGCTTTTATAGGCTAAGCAATAACCTCTTCAACCACAAGGTTGGTTATCTCTCTAAGTAGTGTCTAAATTACACTTGATGGAGATTCAATTAAGCTCATTACATTTGCCTCTTAAATAGGCGGATATGAAGGCGAAAAACTAATCCACACACACACACTATGAATGCAAAGATGAATGCACAATGTATATGTATGATGTCCTCAATTAATTTGAAAATCAAAGCTCATAAATGTATGCCAAAGGCTTTTAAAAGATTTAGCTCATAAAAACATTTATGATTGAGGTAAGAATGCTAATCACATGTTTAAAAACAACTTGTAAAAGATTTACCTATCTAGTTCAAGCAAGTTGTGAAAGATTAAATCAAAACATGTGATGCATAAAGATTTCAATCAAATTAACAATGTAGCTTAATAAATGTATGCTTAAAGCATTTGAAAGTGTAAAGCACAAAAATAGATTTGATTGAAATCAAGGGACAAATTACATGTACTTAAAATACAACTTGAAAATGATATACCTATCAAGGCTAAGCAAGTTGTGAAACTTTAAAACAAAAGTACATGTGAAGTTGTTGAATCCAAAACATAAGATATATTTGAAAGTGATTTTCTTATTATGAAAAACAACAACCAAAGATTCAACCAAGTATATGAATCTTGTTACATATAATTTCAAAGATTTTTTCATTAACATGATCTACTTAGATTTACCAAATAAAGTACTACTTGGATTGAATTAAATGGTGATGCATCCAAAACAATAAATCAATTCAAAACATAAAACATGTTAAAGACACAATAAATCATAGTTTATCATGCTAGAGAAGATTTACCAATAATTAAAGCTAAACATGAAAACATATGATTTGTGTAGTTGTTGAATCCAAAACATAAGATAGATTTGAAAGTGATTTTCTTATGATGGAAAACAACAACCAAAGATTCAACCAAGTATATGAATCATGTTACATATAATTTCAAAGATTTTTCCATTAACATGATCTACTTAGATTTACCAATTCAAGTACTACTTGGATTGAATCTCAAAGTGTTGCATACAAAACAATAAATCAAATCAAAACATAAACATGTTAAGGATACAACTAATCATAGTTTATCATGCTAGACAAGATTTACCAATAAATAAAACAAAGCATGAAAACATATGATTAAGAAAAGTAAAGCTTACTTAGAGATTTAACTTCATTAATCCAAGCTTTAGCTTTCCAAATGTCCCTCAACCTTCCTTAGCTCATTCCCCTTTGTTTGGCCTCAAAACATCTCAAGGAGGGCCTCTTTCTTCCTCAAAATTTCTTTGGAAATGAGCTTCTATTTATATCAAAAAATGCCCAACGGCTAGTCCCCGGTCGACCTGGTACACTGCCCGGTCGACCTGGCCTTCAACGGTCAGAAATCTGACCGTTTTGAAAAAAAGCCAACGGCTCTTTCCCAGTCGACCGCACAGTGTGGCCGGTCAACCGGGTCCATAGGCGCGGTCGACCGGCCACACTGTGCGGTCGACCCGGGCCTGGGACCAACTTCCCTCAAAATGCATATTTTTTGCATATTTCAAAGTTTTTCTTGAGGGAACTTTTTGGGCCATTAAAACCAAGCTGGGAAACATGTTTTAAATCAAACTAAGTGGTTTAAAAACATGAAACACAAAAAGCCTAAAATGATTCAAAACTTTAAAACCAAAGGCTTGCTTGATTTCTAAAAACTCTTTTAAAAAACAAATGCATCCAAGATTAAAACCAAAACATGCATAAATTAATACTTTTACAACTCTTAAAAACAATGCATGTATAAAACAAGATTTCAAGATTTCTGAAATCAATGCATATGTGTGCAAATCAAATGATGCTTGAATGATAATGCATCCATCAAATTGCAAATACAAAATCCCTAACAGTCTCTACTAAGTGTCTACAATACACTTGAAGAGATACAAATTAAGCTCAATTACAAGGCCTCTTAATTAGGCGGATATAAAAGTGTAAATCTAATTCAACAGATACACTATATGAATGCAAAGATGAATGCTTTATGTGTATGCATGAAAACTTTAATCAAGCAATAAAATGATAGCTCAATGAATATAAGCTTAAATCTTTTGAAGGTTTAAAACACATATGTTTTGATTGAAGTGAAAATACTAATCACATGTTCTTCAAATAAACAACTTGTAAAGATATGACTTATCAAGTTATGCAAGTTATATTGAAATTTCAAATCTAAAACATGTGATGCATGAGCATAGTTGTTTTCAAAATAAATTAGTTTGCCTATGTGTTCCTGGAATGAAAACAACTAGGTAGAGATTCAACCAAATATGAGATTCATGCTATGAGAGAAATTAAAGTTTTAACAAAGCATGAAACCATTATAATATGAAAGTTAAAACAAACTTGGTTTGAATCTAAATGAAGAATAAAAAAACAACAAAGTAATTCAAAGTGAAATACATGTAATGGATTCAACAAAACTTAGTTATCATGCTAAAATTGATTTACCAATAATTTAAACAAAGCATGAAACCATATGATAAAGAAAGCAAAGCTTACTTGAAATGATTAAACTTAATGAAATCAAGCTTTTAGCTTTCCATGGACTAACTAGCCTTTCCCAACTCAATCTCCTTCCTTAGGGCCTGTTTGGATGCACAAGAAAACACAAGAAAATAATATTTTATATAATATAATCTTTCATTTTTTAAAGAAGAAAATCTTGTGCGTTTGGCAACTCAAGAAAAATTTGAAGAAAAGATTATTTTCTTTCAAAAATCTCAATATTCTCTCCTACAGCTCCCCCTTGTAGAAAGCTTTTTACAAGATAATAATCTTTTAAAATGACTATTACAAAGTGGTAGAGTAAAGTAAAGACTTTAGTTCACCAAATTCATCATAATGTTTATGTTTACATATATGGTAAAGTAAATTAAAAGTAAATCTCACAGGACAGTAAAGGTCTGGTAAAGTAAAAGTGAGATAAAGTGCATGGTAAAGTAAAGTGGGAAGGAATGGTAAAGTAGTTTCTTTACTTTACTTTACTTTATCATATTTTATCGTAGTTTTATATGGTAAAGAAAAAATGACTTGTTTACGGGTGTGGTAAAGTAAAATAAAGATTAATTGATGTCATATCATGGTAAAAAGGTGAGGTAAAGTATAGTCAGATGAGGTACGTGGTAAAGCAAACTCGGAGAGAGAGAAAGTTATAAAGTAGTTTTTTTTTTTATTGACTTTACTATACTTTGCCATGGTTTTATGATAAAAGAAAGTAACTTATAGTAAAAATATGAAAGTTAAACTTTACTTTACTACATTACTTTTTTATCTAGACGTGGTAAATTACATATAAATTAAAATATTTTTTTTTCTTATAATGTAATTTACTTTAATCATAACACCTTCCAAACTGCTCAATTTGAAATTTGTAATATTCTTAAAAAATTGCCAAACAGTAAAAATATTATACTATTATAATATTACATTATTGTATTCTATACTATTTTATTCTTGCAATATTTAAATCTGTAATTATTTTATTCTGTAGACATCCAAACGGGCCCTTAGGCTTCAAAATCCCTCAAAGAATGCCTTAAAGTTGGTTCAAATCCCAAGGAAGATCTCAAATATATAGCAAAAAAAATGGTCCAACTGCTCTCTGTTCGGTTGACCGAAATCCCAACGGTCAAATTTCCAACGGTCGAAAATTTTAGGCACAAATTTCTATGAAAATTCGGTTGACTGAAATTTTTGAAATTTTTTTTTTCGTTCAGTGAAATTCCAGTTAGCCATTTTCAGAAATTCGGTTGACTGACTTTTTCCTGAAAAATGATATGAAAGTGATTTTCTAAGGAGGGAAGTTTGGCCATTGAGAGTCATGCTTGGTTTCATGTTTAAATCAATCAAAACATGAACTAAAATGCCTAAGTTGATCTGAAAGACTAAACACATAGGCTAACAATATTCGAAAATCTTCGTTTTAAAATTAATGCATCCAAGTTTAAAATCCAAAACATGCATGTAACAAAAGTTCTAAATTTTTTAAAAACAATGCTTGTGAAAATCTAGATTTCAAGTTTTTCAAAAACAATACTCCTATGAAAATTCAAATGATGATAATATGATAATTCATCCATCAAATTGCAACACAGAAAACTCCTAACATTACAAACCACATAAGTACAATAAATAATATTATACAATAAATATGCAGACTTACCTCTTCAAAGGAATTCTGTTGTTGGCTAGACAATTGCCGCATCATATCCGCCATAGCGACGCCTATCCACTGTTGTTCCCTTTGCATCTCTTCCATACATGCGCTCCTATCTTCATCATGCTTTAACAAAACCTCCATTCGATTATGCACGGCATTGAGTTCTACACGCATTTCCTCAATGTTATTCCCTAACTAGCCAGACGTGGAGCCACAAACTGATCTGGGCATTGGAACCAACCCTTATCTGCATACACGATCGTGCCGCTTTGCTACCATCACCTAGGTATAGATGTCAATTGCCTATGGAGTTAGAGGGTCCTCCTTTTTGTGTTTCATTCAACTCCCTAAATTTTGTCTGCATTAAAAATAAAATAATTAATTGCATCATGTTCCGATTAAATTTAATGCATAAAATCGTCATTTTGCATACTATAATTTTCGCCGATCTGCTATCAACCGGAGTCCCATCCTTTCGTGTATGAGTTCAAATGAAGAGATCCACTCGAGAAGGTATACTCCCATCGGTCCTAGCTCGAGTCTGCCATTGTGAAAGTTTAAGTTCATCACAAAGCTATATGTCAAGTAATTTCAAGATTTATAAGTAATATAATAATCTTTTATACCTTTTCGTCTCTATAACAAACAAAACTCTTTGTTCCCTAAGTATGCTTAATAACTTGTCAAATTCGATTGGCCATATTTTTCTCAGCTATAGCCTATATATTCAATGACAATAGAATAGGTAAACAATATAAGCAAAAGGGCCCCTCTAGGGGAATCTTTGAACAATGACTTCATACCTTGACCTCTGCCCTGCCCCAGTATTGTACAATCCAAGCCCAATCCTCACCCGAGATGTCGGGTGGTGAATGTTGAACTCATTCCTCATCCGTGTTCAATGTAGAATAGTATTTATCTTTTAAGTCCTTTCTATAGTCTCTATATTTCTTCGCTAAATTCTAGAGAACCCACTTCTTCCTTTCCTCGTCAACAACAACAAACTCCTGAGAGGTAGAAAATAAGGAACATGTCACGTTCTTAACTAATATGAGATAAGATAATAACATTCACTACAAATTACCTGAATGTTTTTCAACTTCTCTTTGACTTGTTCTGGAATTTCAACCCATTTTTTCACCCGCAATGGTGCAATGCCAGGAGTCCTCACAACTATTCCACATAACATGAAAAAATCTCTAGCATTCTTTCCTATTGGCTGGCCATCTGTAATATTGAAATCCACTACTGGCTTATTATCAGAATGTCTGTTGAGCAATTTAATTCCTCGTGTGGGCCCTCAGGTCCTCTTCTTCCCACTGCAAGAACCTGTTTTCAAAGTTTGAAATAAAAATTCGAAGGAAAAAAGATGTTAGCAATTACATAAGAATTGCAACCTCATTAAAACATGCCATTAATCACATAAATTAATTTAAGAATTTAAGACATCTTACTAGAGCTACTGGTAGACCCCCCCCCCGCCCCCCGGCCTCTATAGGGTGTGATAACTTGGTCCGGGCGGCACCCTTAACCACGGGGCGTAGCGTGTCAACCACGGGCTTCAAACGGTGAGTCTCCGTTAGCCCACATTGGAAATATCCATGTCCTGACCCTGGGCTTATAAGTCAAACCCCGTATTAACTTAGCATGAGGCCTTTTAAAACCCTGCGGCCCCGGAAACCGTAAGAACTCCGAAGTTAAGCGTCTAGGGCGGGAGCATTACTAGGATGAGTGACCTCCTGGGAAGTCCTCGCACGTGCACGTGGGCCAAAGCGGACAATTTCATGCTGAGTTGGGCGGGGTTGTGACAGTTGGTATCAGAGCCGAGGACGACTCTATTTCCAGTAGGGGAGAATGTGACAACTTGGTCCGGGCGGCACCCTTAACCACGGGGCGTAGCGTGTCAACCACGGGCCTCAAACGGTGAGTCTCCGTTAGCCCACATTGGAAATATCCATGTCCAGACCCTGGGCTTATTAGTCAAACCCCGTATTAACTTAGCATGAGGCCTTTTAAAACCATGCGGCCCCGGAAACCGTAAGAACTCCGAAGTTAAGCGTGCTCGGGCGGGAGCAGTACTAGGATGGGTGACCTCCTGGGAAGTCCTCGCACGAGCACGTGGGCCAAATCGGACAATTTCATGCTGAGTTGGGCGAGGCTGTGACAGTTAATGTGACAAAATCGGACAATTTCATGCTGAGTTGGGTGAGGCTGTGACAGTTAATGTGACAACTTGGTTCGGGCGGCACCCTTAACCACGGGGCGTAGTGTGTCAACCACGGGCTTCAAACGGTGAGTCTCCGTTAGCCCACATTGCAAATATCCATGTCCTGACCCTGGGCTTGTAAGTCAAACCCCGTATTAACTTAGCATGAGGCCTTTTAAAACCGTGCGGCCCCGGAAACCGTAAGAACTCCGAAGTTAAGCGTGCTCAGGCGGGAGCAGTACTAGGATGGGTGACCTCCTGGGAAGTCCTCGCACGTGCACGTGGGCCAAAGCGGACAATTTCATGCTGAGTTGGGCGGGGCTGTGATAGTTGGTATCAGAGCCGAGGACGGCTCTATTTCTAGTGGGGGAGAATGTGACAACTTGGTCCGGGCGGCACCCTTAACCACGGGGCGTAGTGTGTCAACCACGGGCTTTAAACGGTGAGTCTCCGTTAGCCCACATTGGAAATATCCATGTCCTGACCCTGGGCTTATAAGTCAAACCCCGTATTAACTTAGCATGAGGCCTTTTAAAACCGTACGGCCCCGGAAACCGTAAGAACTTCGAAGTTAAGCGTGCTCGGGCGGGAGCAGTACTAAGATGTGTGACCTCCTGGGAAGTCCTCGCGCGTGCACGTGGGCCAAAGCGGACAATTTCATGCTGAGTTGGGCGGGGCTGTGACAGTTAATGTGACAACTTGGTCCGGGCGGCACCCTTAACCACGGGGTGTAGCGTGTCAACCACGGGCTTCAAACGGTGAGTCTCCATTAGCCCACATTGGAAATATCCATGTCCTGACCCTGGGCTTATAAGTCAAACCCCGTATTAACTTAGCATGAGGCCTTTTAAAACCGTACGGCCCCGGAAACCGTAAGAACTTCGAAGTTAAGCGTGCTCGGGCGGGAGCAGTACTAAGATGTGTGACCTCCTGGGAAGTCCTCGCGCGTGCACGTGGGCCAAAGCGGACAATTTCATGCTGAGTTGGGCGGGGCTGTGACAGTTAATGTGACAACTTGGTCCGGGCGGCACCCTTAACCACGGGGCGTAGCGTGTCAACCACGGGCTTCAAACGGTGAGTCTCCGTTAGCCCACATTGGAAATATCCATGTCCTGACCCTGGGCTTATAAGTCAAACCCCGTATTAACTTAGCATGAGGCCTTTTAAAACCGTGCGGCCCCGGAAACCGTAAGAACTCCGAAGTTAAGCGTGCTCGGGCGGGAGCAGTACTAGGATGGGTGACCTCCTGGGAAGTCCTCGCGCGTGCACGTGGGCCAAAGCGGACAATTTCATGCTGACTTGGGCGGGGCTGTGACATAGGGGAAGGCTAACTTTGGGTTTCTACTACCTCCTCTTGTAGTTGCACAAAAGATCTATGATCAGCCATACGATTGTGTTGACATAACATGACTATCCAATTAATTTTCTGAATAATATAATCAAATGTGTCATTAACAATATAGATTTGAATTCTACAATAGTCACCATATGAATATTATAAGAGAAAAGACATTCAATAAAGTGAAAAAATTAGAGCATACATATTTTTTATATATAGTTAATATGATATCAAAAATCCAAACTCAATTGCACTACTTACTACTAATCTTGATCACCATCATCAATAGCGGTATTATCTCAATCACCATCATCAATAAAGTTATCATGTCCATCATATTCTTGGCTTTGATTAGAAAGTACAAAATTTGCATCAACAACCACGCCTTCGATATCAGGTCTATTCCAACAGATAACATCACCATTTGTGTCATTGTGTTTGTCAATTCACTGTGGTCTCGATCTCAATTTTTTGGCACTGCTCCATTTCTAGCTCCATATCGTGAAAGTCTCGGGGTTGTATCTTTATCACAACACGCCAATTGGAGTCAATAGTATCTTGGACATAAAAGACCTGTTGTGCCTGACTTACAAAAATAAAAAGTTCATTAGTATATAAGGTTTGTGTGATATTCACACGGGTGAACCCCTATGCATCTTGCTTTATTCCCCAACCACCATGATTCGTTACATCCCACCAATCACATTTGAATAATATGATTTGATTTCAATCCACCGATATATTTTAACTCCATAACATCATTCAAGACGCCATAGTAGTCGATGTTGCTAGTCATCGGGTTCGGGTCTATGGCGCTTGCAAAGCTTGATGTCTCTGTAGTTACAAAAACTCCACTATTTTGAGTCTTCCTTTGCATCTCGTGATTTTTTGTGTGAAATCTAAAACCACTTACAATGCATCCCTTAAAACACCTCACTGCTCAAAGGGGACCAATAGCTAATGATTGGAGATCTTTATTTACTTGCTCACTATTTACTTGCATCTGTGAAACCTATTTTAGATTAGAGAAAGTAATTGACACATCCGCTTCAATTACACACAACTATGACTAAAATTTAGTTGAAAAAGGAGTATATTATATTAACACTCACATGTTGTTCAAACCAATTACCAAACTCATTAACATGAGTGCGGTCTCCATCCCTAGCACTTATGCGCCCACGATGAGCATCCTTAATCATTTACTTATGTTTCATGCATAATAAATCATTTAATTGTAATCCAAATGAGAGGAAAACATCAAGTTTACTATCTTTTTATCATTTGAGTATGTTTGAATGAGTAGTCGTACTGAACATATAAGGTGACTTCATCACAATTGCTCAACACATATAGAAGAGCCCGTTCCCACTCATCCGTACTTAGTGTGCGCGAGGTTCCCTTCCCTAAAGTACGACTAGTCCTTACGAAAATGAAAATCTTTCCATGTGATTCAGCATCACCACCATCGTAATTTTGAATTGGCTGGTTGAACTTTGTCTCAACCTCATGTAAGTATCTCGAGTAAAAGGTTGGGCATTCTTCTGAAAGATACCCTTCTGCTATTGAACCCTCCGGACGACTTCTATTATGCACATACAACTTCAGTCTATGCAAGTACCTATGAGAATACAAGTGTTGATGTTAATGACAATACCAAATGCAATCAATAATTAATATTGTATGTATACACTGACCTCTCGATTGGATACATCCACCGATATTGTACTGGTCCTGCACATCTAGCATCATCATCCAAATGAATAGGCAAGTGCACCATAATATCAAAAAAAGCAGGTGGAAAGATCATTTCTAATTTGCAAAGTGTTAGGGCAATCCGGGGATTGCAGTTGCTCTAGTTCTGAGACCCTCAACACTTTCAAACACAATTGCATGAAGAAAGTGGACAATTGAATCAAAACTAAACACACATCCTTAGGTAAGAGTCTGCGTATTGTAAGTGGAAGCAGTTGTTGTATAAGAACATGACAATCATGACTCTTCAGCCTTGATATCTTGCACCGTTTCACCTGAACACATCGTGAGATGTTCGATGAATAATTATCTGGAACCGTCACCTCCTTCAAGCATTGATGGAACTTCCTTTTCTCATCTAAAGACATTGAATAGCAAGTAGGGGGTAATAACAGTCTATTTCCTACCTGTTTTGGGTGAAGTCGTTCCCTAATGCCCATTAATTTCAAACCAAGACAAGCTTTTAAGTTGTCTTTTGTTTACTCTTCCATATTCAACAGTGTCCCAACCAAATTGTCACACACATTTTTTTCAATGTGCATAACATCCAGGTTGTAGCGCAGTAGGAGTTCTTCCAATAAGGCAATTGGAAGAAAATACTCTTCTTCTTCCAATTCTTTGGCAATTTGCAATCATCCCTTTTTCTCTTTCTTCTAATCTTATCCTTATCCGCCTTACCAAATGTGATTTACTCGAAATCACATAATTGATCGAGTACATCATCACCAATTAATGCATTTGGTGGACATCTCAGTTCCTTAAAGTCGTTAAAAGATCTCTTACTGTGTTAGAGTCTATGATCAGGTGATGGAAATCGACGATTCCCCAAGAAACACCACTTATGTCCATTCTTCAATCTGACGGAGTGGGTCTCCTTGTTGCAAGAAGGACAAGCCTTTTTCCCTTTAGTGCTCCATCCAGACAAGTTGGCATATGTAGGAAAGCCACTAATAGTCCATAAGATTGCCACATGCATTTGAAGATTTTTTTTTTAAAGAGGCATCGTATGTCTCAACTCCATCTATCCACAATTCTTTCAACTCCTTTACCAGCGGTTGCAAGTACACATCAATGTCGTTCCCATGAGAGTTAGGGTCAGGAATAAGCAATGAAAACATAAAATATGTTTGCTTCATACACATTCAAGATGGTAAGTTGTATGGGATGAGAATGACAGGCCATTTGCTATTAACAATACTCATTGTATTAAAAGGATTAAAGTCATCGCTCGCTAATCCAATTCTAACATTATGAAGTTCAAAACCGAAAGATGGGTATACCTCATCCAAAGCTTCCAATGTCTCAAAATCTGCTGAATGCCTTAACACTCCATCCTTTGTGTGACCCTCAGCATGCCATCTCATGTACTCGGCTATTTTCTAAGACAAAAATAATCTTTGAAGCCTTGGTTTCAATGGAAAATAATGGAAAATCTTTGCAGCCAACTTATTGTCCTTTTTAGACGGTGTTAACGCTTGTTTGGTAGAGTGGCATGTCACCGATTTCCACCTCGACTCACCACATACGACACACTTATTCATATTCTCATAATCCTTCCAATATAACATACAATCGTTCGGGCATGCATCTATCATCCTGTAGTGTAAGCCAAGATCTCAAAGTATCTTTTTTTATTCATAGTAATTCTTGGGCAACATTTCACCAGCAAGAAGTGCCTCTTCTAACAGCTCAAGTAACATGTCAAATGATTTATTACTCAAACCGTTAAGAAACTTTAAGTGGAATAATCGTACAATGAAAGATAGTTTCGAAAATTTAGTGCATCCCGGGTATAGTTTACTCTCGGTATCCTTCAATAGTTCGTAAAATCTGTGTGCTTCCTTATTAGGCTTATCCGGAGTATTTTCTTCTAGAGATGCATTATCATCCCCATCATTCAAGTTTTGCATCCCGAATGCATCCTGTAACAGTCGATGCATATCATCGCCCTCGGTGGGCTCATCGCTAATATCTTCCTATCCGTATATATCCTCCCCATGACTTGTCCAATGGTTATATCTTTTCATTATTCTATTTCATAATAAGTCACCATGCACATCTTCTTTATTCTTATAGAACTTGTTGCAACATTTTGTACACGGACAAAGGATCGTATCCCTATTCATTGTACGGTCAAATGCAAAATTTAGAAATTCATTAACACTATTTAGATACTCAGGGCCCACTCTTGGCTTTTGCGTCCAACTTTTATCCATCATAATATCATGTCTAAGCTGACGTCACCTATCAACCAAATGCACATGGTTACACAAGCCATTGGATTTTTATTCCATATCATTTCCAGTAATCTTTACTCTAATTATTTTTTTACTATCATTCAGATATCATACCATGCCATTTTTTTCATTTAACTTCAATTAAATCTCTCATAGATGGAAATGTAAATCAAAATAGATTGAAGAGCACATATTACAAAACAGGTAGAATAAAAAATAAATTTTAATTTGGAGCTGGTAGGGTCAAAGTAAAATGTTAGCCAGAAGTTCTGGACACATGTAATTGGGAGTTCCAACTACCTAAAACATGGAAAGAAACATCAATGGTGCAATAGAAACGACCTTACTTAACATTTTTTGTTTGCACATATTTTAAAATAAAAAATGTTCATTACTTAAATTTAGGAATTCCCCAACACCATGTAGATACTCATGGCTAGCACTTGACTTTTGCGTCCAACCATTATCCATCGGAATGTCTCATTCAAACCAAGGTCACCTATCGACCAATTAAAAGCATATGGTCACCAAAGCCATTGAGTTGCTCGGCCCTCCTCTGAGTTGTAATTATATACCTGTAACAACGATTTCAAAGTGCATTCCTCTTTTTTAATCATTAATTAGCTCCTTTAGTCTCATTCTAAGCACCCTTACTATAAAGTCTGGTCTGTACTCGACCCTTTGATCGGGGATTCTTCCAACCATATAATGCACTTCTTTCCAATTAGGATTACAATTAATTATAAAAAAAATATGGAGGTCTAGCCCATGTACATATTGCCTTTGCATCACGATATTGTTGGACCATATATCTGAGTCCTCTAGTAAAAAAAGAAGGAAAATGAATCTGTTAGTAATTTTGTGTTGGCTAATTCATGGGTTGGACAAAACTCTGGGTCCATTGAGTTGTATTTTCTAATTTATTTTAGAATGGACTATGGTTGTGTCGCCGGAAGAGCTGAAGTGAAGAATAAAAGAAAAGAAGACCAGAAAAATCCCCAGCTCGATCGATCGAAGCCTCAGTCGATCGATCGGACTGTTTTCATGCCCCAGTTATAGGCTGTTCGATTGATTAGACAGGTGCGCAGAATTTCGGGAAAGTCTCCTTTTTTCTGAATTAGAAGTGTTTCCTTTTGAGACTCTGTTTCCCAATTTGAGTCCTACTTGTGCACTAAGTCTAAGGCATAAATTTGGGGCTATATATAGGGTATTGCTTTCAATCCTAAAGTTCACCACTTTCATTAATTTGAGTTAGAGATATCTTAGAGAGAGATTATTCTCTAGAGCCATTGAGAGATCGTTCTGAATGGCTGCTCTAGAAGGTTATCATTGCCTCTACCTTTCTTGTAAAAGATAGTTCATCTTGACTGGCAAGGTGCGAGGAGATCAAGTAAGGAGAACATGGCACAGTGGATGTCGTGTCAGTGGATTCTTTGCAAGAATAACTATAGTCCTTTGGTCGAGGTACATACTAAGGTAAAGGAGCTTGTGAGTATATCTTGTAACTATTTGTGAACTCTTGATTTCTGGTTCGTAGTTTTTCTCCCTGGATTGGGTTTCCACGCTAAATATTGTGTATGCTTTCTTGTGGTATGTAATTGGTAGATAGCTAGTTCTATATTGTCTGATTGGCTTATTTCTGCTGCATTGATTGGTTAAATTAGAACTAGTAATCCATTCCAGTGGGATCAAAAAAAAAAAAAAAAAAAAAGACCTTTAGAATCTATGACCAACTAAGGAGGCATCATTGTCACTATGAGTAATAGCATCTTGTAAACCATGGTTGAGGTCTAAACGACGTTTCTTTTGATTAAGATGCAACCATATCAATCTATTTTGACCAATGCAAGCATTAGCATCTAACAATAAATTGATGAAGTAGACAACCTCCTAGCAAAATGGTTTTTGCCTTTGAATTTCTCTTTCAATCGAAAGCAATAATACTCCCGTATTGACACTTATTTGCATTTTGACACAAACTAGCGAATTGATCAATTTTATTTAAATTTATAATAAATAACTTCTTTGCATAGTAGAAAAATGAAAAAATTCAAGCATTTCACAAATTTGTATAAAGGGTTTCTTTGTTTACATAAAACATATATTTCATGTCGTAAGGGGTTAAAAATAAAGATTAAAGGTGAATATATAAAAATAAAATAAAATAACCACCACTTTGATGGGAATTAAATGAAACAAAGATGGGACATGAAATACGCATCACCCTACTAATACGAATATTACGAAAGTCAAAGTCCCATAGACATTAATAAGTTCTAACTTATATCCTTCCCCCTGATCTCACACCTTCCACGCCCCAGTCTTTAATCATTCTTGTGGCAAAATATATGTAGGGAGAGGAGGTTTGATCTCTTATTTTTTAAATAACTATTCAAACTGCTATACCATATAATAGTAATTTATAATTACTTAACAAAATAATGCAAAAGTAGCTAAACGGGGTGAGGACCCTAGCCCCGTGGGCTTTGACGTTGCTTAGCACGAGTTATTTTGCTGGTGTAATAATCTAATGCCATAAAGGCCCCTAAACATCTAATTTAAGTTCATGAACGACTGGCAAGGGTCTGGATTCCAACAACAGAACCTTCCTGCAAAATCACGAAAATACACCTGCCAAACATCTCACTCCATCTTAGAAATCCAAAGACGATTTTCTTGATTTCAAACCTATGACATAGCTTCTGCTTAAAGAAAAGAGTAGAAAAACAAAAGAAAAGATGCAACTGGTAGTGCGTTGGCAAATCTGGTTTTCGAATCAAGAAAATTGAACTTTTTACCGATGCACCCTCTTTGCCGACGTGTTCGCCAACACTGTAGTGCATTGGGAATTTTCCTGTGATCTGCCGATGTTGTAAAAATAGCGTTGGCTATGGATCTGCCCACAACTTGTTGCCGACGTACTGGAATGCGTTGGAAAATCCTTTGTAGATGAGATTATGGTTTTTCCAGATGCGGTGACAACGTTGGCAAAACCGTTTTTGTTGTAGTATATATAAACTTGCCATTCACAATTTGAGATGGATTAGGCTTAGGTTCTTTTTCCTTTACTTTCTCCTCTTCAGAAGATTCATCATCCCATGTCATATTGTGAGCCTTTTTCTTTTTAGCACACTCATTCGCAAAGTGACCATAGCCTTAGCACTCATAACACTAAGCCCCTGTTTGGCATGTCTATTTTTTGCCTCTAAACATCTATTTCTCTAAAGTGGACAGAGGTTTTGAAATTTAGAGGTGTTTGGCAATGATTTATAGCCTCTGCACACTTTAGAGCAAAAGAGGCAAAGCCTCTAAAAAAGAAATGCCCCAAAAATATGCAAGTAAAAATCAGAGGCAATTCCTCTTGAAAAAGCAGAGGCGGAACCCATTTTTTAGGACAAAAATGCCCCTGACGGAAATTTATTTCTAACGAAAATCCCTTTCAATAAAGCCTCGAGTCGAAACCACATCAACTGTGTTGCCATTCTCTCTGCAATTCGAAACCCTCAAGGGTTCTCATTCTACTGTGTCTACTGCTGGAAGGGAGGCTGGAAAGGAGAACAGGGAAGAGGTGTGTGGCTACTGTTGTTTCCATTTCTTCTTGTTTATTTCTCTATTCAGAACATTTGATTTCTACTCTCTATTCAGACTCTATGTTCAATCTATGTGTTTTTTTTTTTTTTTTCGTTTGAATGATGATGGAAATGGTTGGAGATTGGTTGTTTGGGATGGTATTACATAAGGCTGGAAAGGGTTGAAGATGGGTTTTCATTTGAGATGGTATTAAATGAGGAGTTACAATGATGAAGGGGTGGGTTTTGAGGATTTCTTGAGAGAGGCAGAGCATTGCATCTTGGAGTTGTTGGGGCTCTTGGCAGGTGGGAGGGGTAGTTTGGGGATGTCGGTTTTGGAGGGAACGGAAGCTTCTGCAGGAGAGATGTGGAAGGAGCTGATGGGAGGAGAGAAGCCATGGATGTGAAGTTGGTCTTTGGGCTTGTGTTTTTGTTTGGGCATGACCTGAATCCCAGTTGTTTTGGGTTCATTTTGAGTTTTGACATTGACGCCCACCCTCCTTGACTAATGTCAAATAAAGCTTGGGTGCCGCGACATGAGAAATCCCTTTTATAGATATGTAGCTTGTTGGTGTGTGGTGTCAGGTGTGGGCGTGTTTTAGAGAGAGAGAGAGAGAGAGAGAGAGAGAGAGCATGAAGAAATACGACGTGGTGATTGTAGGAGGGGGATTGCAGGGCTGGCAACAGCACTGGGATTGAAGAGGGTAGGAACAAAACTGAGTTTAAATTGGGGGAAATTACACTATTTGATGAAGTATTGAGGAGATTTATATGATTTTGTTCAATTTCATTTCAGCATTAGATAGTTAGATATATCCAAAATAATGATGAGAAATGTTGTTTGCTTGAGTTGATATTAGTCGATCTTGGCCATAGATCAATGGCCAGGCCTGTATGCAGATGGGGTGCTTTTTGTGTTTAACAGTTTAAGCGTGTTTATGATTTTAGGAATTCTTAATTGGTAGATCTCAATTCTTAAAGTCTGAACTCTTTAAAACCCAGCACAAATCTGAGACTTCTCATCAAGATTTGAACGGATTTGTGTTAGTTTACAAGTCTATCTCAACAGAATGATGCCCTCTATTCATTGATGTTATGAAGAGGGATATCATCTAGATTTGTTGTTGTTGTTGGTTTTTTTTTTTTTTTTTGAAAGGATCAATTGGTTTGAGCCAATGGCCAAATCCGAAAATCGGATTGGATCGAACCATCCAATCCATCAATTCAACCTCTAATCCAATTTTCATAGCATTGTTTGGAATCTGGAAACTTGTTCTCTTGGATAGTGGAATTTTCTTCGGTCAACATCAATGTTTAGGAAAATATCAATGTCTGTAGTATAAAATAAAGTCTTTATGGAACAGTTTTCACAAAGTTAACTACATTTTCTACACCTTCTCTCCTAATCCCAGCGTCCTCTTCATTGTATCTAGCTGGGCAATGCTCCATACTTAAGACCCAGTAAGTAGGACTTGGCTGACTATGATAGTTTGATTAGTATATGTAGACCAGGAAAACGGGTCTCT
This sequence comes from Camphora micrantha, assembly GCA_003546025.1. Classification (NCBI taxonomy): domain Eukaryota; kingdom Viridiplantae; phylum Streptophyta; class Magnoliopsida; order Laurales; family Lauraceae; genus Camphora; species Camphora micrantha. Next base: position 50,387,640 of record QPKB01000004.1, on the reverse strand, counting down.
GAGGACCCCAGTTCCCATTCAACCCACAAAAGATCTGGGCTCATATTTAATTTGGTTCCAGAATACCCAAAAACCCCCATTTATGTGCCCTTTATTCAAGTATGAGGTAGGGTCGATAACTTAAATTCGGGTATGGGTCTGGGTTCTATAACCTAACCTGGCCCAGGTCTGGGATCGGTCGCCTTGTACGAAATCGTGTCTGGGTCTAGGTATACTACCAAAATGGCTAGACCCATTTTCATCACAAGTGGTGCAGCCTGCTCAATTTAGGCTGGATTTGAAGTATGTTTTAAGCATGTTGACTGAGCTTAGGATTAAGTTTTTTTTTTTCCAGCCAACAGCCAAATTGAATGGGTCTGGGCTGAGATGTCTCAGGCATTGACATCTCAATGTTTGCTGACAAATAGCTTACTTGGGCACGTGCTCAATAGTCTAAATAATGGTGAGTTTGAGTTGGGCTTTGAACCAACCCAACTCCCAACTCCAACTTGACTAGCCCAGACCATAGCTGAATTTCTGAAGAACCAATCTCATTTGTATTACATTTTGAAAATATACGGGGTCTAGAACTGACTTGAATTCAATTTGGCTTATTGTTTTTAGGCTTGCATCCAAATCTAACTAAAAGTGCTGAACCTGTATTTATGTTTTGGCTGGGTAAGATCACTTGGGTTCAGGTCGGGTCAGACCTAATGATGTCTATCTTGATTGATATATACATATTTTTTTAATCATAACTTATCATGTTTTCAAAATTATGTTGTCAAGGCCAAACTTAGTTGAACCAGTGGTCAGATCTAGTTGGGCCTAATCATCCATTCAAGTGATGAGGTCCCTAGTTCAGATTTTCAAACATTGATGTACCCACTTGTGTTCTTATGCATTGCATTTCTTGTGTGTACCAATAGTTAGGCCTGTTTTTCATTTAGGTGTGAGAAAATTAATGATGAGCTAGCAACTGCTTAAAACTGGACTAATCACATGTAAATCAAGTGATTAATTCTCTTTTTATCCATAGCTTCAATTCTCCTAGATCTGCATGATCTTTGACACAATAACATTAGATCCAGACTGTCCAAAGCGCTCAAAAGGCTGGACCCAGAGTCAAGTTGGATTTGAAACATTTTTAGTTCCAGACCCAACCCCTAGTACATCCCTAAACAGGTGGGCTCGAATTCAAGTCCTAGGCTCTATCTGAGATTCAGATCCTAAAATCTTTATTGTGCCCAAACTTAGGCCCCTGTAGTCCCCAATCCAGCCAGGCCACAGATAGAGAGAGAGAGAGAGAGAGAGAGAGAGAGGGAAGATGAGTTAAAAGTTTAAACTGTTAATTCTTTTGACTCAAGGGCTTGTCTCATAAAGAGAAAATGCACTGCCATCTGTGTCCATATTTGTATTTAGAAATCCTAGTTTGCCTCTTTATTCTTTTATACTTTTTTTTTGGAAATCCTTGTATTTGGTGAATGGCACAAAACTGAACAAGAACTTAAAAAAAAAAAAATTTTGCTCAATCTTTGTTAGGTATAATTATCATGTCGGAGAAAGGAAAGTCAAAAGAGACAGAAGACATAGACCGTGCTTCTTGGTCAGATGGTATGAGAAAGTGTCTCATTGACATTTGTTTGGAGCAAGTGAGAGCTGGTGGCCGCCCAGGGGTGCAATTTAGCTCAAAAGCATGGAAGATGATAATAGAAAAATTTAATCAAAGGACAGGACACAGTTTCAATCAAAATCAATTGAAGAACCAACTAGATCATTTGAAAATATTATACAATGCCTGGTTGCACTTGACATCACAAACTGGTATAGGCTTCAACCCACACACAGGCTGTGTGGAGATGGCCCAAGACCGATGGACAGAATACCTGAAGGTATATACATTTCTTATTTATTTTGGTATTTACAGAAGAGGTAAGTTTGCTCATTTGACATTTATGGTTAAACTGTATTGCAGACTCATAAGGATGCCAAAGTATTTAGGTCAAAGCCCCTTCCTTTTCCCCAAGAGATGGCTGCTTTATTTGATGGTACTTCAGCGACTGGGGATGATAAATGGGCTCCAACCATGGATGGCGTGCCGGATGATATTATAACGGATATGGATTTAAGTTTATTTAGCTTGAATGGTTATGATGATACTCCATCCCCGAACCAAACAAATTCTCAGTCTACCATGCGAGAAGATGCAACTACTAGTGATATTGGTCCAAACGCCATGATGGCCAATATTAGGCGAAAGCGACCAAGGCCTTCTACAAAAGGAAGTAACAACGCAGTAGATGATTGCATAATTGAGTTCGCAGCCTCAGTGAAGGTATCAAATCAGTTAGCTGCTGCTTCTGCTCAATCTGAAGGACCTACCATAGAGGCATACATTGACTTACTGCATGCCATGCCCCAACTTCCAGAGACTAGCCCACTGCATATGGTCGCTCTTAGGTCTTTTATGGTTAAGGAGAAAAGAATTATCTGGACTAAATTCAAGACAGATGAGGGAAAGATAACTTGGCTCAAGTCTTTAATGGAAATAGAGAAGGGAAATGCTTTTGGAGTTACAAGTGATCTCTAGTTGTTTAGATTTCTTTTGTTTTTTTGTTTTTTTTTTTTTTTTTGAAACATTAGTGCTATGTCTCTCTTAAACTTTTGTTCTTATATTTGGATTTTGAAACATGAATGTTATGCTTAATACATGAATGTTATGTTTTAAACATGGTATGGTGTTTTATTTTAAGAATGTTTGAATTGTTAAATGTCTCCAAATATGAATGAATGATTAGTTATGTTTTGTTTGCATTATATACAGAGCATATGGACACGATTTTACGACGAAATATCTTACTTATCATATTGTTGTACAAGAAGCGACAACAACGCTTGATTAAGGAACCATGTAGGAACTCAATCCTAACGGGACATGATCATGTTCAAATCATTTTGAATGGGAACCCCATTATTTGTCATCAGCTATTACGTATGGAACAACATGTGTTTCGGCGTTTATGCATGTATTTTAGATCAAAGAATTTACTGAAAGACAGCAAATATATACTTGTGGAGGAGCAGTTGGCTATGTTCATGATGGTCATTGCGCATGCCCATACGAATAGAGTGATACAAGATAGATTCCAACACTCAGGGGAAACTATTAATAGACACTTTCGTCAAGTACTGATAGCAATGATGATATTTGCGAAAGATATGATAAAGCCACCTCCACTAGATACAGTTCCTAAGGAAATACTTTTGAATCCACGTTTTGAGCCATATTTTAAGGTATTGCTTTCTTTCCTTGACACCACTTTTTTATTTAAATAAAATTCTTTTGAAAATTTTATCAGTGTTGATTTCTTCTTTTAAATAGGATTGTATTGGTGCTATAGATGGCACCCTTGTGCATGCCATTATCCAACCAGAGAAACAAATTCCTTACAGAGGTAGAAAGGGGGAATGTATGCAACAAGTTATGGCAGTATGTTCGTTTGACATGCTCTTTACCTATGTGGTATGCGGATGGGAAGGTACAGCTCATGATCAACGGATTCTCTTGGATACCATTTCTGATGAAAAGCTAAAGTTTCCACATGCCCCGCCTGGTAAGAAAGTATGTGTAGTGCTTTAAATATCAACAAATGATTGCTATAACATTGTTTGACATGCCCTTTAACATTTGTCTTGAATGGTCTTTAGGTAAATACTACTTGGTTGATGCTGGTTATACAAACATGAGGGGGTTTCTTTCTCCATTTCGAAATGTCCGATACTGGCTTCCAGATTCTCAAGGTGTTGCCATTCTTCGTACTAGAGAGGAGCATTTTAATAGATTGCATTCATCCTTAAGGAATGTGATCGAGCGAAGCTTTGGAGTATTGAAAGCTCGATTCCCTATCCTCAAGCGGATGGCTCCTTACTGTTGACACCAAAAATGTCACTATGTCCCTTCAACACCAAAAGCTACATGGAGCCACATCCTGCCATAAATAGGAAGGCGCCACTTCAAGCACCAGATCTTGTCAGAATCAAACAAAAACTGCAAGATCCTTCAAAGCAGCCAAAAGAAGGGTACACATGAAGTTTCGGGGTCAAAGCTCGGCATTTCTCTCATGGCGAAATTAAGGTAAGCATTTGCGGAACCCCGAACGGCTTCAAAACTCAAACCAAAGCCTATGGTTGGTCCTATCTACTGCTCAAGAAGCTCCACGTCGAATTTCAGGTCATTCCGACATCGTTTGGCCTAGTTTCAATGCTTGACAAAAAAATCGGCAAAACCGCACAACAAAGTCTTCGGCTTTCTAGAAAAATAGGAAACTTTGTGCTCCGATTTGCGTGGCTTCTCGTCGGGTTTTCTTCAAGAGAATCAGGCCAATAAATGAGGGGAAATGTCAGGAAAAATACAGAAGAAAAAAGAATGAAAAAAGATCGAAAAACGGCGAAGAAACGGCGACCGAAAGGCGGCCAAAAAATGGGCCCAAGGCCCATGGTCGCCGGCGACCTTGGCCCATGGTCGCCGGCGACCATGGCCCAGGGTCGCCGGCCCATGGTCGCCGGCGACCATGGGTGCATGGTCGCCGGCGACCATGGAAATTCCGGCGATCGCCGGAAGACCCTTTTTCGGGTCCTTTTCGCGTTTCGAGTTGATTGGCCCCTGTGATTTTTCCAAAATCTGATTTTTCGTGCATGAAATCCGTCGATCTTCGTCAACATCACGGATTCGCCGCCGAAATCATTGGATGATCATTAGATGCCTCGAAATCGCCAACCGGCCTACAAAGAAAGCACACTTTCTGCCCGCCCGATCGTGAAATCGACAGGACAGATGTTGCCGGCACTTTGACATTAATCAATGTCTGAAATTGCATCGCCATCCGACATCAAACAACATGTGGATCCACCGGCGGTCATCGCAAGAAGAATTCCAAAAGACGCGGCGCGGCCCGCGACTCTTCGAGCGACTTGGCGACCAATTAATGAGGTTAAATGACCCGCTTTATGACAAGTTAATGCGGTCATTAATTCATTATTTTGGACGGCCCCATCAAAAGCAAGCAAATGGGAGTTACAAGTCAGAGGATTTATGGCATTAAAGCCATGAAACTCCTCCCATGATGGGGATTGAAGGCAATTAAAGGCTCATTATTCTCCATCGGCCAATCAAATTCAAGGAAAAAGGAGTTACAAAACAAGTAATTTAAAAACTTGTAACTCCTCCCATTATGAGCATTAATGCATTCAATGCTCATAAACCCTCCTAAATGGCTACCAAAGGCCTATAAATAGGAGGGCATTCCAAAGGGAAAAGGATCCGGATCTAGCTCTCGCTCTCCCCCCGAAGAAGACAAAAAATCCAGAAGCCCTGCAACCCTGCTGCAAAGACCACCAAAAGGTGATTGAAGCACCCTTGGGGGCCACCCCCCCAAGGACCTCCCTTCTTCTAACAACATGGCTAAAACGTGGCTTTTCAGCCCGTTTACTTAGCTTTTTATCGGATATAAGACCTTCTCTTGGTCTTTGTCCTTTAAAAATCTGAGGTTAGAAAGCCAAGCCAAGAATCCAAGCATCGTGTTCTCATCTGCATGGACGATGGAGGAGCCCATACATGACTCGCGACCGTCGATCTGAACGTGTCCCCACAATCGAATGAGAAGTCAGATTCCTTTTCTTGATTTCTATTGTACTTTATTTTTCTTTTAGAGACAAAAATCACAATTCTTGTCTTTCATAATGGATAAGACTTGTAAATCGCCTTTTACGGCAAAATCGCCTTTCACGGCAACAAATGAAATCGCCTTTCACGGCATTAAAAAAAAAACCTTTTGTCTCTTTTCTTAAAATATGTGTGCAATAGAAACTAGAAAAAGTTTCATTTCCCCTTTCTACTTGTGAAGGTGGATCTTCGGATCACCATTCCTAAATTCCAAGTAGAAAAGTGAAATTGGCATACCCGTACAAAAAAAAAAGAAAGATGTTGATACCCTTTATCTTTTCTTCTCCTCCCCTCCGCCGTACCCCGAAAGACCCGGGGCGGAGGCAGCGGGAGAGAGGGAAGAATCGGGTCCATCAAGCTGGCACACCCGGTGGGACACGTTCATTTGAGAACATGAACTTAGATTCTTTGGCACCTTTCTAGTTGGCGGCCAATGTTGAATCTCGCAAAAAAAAAAAAAAAAACATGAGATGGGATTTTTTTTTTTGTTTTGGAAATTTCTTTCTTTAAGTCTATTTCCAATCTTTCTCCTTCTCGAAAAAAAAAAATCTTCTCTTGTTCTTTGAATTCAGATCTGAGAAATCTCGATCTCCTCCCTTTTGGACTCAGTGCCCGCAGAAATGTTTGAGCACGTTTTCAGATTGGGAAAGGGACCGTTTGCTCTCTTTGATGGGTTCGAAAAAAAAATCTGATTTCAAACTTGTCAGATTTTCAAAAAAAAAAATCTTCTCTCTTTTGGATCCAAATTTGAGAAATTTTGGTTTTCTTTTCCTTTCTGACTTAGGGCTCGCAGAAATTGTTTGAGCCCCTGTTCAGACGGGAACGGGCCATTCGCTCTCGCTGGTGAGTTCCAAAAAAAAAAAATCTGATTTCAAACTTGTCAGGTTTTCAAAAAAAAAATCTCTTCTTTCTTTTTTGGATCCAAATTTGAGAAATTTTGGTTTTCTTTTCCTTTCTGACTTAGGGCTCGCAGAAATTGTTTGAGCCCCTGTTCAGACTAGGAACGGACCATTCGCTCTCTCTGATGAGTCCATAAAAAAAAAAATTCCTTCTTTCTTTTGGATCCAAATTTGAGAAATTTTGGTTTTCTTTTCCTTTCTGACTTAGGAGAAATTGTTTGAGCATTTGAGAACACGAAAGTTTTACCGATTGCGTTCTTTGATCGAAGTTGACCTAAGAAAAGCCTTGTCCAGAGTTTGGAGACAGCTAGGCTGTTCTAGGTAAGGGTCCTCCAAACGGGTTCATTAAGTAATCCTACCCTTACCTGGGGGCTGATCTATCAACATTGGTTTCATAAGAACGAATCGTGAGAACTCGATGTATTCTCAAACCCTAAAAAAAAAAAAAAAAAAATTCGTCGATTTTTGGTTCAAATTTGAGAAATCTTGATCTCTTCCTTTCCAGACTCTGTGCTCGCAGAAATGTTGAGCACGTGTTTGGATTGGAACATCATTTGCTCTCTCTTGATGAATCCGATACTGACTTTCAAAAAAAAATCTTCAAAAAAAAAAAAAAATACTGACTTTCAAAAAAATCTTCTGTCACGTTTGGGTTCAAAGTCGAGAAATCTTGACCTCTTCCACCTCGGATTACTGTGCTCGCAGAAATGTTGAGCACGTGTTTGGGTTGGAACGTCATTTGCTCTCTTTGATGAATCTGATCCTGACTTTTCAAAAAAAAAAAAAAAAACTTCCGTCATTGTTGGGTCCAGATTCGAGAAATTCTGGTTATTTCCCTTTCGGACTCTGTGCTCGCAGAAATGTTGAGCACGTTTTCGGATCGGAGTGCCATTTGCTCTCTTTTATGAACCCAACCTTGACCTTTCAAAAAAATCCCATCTCGTGTCCATTTCAAGGATGCGATTTACAACATCTGTGCCTAGCAGTGCTAGTACGCCCTCTTGGGTCTACTGTATTCGCGACCGACACATTTGTACTCCCAACCTTATATCATTTTACCTCGAGTGAGCCTCGCTCCTCGGTAATCTGAATTAAGGTTCACAATTGCTTCTAGCAGTCACTGGAACGCTCACTCTGAGCCTTTCATACTCGCGTTTAGAACAATTGTATACTCTATGGCTTTTTGCCTTCTTCATCTTGCTTGGGCCGGGCCTTGTCCCCTCGAGCAAATTGAAAAGAAAAAACCATAGTTTATTTCCATTTATGATCACCACATTCTTGTGATTACTAATGGATCCGGTCTTGTTTCAGAAAGGTTTTTCAAAACTAACATGGCAGCTTCGCTGACAATCACCTTCGACGAGAACAAGTACCAGCTGATGCTTCAAGAGAAGCAAAACAAATGCGCTCCTAAGCGCCTCGCCAGCGGCCGAAGTGTCACTTCCTTCGGTAACACACAGGACACCGGGTCGACCTCCTCTCCCCGGTCCATCGTCTTCGGGTCGCTGGGACCTTTCCCACTTCCCGCAGAAGAAACAACTCCTGCCAAGAAGCAGAGAACCGCCCCTGGGCGCGTCACTACCGTGACACCAAGGGCAACCGCCAAGAAGACTGAAGCCCGCGACAACCTCGCGAAACCTCAGCTTGCAAGAAACCAGGTCTACCTCAAGACTTGGTCTCCAAGACCTTCTCCAAAACAAAGAAGGTCCCAAAGATCTGCAAGGCCAGCATACCTGGCCCCGCTCAAGGAGAACCGGTTCTACCCTCTCTCGTACACGAAAGAGGAGAAACCAGCCCTCCACCAAACAAAATCCACCCAGCACGAGCCGGCTTATTCCTATAAGCCCAAGATCAAGTCGTGCATCATCAGGCCTCAGCGAGAATCTGTCAAGGCCTGTATTCCTGCAACTCGGCCCTTCATCTCAACAGGGGCCGAGCTCGCCAAATTTAAAGCTTCTCTGCGACAGGCTAAGGACCGCATCCAGATCCTGTCCTTGCCAAATTATAAAGAAGACAAGCTCGGCTGCTGCGCGCGAGGGACCACCTCCTTCGTGGCTAGAGCACAGCCCGAGCTAACTGAAGCTCAAATCGCTCGTCGTATGCGTCGCCGCGCGGCGTATCGGCAAAAGAGACTAGAGAAGCAAAGAGCCCAGCACTCCACGCTCCAGGTCTCTAAAAAATGGGTTGAAAAAGAAGCACCCAACCAAGTTGCTACTGTCCATATGGTTGGCAAAACCAAAAAGGCGCCAGAAGTCAGCAACAAAAATCCATGTCAAGCGATCGGTGACTCGCAGCGTGTCCCGGGCGAAGACATAGAGAAGATTCTCCCACTCCTTCAAGTCAAGGACACCGGAGCAATCACTCTTCGAGCTCTTCATCCAAAAGAATGAGCTCCAGCTCAGTCACCAAGACGATATCCTCATTCGACTCTCGAAGGATGAACGTCTTGGTCACAAATGCTGAGCAGCCTCCACCGCAAGATGACGTAGCCGCACGCATCCAGCAGCTGGAGCAAGGACAGCAGAGGATAGAAGCTCTCATGGAGAACTTACTTCTTACCCTCCAACGTCCACCGAATAATGAAGCTCCTCCAAGTCACCACGAAGAGGAGGTAAATGAGTCACGCGCCCTTACCAAAAAGGACGTTGACGATATCCTCGCCAAAGCAAAGGAAGAGGATTCACTAAAGGAACACGGAATCAAGCCACCATATCCCTTATGGATGGACTCGGTACCGTTTCCTACCAAATTCAAACAGCCCACTCTCCAAACATATACGGGGAAGGGCTCGGCCAGACAACATGTCATCCATTTCAAGATCCTGACAGGAGCCATCGCGGATCAAGACGCCCTCAAGATCCGTCTCTTCGCAAGTACCCTAAAAGGTACGGCCTTTGATTGGTACTCCACTCTTCAGGAGGACTCTATCCAAAACTGGGCCATGATGGAGACACGCTTCCTAACTCACTTCAGAGGTGAGGATCATCCTGTGACTATGGCTCAACTCTGCAGCCTAAAACAGGGAGAGAATGAGTCGACATACGACTACATTCACAAATGGAAGGCAATGGCGTACAAATGTTCAGACGTACTGCCACAAGCGTCGCTGGTCGACATCTGCCGTAACAACATGAGAGCAAAGATACGCTCCATGATTATCGGCAACAAATCAAAGAATCTGGGAGAACTCCTAGAAGCATCAATGGAGGCTGAAACGGTGATCAAAGACCTCAGCAGTCAGAAATCATCAAAGAAGGAGCCGACCGCCATTGCAACCTCGAAGCAAAAGAAAAAGGAGGTTCTCAATGTGCAAACCAAGTCAGCTCCGCAGCCACCAAAGAAAGCTGAAAACAAAGGTGCAGGTAAGAGACCTGAACTCTCTGATGCCTTCAAAGAACGAGTAGAAAAGAAATACCCGTTCGATGAAGATGTCGAAGAAATCTTCGAGGCTCTCCTGGCAAACGGGAAGCTCACCCTGCCTGAACCCAAAAGACCAGGAGATGTTGGCAAAACCAACGATCCCCGGTACTGTCCATACCACCAGATGATCTCGCATCCTCTCAACCAATGCTTCGTTGTGAGAGAAAAGATCAACGAGATGTGGAAAAACGGAGTCATCACCTTTGACAAAAACTATGGGTCTGCCTCCGTCAACATGGTGTCATATGGACAAACACAAAAGTCACCAAAGAAGAAGGTCACTACTTCCTTCAAGGTGATAAAAATGGCTCAAACATCCCAAGAGCTAGTCCCGTGCCCAACACCAGATGGACAGCCCATATGGGTACATCCCGATCTCCTGGAAGATGAAAACTGGGAGATCGTCAAAACAAAGCCGACCGCTCAACAGCGAAGGCAAGCCAGGAGACAACTCCGTAAGCTTAAACAGCAGGAGAAAGCTCAGCCAAAACAAGAAGTTCCTGAAAAGGCAGAAACTTCCCCTACCCCTTCACTGGGGGCAGCAGAAAAGTCTCCTTCCGAGACTTCAAGGCCGGCAAGGAAATTCACCCTTCGTGACTTCATGCCATCACTGCTAAAGACTGAAGACATGCAGGGGGCATCATACTCTTGCAATTCAGTAGTTGGATTCCCCATGGATGGGTACGAGTCCAGTGACACCGCCAGTGACACCGATGAATGGGAGGAATCCCTCGAAACAGGAGAATACCTCTCCGACGAGGAATGGATCCCTGAATCCCATCTCATGCCGGTGATCTGGTATAACCCTTTACAACCACAGGGATCTTGGTCTGATGATGAAGGAGACCAAGAGGTTGTTCAGGAAAATGCTGTTGACACAGCACCTGCCAATGCTCCGGTAGAACCCGATCAGGAGGAACTACAAGGAGTAGATGAAGAAGAAGATCTGGCTCCTATGCCTGATCTCGAAGAATATGCAAGGATCTTGCAGCGTCTTGCCATAGAGCAAGGACAAGATCACATCAATCAGCTTCATCGCAATCCAGAACCGGTGATCCCGGAAAATCTACAGGAGTCCCCTCTAGTAACTCCTGAAAATGAAGAAAGCTGCTGGGTGGATGATCCCCTTACATCAGAGGATGAATCTGACTCCCAACAATCCGTTCCGGAGACGTTTCCTATTGCTTGCAATGCGATAGTTCGAAACGAAAGCGCCTCTGGAGCTTCATCTGCCGAGGCCACAAACTCCCATACTACATCAGGTAGTATATCCTCTGATATTACTACCTCGGAAATGGCATCTTCTCAACCTTCGTCTTCCGAGACTGTCACATCAGAGTACAGACCTCTTCTGGCTGACTACCTTGAAGACGTCTCTACCAATGAAATTGTAAACAAAGAAGACAAATTGCTGGACGCTGTTCAGGACTTGTTCCCGGAAAATGCCCCATGCAATGCAATCACTGAGGATGGTAAGGTTGACGCGGAAGCATCTTCAGCAAATGAAAAGGATCAGCCCCTCAATCCCGAGGGTGGACTTCCGAATGAAGAACCGTCTCCAGAAGCTCTCGAAGTTGGTAAAGGTACCCGCTCTGGCCGGGATTACCACAAAAACTACAATCTAACTTCTTCTTCTTATGTAAATCCTTCGGGACAGAATGTAAGCGCCCCAAGTGGCAACATTAATGAAAATGCAGGCCCTAAGGAGGCTTTCAAGTATGACTTGATTGAGCACTTTAGACACATACCTGCACGCCTGCACATCCTAGACTTATTACGAATGTCTCCCCAAACTCGTGATAGTCTCATTTCAGAACTGCAAAGACTGAATGTGGATGTCGACAAGCATGCCCCACAAGTCCTACAAATTGAAATGGACTATAGGGTTAAAAAATCAAATACCTCCTCAAAAGGAGAAAAGAAGAAGACTGAGGGATCTTGCAATGATTGCCTCTCAGTTCAAAAAGCAGCAAGTGCAACTATCGCCTTCACTAAGGAAGACCTCCTACTAGGCGAAACAAAGCACAACCGGCCCTTATACTTTACAGGGTACATCAAAGAGATGCCGATACACAGAGTACAGATCGATCCGGGTTCTGCCCTCAACCTCATCTCTACTTCGGCACTCGAAGAGCTGGGCATCCCGCCTAGCAAGCTGAGTCATACATCCGTGTCTATCTTTGGATACGATGGAAGCGCTCAGAGGCCTATCGGCAAGATTAGGTTCAAGTTGCAAATCGGTGATCTTATCTCTGAAGTCACTGTATATGCAATAAAGACCCCCTCATGCTACAACATCCTTCTCGGACGCCCCTGGATACACGAGAGTGGTGTTGTTCCTTCAACTCTTCATCAGTGCATCAAGTTTGTTGGCGACGACGGCTTGGTACATCGCGTATTTGCGGACAAAAAACCTTTCAAAGGCAAAGAAGTCCATTTCGCAGACTCGCAGATGTACAAAGATGAAAACGAAGAAAAGGAGAAAGAAATAGCATCCTTTGCCGAAAGTCTCCAGAAAGATAAAGGCAAGGCTCCTCAGCAATCACCGGAAGAAAATCAACCATCCGGCAAAACCGAGGAGATCAACCAATCTCCTTTTGTTGTCTCCCTCAAGTCTTCAAAGCCGCTAGTGATAACTACCAAGGCAAAGAAGACCAAACAAAAGCCTGGGGGCAAGTTCGTCATCTCCTTTGTGTCTATTATGCAAGACACAGATTCGGATTCAGAGACAGAAGACGACACGTCGTCAAGCCAAGCTGATACTCAGCAAGCTCAACCTGCTCTCACTCCATTGGAGACACCTGCTGGCATAGGCGATCCAGCATCAGCTTCCTTCGTTGTTCCGACAAACTCACCAAAAGAAAAGCCGATCTTTTTCCACAGGTCGGCGGCTTCTTCATCAAACTCTTCGCTTGAGCCTTTCCAAAAACGAAGGTATGCCACAACTATCCTTGTATAGTCCAATGGCGCAAGCTATCATGAAGAAAATGGGCTATGACGCTCGAAATCCAATCGGCTTGGGAGGTGGCCACGGTATCCTCGTACCATTGGAGCCCACCCTGACAAAAGGCCAGTAGGAGGATTGGAAACTCTATCGTCATATAGAAAAGTCTTCATACGGACTGGGCTACGACCCTGATGCTCCCATGAGACAGTTGACCCAAAGGCTACAAAGTCGTCTGGCCGACGAAGCCTCAACATCTCATGTCTTTGAAGATATTGATCTCCCTGGATATCTCTTTGAAGAGTTACCCGTCAAGGATCTAGGAAGCTCCTCCAATTGGTACGATTTCTCTAATGATGAAGAGGAATTGTCCGATGATACAGATGCACAGTCTTCTGGTCCAGAAGAAGAATCATCTCCAAAAGAAGTGTCCATACTTCGATCCAGTTTCAACACAGTATGACCTCTCACTCTCATAGCTGTCGAAAGAAGTCATACCTGATCAAGAAGGACCCATGGTCAGAAGCACAGCCTTGGTCTGAGAATAGGTTCTATCTCAATGCTCCGAAGGTCTTGTTGAGTTGGAAGCCTCTAATTTGCTGTACAGATATCTGTCAATCTCCTGACCATTTCATATCTTCCAACAGAAGATTCTATCCTGTCACAAAAAGGCAATCAAAGGTCAAGCTCTGGCAGACTTTCTTGCAGAGCATCCGTTGCCTGAAGATTCTCCACTCAGGATGATCTCCCAGACGAGTCAGTCTACAACGTGGAGGCTTCCTTATCAAATGCTTCCTGGGATATGTACTTCGACGGTGCAACCAGGACAAGTGAAAAAGGAATCAAATATCAGGGATTGGCATCCTCTTTGTTAGTCCCGACAAATACATGATTCCACATGCCTTCTCGCTACCGGAACCATGTTCAAACAATGCAGCTGAGTACCAAGCCCTGATTGTAGGATTGGAACTCGCCCTCGAATCCGGCATCACAGTGCTAGAAGCCTTCGGGATTCTCACTGATCGTCAACCAGATGAATCAGAAATTTGAAATCAGGAAGCCTGATCTGTTGCCTTACTACAACAAGGCGCAATCACTTCAGCAAAAATTTGACATCTGTCATATCACCCACATTCGTAGAGGCGAAAACATCCGTGCAGATGCCCTGGCTGGACTCGCCGCCTCTATGGCGGTCCAAGAAGGAGAACACATGCAAGTTACAGTGTGTGAGAGAAGGATTCTCCCTCCCCTCAATACACACCAAGCAGTTGCTGAGTGCCACCAACTGGTTGGAAGTCGGATCTCCATCCTCAGACCTCCGATCGGCGACTGGAGGGATCCGTTCATTGATTATATTATGTTCGGAATCCTGCCTGAAGATCCAAAAGAACGGGTAAGTGTTCAAAGACGAACCCCAAACTTTTCATCTGGACATTCCTTCAAAGATGCTCTACAGAAAATCCTACAATGGAGTACTTCTACGCTGCTTATCACACAACAAGAAGCTAAAGAAACTCTCAAAGAGGTGCATGCTGGTCTTTGTGGAGCTCATCAGGCTGGTCCAAAGCTCTACGATCAGATAAAAAGGTTAGGTTATTATTGGCCTACCATGGTAGCTGACGCAATGCAATTTGCTAAACGCTGCCAACAATGCCAAGTTCATGGAGACTATGTCCACATGCCTCCAGAATGGCTACATCCTACAGCAATTTCATGGCCTTTCGAAGCCTGGGGTATGGACATCGTAGGTCCTGTCTCCCCTCCGTCAAGCAAAGGTCATCGCTTCATCTTCGCCGCTACGGATTATTTCTCCAAGTGGTCAGAAGCTTTTGCGCTCAATGAAATGAAGACCTCATCAGTCCTTCAGTTCTTGCGCACCAACATCATTTGTCGCTTCGGCATACCTAAAAGATTCGTCCATGATAACGGACCACAATTCCGTGATCACAGATTCTACAGGTTCTGCGACAAATACAAAATCCAAAGTTGTCCTTCAACTCCGTACAATCCGGCGGCGAATGGACTGGCAGAGGCCTTCAACAAGACACTCTGCAAAATTCTCAAGAAAATGGTCTCTAGCCACAAAAGGGACTGGGGCGACAAACTATCCGAAGCTTTGTGGGCCTACCGAACCACCGTTCGAGGACCGACCCATAGCACGCCATTCTCCTTGGTCTATGGATGCGAAGCTGTTGTCCCTTTAGAGGTACAAATTCCTCCTTAAGGGTATCTCTACAAAATGACATGACGCAAGAAAGCAATGTCAAATTAAGACTCCAAGAGCTGGACAATCTCGATGAGAGACGGCTCGAGGCACTCCAAAGCATTGAGCTCTACCAAGCACGCATGGCTGGATCTTTCGACAAAAAGGTCAGGCAACGCGCCCACAAAAAGGGTGACTTGGTTCTTGCGGTGAAAAAGGCCGATGGTTTTCGCTCACAAATCCAAAGGCAAATTTGAACCAAAATGGGAGGGACCCTTCGTCATCGACCAAGTCTTCTCCAATGGCGCATACGCACTTCTAAACATGGAAGGTGATAGATGTATGCTGCCCATCAACGGCAAGTTCTTGAAGCGGTACTACCCTTGAAGACTTCCTCCACTGGGTCAGAGCGACGCCTGCAAGGCCAAAGCCTATTTCTAGGTACTTGCTCGTCAAACCCACTCCTTTTGGAATTTTCATCTTTATGTTGAACTTTTCAAAACAATGCTTACTTTCATCGTTTCATTGTTCAAAAGAAAATCAAAATCCAAAAATCTAAGTTTAGGAGCCTCTTCCCAAACTTAACCAAAATTTTCGATCCTTGAACCCAAAATTCTTGGTTTGAAACAAAAATCAGGACTTAGGAATTTCCACCCTAGTCCGCCTTACCTTTTACCGCCAAAAATGGTTTTAGGTCAAAAATCGGGAAAGCGATGTCAAGTCGATACTCGCAAAAACCCATTGGAAGGATGCGAACCCCATTCGATACTTCCAAAACCTCAAAATCGCAAGGAAGCAACACCTCGTTGATACTTGCAAAATTTCAAAAATCGTGGAGACGCAACATTCCAGTTGATATCCACAACCCAAATTTCAAAAGAAAAACAAAGGTTCGAAAAAACCTCAAATTTCAAAAATCGTGGGGAGGCGACATTCCATCGATACCCGCAAAACAAAATTTTTGAAGAAAAAGCAGGGAAGCGACGCTTAGTCGATACTTGCACCCAACTTCGCGAGGAAGCGACATTCCATCGATACTCGCAACCGAATGAGCAAGGAGGCGACATTCCATCGATACTTGCAATACCATTCAGCAGGGAGGCGACTCTTAGTCGATACTTGCATTTTTGAAAACCAAAAACCTGGCTTTTACGCCAAAAACCTGGCTTTCACGCCAAAAAACAAAAAATCGGCTCTCATGCCAAAAATCGGCTTCCATGCCACATCGGCTTTCACGCCACCAAAATTTGGCTTTCACGCCACCAAAATCGGCTTCCACGCCAAAAATCGGCTTTCACGCCAAAAATCAAAACAAAATCTGGCTCTCATGCCAACAAAACAAAACTTGGTTTTCAAAAAATCCGGCTTTTACGCCAAAAAACTCGGCTCTCATGCCAAAATCTGGCTTTTACGCCAAAAACAAAAATCGGCTCTCATGCCAAAATCCGGCTTTTACGCCAAAAACAAAAAATCGGCTCTCATGCCAAAAATCGGCTTCCATGCCACATCGACTTTCACGCCACCAAAATTTGGCTTTCACGCCACCAAATCGGCTTTCATGCCACCTCAAAATTTTCGGCTTTCAAGCCATCAAAAACCAGGCTTTGTGCCACAAAATCTGGCTTTCATGCCAAAACAACACTTTTGACAAAAGATTTTCACAAAATGATAACCTTTTGATCAAGATTTTCAAACAAACATTCCCATTCAACTTTTGCTTATTTTCAACAAAAAAGAATTTAAGTAGAACAAAGGGATACAAAAAAGAATAGAGTGCCAAAATGTTTATACATAGAGGTACCAAAAAAAAAAATGAAAGAAGAAAGTTTGTCAAAAGCTCAGTCCATCATAGTCTTCAACCAAAGACTAAGGTCCTCGAGCAGACTTTTGGCCTCAGCCTCCAAAGCTTCCAGGCCACGCTTCTTCAAGATGCCGCCATAAAATGCGGCAGAAAACCGCGATCCATCTTCAGCACGAGGGAATTCCTCCCAAAGAAGTTGCCATCGCTCATGCTCCTGAGTCTTTCTTCGGAGATTCCCGTCAACCTCTTCCCACGCCTGTTGAACGGCCGCATTGGAAGATCTGGCAGATCGGCGAGGTGCATCAGTAACAAGGCCCTTACCCTTGTTCGTTCTGGAGGAACCACCTGCAAAAGTCAGAAAGGAAGAAATCAAACACCAAATGACAGAATTTTGCTATAAAAAAATCCTAGCGAAATTTTGGCATGGTTCCGGGGCAATTTCGAAGAAAAGGGAGGCACCCCGAAAAAGAAAGGAAGCTTGAAGATGAGCTCAACATTGCTGCGAGCTCATAATCAATGAAGGGTTCTCGAAGAAGACTTGGATCCAAACATTGTTGTGAGATCAAGCCTTTCTTCTTAAATCTCCGCAAGATCAGAAAAGAGCTCAACATTGCTGCGAGCTCAAAATCCCAAAACTTGCAAAGCTCCTCGAAATTCTGCGAGACTGGAGAAGTGGGCTCAACATTGCTGCAAGCTCCAAAAATCCCAAGACTTGCAAGAAAATTCGAGGTATGCATCATCATGCTCCCAATTCCATTTACCAAAAATCATGCATAAAATCATCATGCATTAGATGCTAGGAAAACTTTGACGAAAGTTTGACCAATTCCAACCCAACTTGGTCAAAACCAATCAAACTTTGTCTAAGTCAAAATCCATGTTGACTTGACCTAGAAATTCTAGCCTTTTATCTTGATGCATTTTAAAAAAAAAAAAAAAAGAAGAGAGAAAGAATGCATGATCATCTTGAATTGCATAAACCTCATATCATGGTACAGCAAAAAAAAAGAAAAAAAAAAAAAAAGAAAAAAAAGAGGAGGAGAAAGAAAAAAACAAGGGAAAAAATGGGATTTGTGGCCACAGGCGTGTGTACGGCCAGGTCCGACTGTATACAGTCAACAAAAAAAAAAACAAAAATAAAAAAAAAGAAAAAAAGAGAGAAAGAAGAGGAAAAGAAAACGTGAAAAAAAAAAAAAGAAAAAGAAAGAAAAGGAAACTTTTCTACATCTACATGGGGTTTTTTTCTTGGAAAAAGAAGACCTACTTTGAAGCCATGAGAAGAAGAAGAAGAAACTTGAAGATCCTTGAGAAATTCTTTAGCACTCTTGAAGGTTTTTTGCAAAAAGAAAGCAACAAGAGAAAGAAAACCCATCTCCATTGCTTTTATAGAAAAAGCAAACCAAAAGAGGAAAGGAGGAGAAAAGCAAGGAGGTAAGTGCTAAAAATTAGCAGAACTTCCTAAAAGAAAAGGAGATTTGAGATATTTCTCTCCTAAAGAGGAGATTCTTGAGAAATTCTCTCCAAAAAGAAAGGGGATTTGAGAAACTTTCTCCCAAAGAAAGATACTTTGAGAAAATCTCTCCCAAAATCAAGGAAACTTGAGAGATTCTCTCCAAGTAAGGATATTTTT
Source organism: Camphora micrantha (assembly GCA_003546025.1). Classification (NCBI taxonomy): domain Eukaryota; kingdom Viridiplantae; phylum Streptophyta; class Magnoliopsida; order Laurales; family Lauraceae; genus Camphora; species Camphora micrantha. The sequence continues at coordinate 50,369,042 of QPKB01000004.1, read as the reverse complement.
AGATATTCTCTACACAAAAGGGATATTTTTAGATATTCTTTACAAAATGACACCACATGAGATCTAAGCCATTTTTAAAAGCTTAAGGTCCCATGGGTTAGCCCATATGAGCCAGGTTTGACCACCTAGGCACTAAAAGTGGCTTTTAGTCAAAATTTCTCTTACCAAGAGCATACAAAAATGGTTCCATGCCTCTCTTGAGTTGATTGGACCATACAAAAATTCCGAGCTTCATAAGCTTCCAAAAGAAATCCAACCATCCAACCCCAAAAGAAACCCAACCATCCAACCCCATGCACCAAATCAAGCCACAATCTTGAAATTGACATTCCACAAAAAGCCAAACCACTCCAATGGACCCAAAATTGTCCCAAAGAGTGACCAAAAAACCAAACCATGGTCCCCTAACTTGCCACATACAGCTTGTTAGGTCACAAGGCCGAAACCAAAAAAACCAAAATCCCGACCCCCTAACTCGCCACATACAGCCTGTTAGGTCACAAGGTCAAAAAACCAAAAACCTTCTTAACCGCCTAAAGTGCCACATAAAGCCTTTAGGTTCACAAGGTTAAAAGGGAAAACCCAAAACCCAAAACCCATATCCAAATGTCATTTCAAAATCCTTGCCTTGAGACGGTACATGACCCCTCTCATTACCGCGAAATCCATTGGAAGCTCAAAAAGCAACTCCATCAAAAGAAAAACGCTCAAGACTCTTGGTCAAGCAAGAAGATCTCCTTCAAATTCTCTTCGAGGCACACCGACTGCCAGAGCTGCCCACCTCGTCGCTGTACCTCGAGGGGGCATTTGTTGACACCAAAAATGTCACTATGTCCCTTCACCACCAAAAGCTATATGGAGCCACATCCTGCCATAAATAGGAAGGCGTCACTTCAAGCACCAGATC